>VZQC01011247.1:2628454-2725616 GCA_009823505.1 Rhizomys pruinosus
AAAAAAAAAAAAAAAAGCAGAAAGAGGACAAATAAATGAACTAACACTGTAGCTAAAAGCACTTGAGAGACAACAACAATTGAACCCTAAACCCAACAGACAGGAAGAAATCACAAATATCAGAACAGAAATCAATGAAATAGAAACAAAGAAACAATACAAAGAATCAATGAATAAAAAAGCTGGTTCTTTGAAAGGATAAACAAGATACATAGACCCCCTAGCCTTGTTAACCAAAAGAAAGAAAGAGCAACTCAAAATCAATAGTATTCCTGATGAAAAGGGAAACATCACAACAGGCCAAGAAAAGATCCAGATAATCATATGGGAATACTTGAAAAACCTATAGTATAATAAATTTGAAAACCTAAGAGAAATGGATGCATATTTGAAAGCCTGGAATTCACCAAAGTGTAACCAGGAAGAGACTGACAGCTTGAACAGACCCATAATATATGAGGAAATTGAAAATGTAATAGTAAACCTCCCAACTTAAAAAAGCCCAGGCCCAGATTTTTTCATGTCAGAATTCTATAAAACATTCAAAGAGGACTTAGAACCATTATTACCAAAACTGTTCAGAAGGTCACAAGAAGAGGGAAACCTCCCAAATTCCTTCTACAATGCCAGCATCAATCTAGTACCAAAACCAGGCAAAGATACAATGAAAACAGAAAACTATAGATCCATCTCATTAATGAACGTAGATACAAAAATTCTCAACAATATGCTTGCAAACCTCATACAGACCCACATCAAAAAGATCATCCATCATGACCAAGTTGGATTCATACCAGAAATGCAGGGATGATTCAACATACGTAAATCAATAAATATCATAAATCACAATTTAAATGGACAGAAAGACGAAAACCACATGATCATCTAAATTAATGCAGAAAAAGCCTTCAATAAAATACAGTATCCCTTCATGCTTAAAGTCCTAGAGGGAATTGGATGAGAAGGAACATTCCTCAACATAATCAAAAACATATACAACAAAACCACTGCGAACATCATCCTAAATGGAAAAAAAATATAGAATCATTCCCCTTAAAGGCAGGAACCTGAAAAGGCTACCCCCTATCACCACTCCTCTTCAATATAGTGTTTGAAACACTTGCTAAGGCAATAAAGCAAGAAAAGGAAATTAAAGGAGTACTAATTGGAAAAAAGGAAGTCAAACTATCCCTCTTTGCAGATGATATGATAGTTTATCTAAGGGATGCTAAAAACTCCACCAGAGAACTCCTAGAAATGGTTAAGAGTTTTGGTAAGTGGTGAGATATAAAATTAATCTAGAAAAATCAGTAGCCTTTTTTTAAAAACAACAACAAGCAACTGGAAAAGAAATGCAACAAGAACTTCCCACTCACAGTAGCAATAAATAAATAAATAAATAAATAAATAAATAATAAATAAATAAGTAAATAAAAATCTAGGAACAAACTTAACCAAAGAAACCAAAGATCTCTACAACAAAAATTTTAAACCCCTGAAGAAGGATATTGAAGAAGACATCAGAAGATGGAAAGACCTCCCATGCTCATGGATTGGAAAAATTAATAAAGTAAAAATGACCGCACTACCCAAATTAATATACAGATTCAGTGCAGTCCCATTTAAAATCCTCCAGAGATTCTTCACAGACTTAGAAAAAAAATCCTTAAATTCTTATGTTAAAACAAAAGATCTCGAATAGCCAAAGCAACCCTGAGCAAAAAGTGCAATACAGGGGGGGTCACTAAACCAGACTTCAAACTGTATTACAGGGCTATAGTCATAAAAACCACCCTGGGGGGCTGGAGAGATGGCCTAGCGGTTAAGAGTGCCGACTGCTGTTACAGAGACCCGGGTTCGATCCCCAGCACCCACATGGTGGCTGAGAACCGTCTGAAGCTCCAATTCCAGGAGAACTCCAGTTCCAGGGGAATCCGACACCCTCTTCTGACCTCCGCGGCATTGCACAACACAGGTGCACAAACTTACATGCAGACAGTACATTTATACACATACAGAAATAATAATAATAATAATAAAATAAACACCCTGGTACTGGTACAAAAACAGACCCATAGACGAATGGAACAAAACTGAAGATCAAAACTTGAGCACATACTAATTCAGCCACCTCATATTTGACAAAGAGGCCAAAAATCTCAATGGAGGAAAGCCAGCATCTTTAGCAAATGGTGCTGGTAATACTGGATCACCATTTGTAGAATAAAATTAAACCCCTACCTCTCACCCCGTCCAAAAATCAACTCCAAATTGATGAAAGACCTCAACATGAAACCTGAAACTCTGAAAGTGATTCAGGAAACCATTTGCATGGGCATAGGAAAAGTCTTTCTAAATCAGACAGCAGCTGTGCAGGAAATAAGGTCAACAATTGACAGGTGGGATCTCATTAAACTCAAAATTTCTGTACATTGAAAGAAACAATCAAAGAAGTGAAGAGATAGCCCACAGAGTAGGAGGAAACCTTCACCAGTGATGCATCTGACAGAACATTAACATCCAGAATATATAAACTTCTCAAAAAACAGAGACATAAGAAAACAAATAACCAACTCAAGAGATGTATTAAGGAGCTGAACAGAGACTTCACAAGTGAGGAAATAAAGATGGCCAAGAAACATCTTAAAAAGTGTTCAACATCATTAATAATTAAGGAAATGGAAATTAAAACCACTTTAAAATATCATTTCACTCCAATAATTCTGGCTAAGATCACGAAAAAGAAAAAGACTCCAAATGCTGGAGAGGATGTGAGGAAAGGGGAACACTCATCCACTGCTGTTGGGAATGTAAACTCCTACAACCACTATGGAAAGCAGTGTGGAGGACCCTTAAAAGACTCAAAATGAGTCTACCACCTGACTCAGTCATACCACTCCTGGGTGTATACCCACAAAACTCATCCTACTGTAAAGATACATGCACATCTATGTTTATTGCATCTCTGTTCACAATAGCAAAGAGTTGGAACCAACTCAAATGCCCCTCAACTGACGATCTGATAACAAAAATGTGGTACATCTACACAATGGAGTTCTATGCAGCGGTAAAGAAAGATAACACCATGAATGCTGTAGGTAAATGGCTGGAATAGATGGAACTAGAAAACCTTATGCTAAGTGAAGTAACACAGTCCCAGAACAACAAACAACAACAAATGGTATCCCTCATCTGTGGATACCTTGTAGTAAGGTAAACTGAGCAGTATGGGAATGTGTGTGTGTGTGTGTGTGTGTGTGTGTGTGTGTATTTCTTTTACCAGAAAGCAACTGTACCATCATAATGTGAATATCTTAACATGATCTAGAATTAACTACCACTTATTTTCTGACTTTGTAATTGTGGTATATGGGGGGAGGGTATGTATGCACACTTTAGAGTAATATAAAAGTAAAGGGGAAAATATGAATTGCAAAATAAGGAAAGACATATAGAGCAGAATGCATGAGCTCTGACGGGAAGTGGGCAAGGAAAGGGAATTAGGTCTAAATTTGATTAAGAAATGTTGTATGAAATATGTATAACTTCAATGAACAATAAAAAAGATAAATAGATAAAGGATATAAAATAAATGAAAATGTTCCCACAGACATAGCCAAGCCCAATCCGATGAAGGAAATTCCTCAGTTGATGTTTCCTCTACAGTTGATGTCAACTTGTCAACTTGACACATAAAGGCATCACTATTGAACCACAACCTTTCCATTTCTCATTCCCAGGATATTATGTTAATATTAATATCACAATATAAAACCGTGCAGCATTAAAAATCCTAGTCTTTAATATTCAAACATTTAGACTTTAATGCATATTTTCATTGAATTTTTGTCCATTTCATACAATAAATATTAATTATATTTAGACCCTTCCCCTATCTGCACAACCCCAATGGATCCCCCTAAGCAAATTTCAATGTTCTGTCAAGTATGTTATGTCCTAACAAGTCAAGCCTTTGTACCCAGATGTCCCTAGGTACAAGTTTATCCACAGTATCTACTCAGCCTCTCTAGAGTCACTCTCTTAAAGATCAACTGTCCCTCACCCAACACTAATCAGGTGCCAATAGGTCCTGTGGAAAGGTTGAGGCCTGCTGTCTATTTCCCCAGTTCTATGCTGTGTTTTTGTCTGATTGAGTTAGCATGGGTCTTGTGCATGCTGTCCCCATTGCTGATATTTCATATGAGCATGTTCTCAGAGGCCAGAAGACTGTTTCCTTATGTTCATGTACTGACCCTGTTCTTACAATCTTTCAGCTCTCTCTTCTACAATGGTCCCTGAGCCATGGATCTTTGAGGTTTTATAGAGGAGTTCAATCTAGGAGAGCAGTCTGTAGTATCCTTTTCTAGTTGTGGGCTTCTGCATGTATTACACTATGTTGCATGAGGAAGCATCACTGGTGAGAGTTTAGGGATGTGTTAATGTTCTCTCTATTCTCTGATCTGCTATCTTCCATAAGGCTTAGCTATCGAGGTGCCACTGTAGATGTGTCACTTAGGGCTAAACATCTTTCAGATATGTTTTTTCTAGGTGTGACAAGTTGTTGAACTGTGTAATAGCTCCCATATGTTGCCAAAGAGGCTTTGAGAAGTGGTGAATAGAATACTTGTCTGTAAAGATAAGGATCCATATTGATCTGGAAGCCTCCTCCCTGAAGACTAGCGCTCATAATTCTAGAACATACTATGCAATCTACCAAAAGAAAAAAAAATCAATCAATAATCCAAACCCAGCTTTAAAGCCTAATAACCACAGTAATGACCAGCACAACAAACTATAGAAGTGCAGTAGTGGCACTTTTATCTTGGGGATAAACAGCTTTGTAATTAGACTTAAAGCTTTCTCAGTGAGAAAGAACTCATGGGTGGCACTGTAAACATAGCCAAATACATGGCTAGATAGCTCATAGATTCTAGAACAAAACCCCATGTCTGGAAAAATATAATTTCTTACCGTATGCTAAATACAAACATTTTAAAAGCTCAATGTCTCTTTAAAATAATCCAAAGTCTCTCAGCTGTGGGCTCCTGCAAAATCAAAAATAAGTTACATACCGTCTTATGTCAAAAGGAAGAACTGAGCACATTTAACTTAAACCAAAGTCCAGCGATGCAACTCAGTGTTGGACGTCTGGGATTCACTCAAGATCTTCTGGCCTCCAAAGGACATGGGCAGCTCCTCTTCTCTGGCTCTGCTGTCCACAGCACACGCAGCTTGTCAGACTCGGCCCACTAATTTCACAACCACTGCTGTACTTTGTGTTCGTGGCATCTTCAATATGCTGAGGTCTTTCCTAAAACTGAGAGTGCTCTTTCACCAATGGTCTGTCTTTGCCTCTTACGATACCAAGCTCCGGATTCTCTTCATCACCCCTTCAATGCCGAGGTTCTTCACCACTACAAAAGACGCACCTTCACCACAGCCTCTTCTGTCCCTTCACAGTACCAAGTCTCAGCTGCTCTCCATGATCCCTCAATGCCTTTAAAACCGGTGACACCTTGGAGATTTACACATTGCCAAGTTCCATTGTGAGTTTGATGTGCAGCCGTGGCCCCTTCTGCAGCACATTTTCTATGTGCTTACCTGGAGGAAATACCTCCCAGAAGATTTCACCTCAATGACTCAAGTCTCTTGTTACTGCTGATTTTCAGATCCAGCTTACCAGCATCAATTTTCTTAGTAAAGCACAAAAATTTTCAAGTCTACAAATTTTTTATTCCACACTTCGCTGATACCTCCATCATCGACGTTTCTTTTCAGCATAACTGTTTCAAGCTCTAAAGCCATGGCTCACTAAGCTCTGAGCAGTCTAATGGCTTTTCCACCCCAAAGTTCCAAAGATTTCCGCAATTCTCCAGTGAAAACATGGCCAGGCCTGTCTCAGCAGTACCCCATGATCCTGGTACTAATTTCTGCATTAGTTCCTTTTTATGGTGCTGTTATAAACACCATGACCAAGGCAACTTATAGAAAGAAGAGTTTGGCTTCATTTAAGAGGGTTAGAGTCCATAATGATGAAGAAGGCATGGCGGCAGAGGTGACCTATGCAGAAAGGCAAGAGATCACATCTTCAAGCAGGCAAAGGAAGCAGAGAGACAGGAAATCAGGCAAAGCTTGGGAACTCTTAAATCCTGTCAACAGTGATGTGCGCTGTGCAGCCAGTTTGTACCTCCTAAAATTTCCCAAATCAGTGCCACCAACTGAAGACAAAATGTCCAAATACTTGGAGCCTGGGGGTCAAAGCACCACGTCCCACTTCTCCCCCATGAGTTCATGAACATGTTAAAGGCCAATTGCGTTTAGCTCACCTTCAAAATTCCCCGTAGTTTTTACCAGTCTCAATACTATTGAAATATCTAAATTCCCAAATTTCCTCTGAGACTCAAGGCAATCTCTTAAGTGTAAGCTCCTGTAAAATCAAAAGACAAATTACACAGGTCCAGACTACCAGGAGCAAATTGAACTATTTATCCACAATGGAGTTAAAATATATTATGTTTGGAAGACAGGGGATTCCTTAGGGCATCTTTTGGGGTTACCATGTTTTGTGATTAAGGTCAATGAGAAACTGCAACTGCCCAATCCAGGTGGGATAACCAAGAGCACAGACCCTTCAGGGATGAAGCCATGGGAAACTTACAATAAGTGTTAACTGAGAGTGGAAGATACACAGAATGTAGCACAGGAAGAAAGTTTAAATATCAGCTGAGACCATTTGACCAGTTGCAGAAACAAGCATTGTAATTGACATGACTGTTTCTGTTCTATTCTGTTAAAAACATGGCTGTGCAATGTACACATATATTAAGCAGATATTTGCATTTTGTTTCATTTTAGTTAAAATTGCATAATTGAGATAAGTACTGATGTTTAAATCTATATTATCATATTTAGTTTATGAGATACTAAATAATTAAGCATTCCTCAAGGACCTTACCAAGTATTCTAAAATATATAATGTGCTTGTGACTGTACACGGGACAGTTATATCATGGTAGGTGGAATTACGACCTTAACATTGCTTTCATTTGGAAATTAAGCATGGCATGAGGCAATACAGTTTGGTTTCAAGTTGACAAGTAGTAGACTTGTGCTGGTTGTTCTTGGTTGTCAGCTCGACTGGATTTGGAATTAGCTGAAATGAGAGAGACATTCTTGGTCAGATTACTTGAAGCGGGAAGACCACCCTAAACGTGGGCTTTATCTTCATATTGCAGCCCATATGAAAGGTCAAGGAGAAGGTAACTTTTGCTTTATGCCTGCTTGCATTCTCTCTCACTGGCAAGGTCATCATGTTACTATGCCATTCCTTCCATGATAATTGGAGTCCAATCTAGACTGAAGACCAGCAGACTGCCAGGCAGCCTCAGATCAGGAGTGCTGAGACATCCAGCCTTGCAGACTGACCAACTACTGTGTTCTCAGCCTCTCTAGTGTGGTGCAGCCATCGTTGGACTACTCAGACTCTATCCTGTAAGCCATATCAAACATGCATATTCTATATAAGCATATATAATTTATATATAAAGAATAGATATTTATTTTTTCAGTTCTGTTACTTTAGAGAATCTTGACTAAAATATATGGTAGAGAGTCATTGTTTCAAACTATCAGAGGTAATCCTCACTTTTGACTCTAAAAGTTCCTTATCGTTCACTTCTTTGAATATGTCTATTGTTTACTAAGGCCAGAGTATTCTTGTTGCACTGTTCTGCCATTTCCAAAATAGCAGACTTACTTTTTACTAAATAGTAGAATTTATTTTTATTTATTTACTTAAATAAATGTGTGGAGCATGTGAATTTCATGGTGTATGCATGGTGGTAAGAAGACATGTTTCAAGAGTTTGTTTTATCCTTCTAACATATAGGTCCTGTGGATAAAACTCAGGTTGTCTAGCTTGGTAGCAAGCACCTTTAACACTCTATGATATTTTGCTTACCCAATATATTTTTAAGAAAGTGTCTTTCTGTTTATTATTTTGATTGATAGTTCTTCAAAATATATGGTGATAGATGATAACAATCCAAAAGGTATTGAACTGACTTAGATTACTTCAAAGATGGTGTCAATAATATCCACCATTCCATTATTTGTTGAAGTTTTGGAATCTTTATTCCTTCTCTTTGAATCTTGGCTGAGCAGTGACTAGTTCTGACAAAATGGAGATGAAACTTAAGTAGACAGCTTACATTCAGAACAGAATGCATTTCTGAGCCTTCAGCTTTCCTACAAGAATTGGAGAGAAAAAAACAGAGAGGGAAAGGAACAGAGAAAGAAAGATACAGAGGAGAGGAGAGGAGAAGAGAGGAGAGGAGAGAGAGAGAGAGAGAGAGAGAGAGAGAGAGAGAGAGAGAGAGAGAGAATGAATCTGGCAGACCCCAGTTGTTCCAGCCCTCAAACACTGTGCAGATGCAGGAACTCTGGTCATTTCCAGTCCCAGTACTCCACCCACACCTGACCACCACCAGGCGAGTGCAACCCAAAGTGCAACTGCAGGAGTTGTAGTAAGGAGCAGGGGAAGTGTGCAGTGAAGCAACCCACCATCTGATTTCCTGACCTAGAAAACTTAAATAAATGTCCTAATTTTGAGCCATTTAGGTATAGACTGAGCACCCAGAGATAACAACAGCAAACCTGACATTAATTAAATTTCACAGTGATCAATATGTCACATATACATTTTGGGAGATCCATGGACAGCTTATTTTTAAGTAGCTGTTTTTTGTTAAAACATTCAGAATGTGAAACAAACAGTATATGTTCCACATTTTAAATATTCACTGTTCCTTAGATAATGTGATGGCTAATATAACCACTTAAATGTGGATATTTCATCGTTAATAGTGAAACAGCATGTGTAAAAGATTAAAATGCATTCAGCAAATTTAACATGAATGAATTCTGGTTTATAATCATTAGAATCATCCATTGAATATTAATGTCAATAAGCATGTAATTACCTTATTCTCTGGAATGTAGTACTGATTCTGTTAAATAAATATATTGTTTGAATAACAAGCATATCAGAAAAAGATAGAATTTTAAAAATTCATATGATATGGAAATTAAAATAAGTTTCTTAATGTGAATATAAAGTTACATTATATAAATTATAACTCTATGTGTCTGATTTTTTTGTTTGAATCATACTTATTTGAAATTAGTCTAATGTTTTCTTGCTACTCCCTCTTCAAGACAAGAACAAATGAGAATAACTATTTAAATAGTGACACAAATTGATGTTAATAAATTAGTGCATTCATAAGAGGGCTCCCAATTTTACTGCTAAAAGCACACCATTATATGCCACATTATGTAGTCTAAAAGGCACACTGATAAGTGCCAGTATTCAAATCCATTTCTTTGCCCTTTGTGTTCTTATCTTTCCTGGGCCAGCAGACAATCCGGCTTTTCACTAACCTTTGGCACTCCACCATCAGCAATAAACTGTGTGCCTTCATCATCCTGATCTCCCTTAATTAGCTTCACCTGTGGTATGTTCCATTTGAGGCAGGCCCAGCAGCAGCACACACCTGGTTTGGTGCCTGCAGGTAGAACAAGATTCAGTATCTCTGGGCTCTGTTGAGTCCATCTGCTGCCCTCAAGCAATAGCTAAATACCCCTCATCTTCAACAAGCTTATTGTAGCCTCTAATTCTGGTAATTGTGCCTCAATAGTGTTGAAGTGAAATGCATATAAACAAGACCTTGCACAGGCTCCTGTAGTGTGGCCCAAGGAGGTGAAATATTTCCTTCCTTTTAGTAAAAGATGAATTGTCATTATAAAATGTATTTAAGCAAAATATTTTCTACCTTTCCAAGATGAAAAATTTGTTTTTCCTATTTAGAGTTTTAACTCTCTTATGAGTATTGACATTGCAAGCATTTTTATCTCTTTTGTCACAGTCTGTTTTGAAGCACATATTTTGAAGTGCTCCTTCAAAAACATTTCAGGGCATGTTTTGCATAACATATTTTAATAGCACAAGGCATTTCATGCTCATGTTAAGAGGGTAGAACTGACACATTTTTAAAGTAAAAAATGATAACTGAATAAAAATATAATGAATGTCTTTTAATGAACAATGGATGAAATATATGTAGTTAAACCAAAGAAATTTCAAAAAGCTTCATTTGTGTTCTTATAAACTCACATTTTTTTCTTTTTCATACCTTTTTTTCTTTTCCAAGAAGAATTTAGCTGTGACAGTTAATGGGTATATTTTGTTGAAGCTAAGTTCTTTTAATGTCACGCTATTATATCTCAGACATACAGAGAAGAGAAGGTGCCAAGATTTCTAACAAGTAGGTACACATTCTTTAAACAGAAAGGCACTAAAGAGGCATTGTACTGCTAGATTGATGTATTGAAAGATATGCAACTGAATTCTGAATATATTAAAGACTGTCTTTGAAAGAGAAAAAATCCTATAGACTAACTTATGCTAAAAAAAGATCTTTGGTCTCCTTACCTGATTAGTATTAAAGACCATGTATTTTACCAACAATAATTTGAGCACGCAGGTCAGAGAGAAATGTTGGCTTCATTCTATTTTCTCACTAAGCAGGCATTACATTATAGTGTATTTCTCTTTTATATTTTACATATAAATATAAAAGTCGAGAAAATATGGAAATATGATGCTAATGTTAACTGATTTTTAATTCCAATGAGAATGATTCATATATAAAAAAATCAATAAATGTATTAATGATTAAGTTATAGCTTCCCTTCTATGCTTAGAGTATATGTCATTTACTCTTTGTTTTACATATAATATGAAATAAAGTTGTTTCTTATTAAATTCTCTCCTGATCTATATGCTATTTCATTTACACTATCCCCTTCCTACTTAAGGACATTGAATCTCTGAATGTCAAATGAAAGGGTGTTCTTTAATATGAACCAGTGCTAATGAGACCTCAGATATGCATATATTTTTACAAGTTGTAATGGGATATATTTCTTTTCCTATAATGCCAGAAAACAGCTAGAGTTAAGGGATTTAAAAGCCTGGCTAAAGCAGTCATACTTATTTTTTTTTTTTTTTTTTTTTTTTTTTTTTGGTCTTTTCGAGAACAGGGTTCTCCTTGTAGCCCGAGCTGTCCTGAAATCCTCTGATCAGACCAGGCTGGCTTGAACTCACAAAGATCCGCTTGCCTCTGCCTCCCGAGTGCTAGGATTAAAGGCGTGCGCCACCACGCCCGGCTAGCAGTCATACTTATAAAGGAGTTAGAATTCCTTCAGCTGACATCATTTTAGTCACAATACCTTAGTTACTTATTTAGAAGTTTTTCTTCTAAGAACTCACACGAGACTCAGATTCTTTGTATAAGCAGACAGAAAGTAGAATGCCCAAGAAGATTGTGTTGCATGAATAGTAACATTGAACTTTATCAATTTACTGACAATAATGTTAACATATAAGATCAAAGACCCATTGTTTGTGCTTTTGAATGCAATATTTACATAGTATATTTCTTTTTTTTTTTTAATTTTTTTATTATTTATTTTTGTATGTGTATGAATGTATTGTCTGCATGCAGGTCTGTGCACCCGTGTCGTGCAATGCCGCGGAGGTCAGAAGAGGGTCTCGGATTCCCCTGGAACTGGAGTTCTCCTGGAATTGGAGTTACAGAAGGTTCTTAGCCGCCATGTGGGTACTGGGGATCAAACCCGGGTCCTCTGCAAGAGCGTCGGTGCTCTTAACCGCTAGGCTATCTCTCCAGCCCTACATAGTATATTTCATAATGTGCATTGTGCAGGCTAAGGTCTTCCGGACAGTAATAAGCATTAAATATAAACAACATTTTCATTTTATTTTATACTTATTTTTTTCAAAGTCAATTTTATTGAAGCTCTGTGGATTTCATACAAAATTTCCAATAAAATCTAGACCCATGTCCTCTTCCTTGCCCCCCCACTCCCCCACAGCTCATGCATTCTGCCAAACATGTTTTTCATCTTTGAGTCTCTTTTAAAATTTTCGATGCAGAAGTTTACTGTTTCGACTAGAAGTTCACCGTTACAGTCAGTTCTTTGACCCAGCCTTGTTGTTGTTGTTATTCCTTCCAATTTGCATCACTCCAAAATACGCATATATACATGCCACATATATCATAGGTTTCAACATCTTTGGCTTACAAATTTTTCCCTTTATTAGGCTGAAAGATGTCATGTTTGAAGCCTCCTCTTTGGCAAGCCCAAACAACCATCAGTTCTCGTGTGCTCCACACTGGGGTTTTCCCTTCCCATGGTCACCAATTGAGGCACAGTAAGCACCATGTCCTGTCTTGATCTTCCTGTACTGGTCTCCATGATACAGCCTGGGTAGGCCAGCAATGGCAGTCTATACTCTGAAGGGGCTGAAACCCCAATAGTAACTCAGTCCACAAGTTGGATGTCTCAGCAGACCCCATCTGGCACTGAAGGTTTGGAAGATTCTTGGAGAGACATGAGTCTTCAGTCCATATTGGAAGGTTGAAAACTTGTGTTTCATGTCTTTGAAGGATGGCAAAAGCAGTGGCAGCCACAGGGTAGCTGCACTTGCCAATAAGACAGGCAAAAAAATGTGCTCTTTTTTTATTTTTTGTGTTTGTATTAAGATCTCAAGTTTTATATCTGAAGTACAAATTCTCAGGCCTTGCTAATTATTTACTTCTGGTAATACTTTCCTTTTGGAAAGGTTTTTGTTTTCTCAAGGTCAGTCAGTTGAGGATCTGGTCCTCAGGGGTCACTCAAGTTTTTTTGGAGGGGGGTGAGGGGCCTTGGCTCCTTTTGGCTTTTCATTTACCAGTTTCATCCACTTGAGGACAAAGTCAGGTCTTGCTAAACCAGACATCCTTTTTTGAAGCATGAGCAGACTTTCCTCTTTATAGACTGGACACTGGCTGAAGTCCCATTAGTGGACCTCCAAGACCTCCCTGCACAGGAAGACTGGTGACTCACATTTGCAGGGCATTTCAAAAGATGCCCCCATGTATAGTCCCTTGGGACTTAAGTTGACCTTTGAGGGCAAGGAACAAAGTTATCCCTTAAGACCCTTGGCCAAATTGGTATGGGCATTTAGTCCTTAAGCATCCAGAAAGGTTACACCAGCCTGATACTTTTAACTACTGTGTAATATTTTAGAAAAGACTTGGACAAAAGCTCAAGCAGCCTTGCATAAGAAATACATAGAAGCACTCCCATAAAATAAATACTGTGCTTAGACATAATGTCATGACAAACTAGTTTTTTTCTCATTCTTTTGATCTTATATTACTCTAAAATATGCATACATACCCTCCACTCATATATCAAAAATTCCTAAGTCTGAAAATAAATCATAGCTTAGTTTTAGAAACTGTTAAGGGATTCACAATATAAGAGCACAGTTGTTTTCAGATCATGAGGAATATAACATTAATGTTGCTCACTTTGCTTTACAACTAGGTACTTGGTGCTAGCATCCACAGATGAAGGATACTATTCATTGTATTTTGGGGATTGTGTTACTTCACTATGCATAATTTCTTCTAGTTCCATCCATTTGCCCGCAGAGTTTATGATGTCATCTTCCTTTACTGCTGCATAGAACTCCAATTTGTAGATGTACCATATTTTCTCTGTCTACTCCTCAGTTGAGGGGGCACTTGGGTTGGTTCCAGTTCTTCTCTATTGTGAAGAGAGCTGCAATAAACATGGCTGTGCATGTATCTCTGTGGTAGGAGGAGTCTTGTGAGTATATACTCAGGAGTGGTATGACTGGGTCAGGTGGCAAGCTCATTTTGAGACTTTAAAGGGTTCTCCACACTGCTGTCCACAGTGGTTGTACCAGTTTACATTCCCACCAGCAGTGGATGAGTGTTCTTTCCCCAGACCCTGTCCAGCATTTGGTATCATTTGTTTTCTTGATCCTAGCCAGTCTTATCAGAGTGAGATGATGTCTTAAAGTGGTTTTAATTTGTATTTCCTTAATTATTAGCGACATTGAACACTTTTTTTTTTTTTTTGGTCTTTTTGAGACAGGGTCTCCCTGTAGTCCCAGCTGTCCTGAAACTCACTCTGTAGACCAGGCTGGCCTTGAACTCACAAAGATCCACCTGCCTCTGCCTCCCAAGTGCTAGGATTAAAGGCATGCACCACCAAGCCCGGCTAACATTGAACACTTTTTAAAGATGTTTCTCAGCCATCTTTAATTCCTCACTTGTGAAGTCTCTGTTCAGCTCTTTGCTCCATATTTTGAGTGAGTCGTTTGTTTTCTTTCTTCTTTATTTTTTGAGTAGTTTATATATTCTGGAAGTCAGTATTTGTCAGATGTATCAGTGGTGAAAATTTCCTCCCATTCTGTGGGTTTTCTCTTCACTTCCTTAATTGTTTCTTTTGATATACAGAAGCTTTTGAGTTTAATGAGGTCCCATTTGTCAATAGTTGACCTTATTTCCTGCACAGCTGCTGTCTGCTTTAGAAAGTCTTTTCCTACACCTATGTCTTGTAGGTGGCTGCCAACTTTTTCTTCTATCACCTTCAGAGTTTTGGGTTTCACGTTGAAGTCTTTGATTTATTTGGAGTTGATTTTTGTACAGGGAGAGAGGTAGGGCATTAACTTCATTCTTCAAGTGATGATCCAATTTTGCCAACAGCATTTGCTGAAGATGCTGTCTTTCCTCCATTGTGCCTTCTTGGGCCCTTGTCAAATATGAGGTGACTGAAATTATATCTGCTCAAGTTTGGATATTCAGTTTGGTTTCATTGGTCTACAGGTTTGGGTTTTTTTGCCAGTACCAAGCTGTTTTTATGACTATAGTCCTGTAGGATAGTTTGAAGTCTTGTCTCCTATAGAGATCCCCCCTGTATTGCTCTTTTCACTCAGAGTTGCTTGCTATTCAGGGTCTTTGTTTTTCCATATGAAATTAAGGATGTTTTTCCAAGCATGTGAAGAAATTCTTGGGGATTTTAATTGGGATTGCATTGAAATTATATATTAATTTGGGTTAAATGGACATTCTAACTATATTATTTTTTTCCAATCCATGAGCATGGGAAGTCTTTCCATCTTCTGATGTCTTCTTCAATTCCCTGCTTCAGGGGTTTAAATTTTTTGCAGAGATCTTTGGTGTCTTTGATTAGGTTTGTTCCTAGGTATCTTATTGTTTTTGAGGCTATCATGAGTGGGAAGGTCTTCTTGTATTTCTTCTTCAGTTGCTTGTTGTTTGTGTAAAGAAAGGCTACTGATTTTTCTAGGTTACTTTTGTATCCTGCCACTTTATTGAAACTCTTATTCATTTCTAGGTGTTTTCTGGTGGAGTTTTTAGCATCCCTTAGATAATCTATCATATCATCAGCAAAAAGGGATAGCTTGACTTCCTCTTTTCCAATTAGTACTCCTTTAATTTCCTTTCCTTACCTTATTGCCCTAGCAGGTATTTCAAGCACTATATTGAAGAGGAGTGGTGATAGAGGCAGCCTTGCAGAGATCCTAGCTTTAAGGGGATGCTTCTGTCTTTTTTCCATTTAGAATGATGTTGGCTGTGGGTTTTCTGTATATGGCTTTGATTACATTGAGGAATGATCTCTCCAATCCAATTCCCTCTAGGACTTTAAGCATGAAGGGATGCTGGATCTTATCAAAGGCTTTTTCTGCATCAATTGAGATGATTGTGTGGTTTTTGTCTTTCAGTCCCTTTATGTATTTTATGCTATTTATTGATTTATGTATATTGAACCATCCCTGCATCTCTGGTATGAATCCAACTTGGTCATAATGGATGATCTTTTTGATGTAGGTCTGTATCCCATTTGCAAGTATTTTGTTGAGAATTTTTGCATCTGTATTTATTAATGAGATGGGTCTATAGTTTTTTGGTTGTATATTTGCTTTGTTTTGGTATTAGAGTGATGCTGGCTTCATAGAAGGAATTTGGGAGATATCCCTCTGCTTGTATCCCCCTGAACAGTTTAAATAATAATGGTTGTAGCCAAGATAAGCTCTACTATCTAGAAGAACACAAGAAAACTAAACAACACACTCTGAATAATGAATGGCTCAAGGAAGAAATAAAGAAAGAAATAAAATCATTCTTGGAACTAAACCTAATGACAATATAGCACAACAAATCCTATGGGATATTTTAAAAGTATTCCTAATAGGGAAGTTTATAGCCCTGGGTGCCTACATTAAAAAAACAGAAAGAGCACAAATAAATGATCTAACACTTCAGCTAAAAACACTTGAGAGACAACAACAAATGAACCCTAAACACAACAGACAGGAGGAAATAACAAAAATCAGAGCAGAAATCAATGAAATAGAAACAAAGAAAACAATACAAAAAAATCAATGAATCCAAAAGTTGGGTGTTTGAAAGTATAAACAACATGGACAGACCTCTAACCCAGTTAACCAAAAGAAAGAGCAACTCCAGATCAATATAATTCATTATGAAAAGGGAAATATCACAACAAACAATGAAAAGATCCAGATAATCATATGAGAATACTTCAGAAACATATACTCTACTAAGTTTGAAAACCTAAGAGAAATGGGTGAATATCTGAAATCCTGGGAATCACCAAAGTTTATCCAAGAAGAGATTGACAGCTTAAACAGACCCATAATATATGAAGAAATTGAAAATATAATAAGAAAACTTCCAACTTAAAAAAAATAAATAAATAAACCTGGCCGAGATGGTTTCACAGGAGAATTCTATAAAACATTTCAAACAGACTTACAGCCATTATTACTCAATTGCTTTCATTTTACATGCACTTAAGTAAAACTATACTATCCCTACTTGCTATTTTTAATACATGTGTGATTATTCAACTTGGTTATAAATTTGATGGGATTAGAATCACCATGTGAATAAATCTTTAGGTTTGTGTGTAAAGGCTTTTCCATAATAGGTGAACTCAAGTCACTTTAAATGTGGATGGTTCTATTCCATGGATGAGATCCCAGAAGAAATACAAAGCAGAAATGAACTGAGCCTCGAAATTCATGTCTCTGCTTCCCAACCACTGTTACAATGGGATCAACTATTTAAAGTCTTGCTGCCATGATTTGACTGCCTTTTCGGACTGTACTGTCAAACTGTGTGCCACAACCCACTACCTTTATTTTCTCCTCTTTATTATTAATATTTGATTATTATTATCACGTGTGTGCATACAAAATAACATGTATGTGGAGGGCAGAAGATAACTTTATTGAGTCGGGTCTCTCTGTCCTTTTGTCTGTGGATTTAGGGCATTGAATGTAGGATTCTAGCTTTGCATGGTGAGCACCTTTACATGCAGGGCCACCTTCCAAACCCCCTACCTTTTTTAAGTTGGGCATTTTGTTCCAGAAGTGTGTAAAGTAACTAATTCAGCATGTGAGGAAATGATAAATTCAACCTTTCATATAATAAGGATATCTAACTTTATTTCACTGTTTCCCAAACTTATTTTGACCACTGAACCTTTTCATATAAAACCGCTTTATATAACACAATGAAAAGCTTAGTGTGCTCCTTGTGCTCAGAGGAGCTGAAACATAGTTCTACCATCAATTCTGCAACAGACTGAAATTCCCAATCTCTTTATTAAGAATAAAAAACGCGGGGGCTGGAGAGATGGCCTAGCGGTTGAGAGCACCGACTGCTCTTGCAGAGGACCCGGGTTTGATCCCCAGCACCCACATGGCGGCTGAGAGCCGTCTGTGACTCCAGTTCCAGGGGAATCCGACACCCTCTTCTGACCTCCACGGCATTGCACGACACAGGTGCACAAACCTACATGCAGACAGTACATTCATACACATACAATAAATAAATAAATAAATAAGAATAAAAAACGCACAAAATATTATTTCATGACAACTCTCCCTTTTTCTTTCAACTTTTTCAAATCCACATATTTTTCTGAACAGCAAAAACCATGAATTTTTTTTCCACATTCTTTTGATTTTATATTACTCTACAATATGCATGCGTATTCTCCATCCATATACCAAAATTTCCAAAGTCTGAAGATAAATGGTAGGTTAATTCTAGAACCTGTTAAGGGATTCTCAATATAAGAGCACAGTTGTTTTCAGATCACAAGGAATATAACATTAATGTTGCTCAGTTTGCCTTTCAACTAGGTACTTCCATAGATGAGGGATACCATTCATCATTTGTTTTCTGGGACTGTGTTACATCACTTAACATAATATCTTCTAGTTCCATCCATTTATCTGCAAAGTTCATGATATCATCCTTCCTTACTGATGCATAGAACTCCATTGTGTAGATGTACCACATTTTTTCTATCCACTCATCAGTTGAAGGCCACTTGGGTTGGTTTTAGCTCTTCGCTATTGTGAAGAGAACTGAAATAAACATGGCTGTGCATATATCTCTGGGGTAGGATGAATCTTGTGGGTATATACCCAGTAGTGGTATGACTGGGTCAGGTGGTAGGAAAGATTTTTTTAGAAACCAAACAAGAGCATCATATATGGGTACTTCAATATGTAAAACATAAAGCTTACATCATGTGTTCAATCACTTACAAAGTTTGCTCATCCATCATAAGGAGCAATCACTATGTAAGATTATAGATTACCCCTTAGACCACACACACACACACAAACACACACACACACACACACACACACACACACACGAACACACAGGAGAGAGAGAGAGAGAGAGAGAGAGAGAGAGAGAGAGAGAATATTTTTGTGACTATAATTTACAATTAGAAGCACTGTTCAGAGCTAGGGGCTTGGAATTCCTTTAGAACATTTCTTACGAGTTTTTTTCACTTCTCCCATGGATCAGAAGTTTTCCTATGATCTGAGAAAGATAAAAATGAACTTGGCAAAATGATTATGAAAATTGTTCATAATAGATGGCAAGGAATAGATCTTACCAGGTACTAGGCACTTGTGGAACTGCTAACAACTGCTCAATTCTTTATTGATAATAAATATTAATTATGAGGACCACTTACAATGTTAGCATTGAACCATATTGAGCACATAGAATATTACTATTACTTCATATGATACTGTACAGGGATGGTTAGCTAGAAGTTTTTATTCATATTCCTGGTACAAAGGGCTGAGGCAAAAATGAGGATATATTGGAAATTCAAGGCTTTTTTTGTAAACGGATGGCAAAATAGATAGAAGACCTCAAAGCTTTTGGTATTATTTTACATACCAATTTAGACAGTTCACATTTAACATTGACATGGAAGGAGACAGGCCAAGTGGGAATGCAATTTTAGCAAGCATTATCAAACAATTTAGCATTACCTCCATATCAAATTACAATATTCAGAATAAACCAAATCTCAGTAATCAAACTATAAATGTTTTCTTTCTTTCTGTCATCAAATATATATGTATTTACATCCTCAAAAATTCACTCGGCAGAGTTAGAGCTTTGTTCAATGCAGATCTGGCCACGTGAAAAATACAGGCACTCAAGCGGAAAATATTTTTGTATCCTCCTATGCCAGCACTGCCCTTTTCTGTCAAGTTGAACACCCACGTGTCCATAATGCGAGCAATATTTACAAGCTGCATTTTACATAATTCCAGGGAATGACTACCTACTCCTCTACTGCAGAGAATTCCCTGGGCACTCGCGTTCGCCATTCAGTCCTGCTGGTTCGTTTGTTCTATTGTATATCCTGCAGAGTGATACATTGCAGCATCTTTGCCCGTGGTAGCTGAAGTGGAGTCATCCATCATCACAATCACAGGGACTGAGGACCTTATGGACTGGGAGTAAATTATGAAGCTATGAGGAAGGTGATCGTTTTTGCAGAAACAGCTATTTTACGTTTCTGTGCTCAACACCAACCTTTCTTTCTTGTTTGGGGTAATGAAAGAGTAAAAATCCACAGGACCAGTTTTTGTCCTTTGGATTCATGCTGAAGGAAGAAAATACAATCAATAAAAAACGCACTTAACAAGCCTGAGATTGACTGGTCTTTTTCTTGTTTATTTTGAATTTCGCATGCGATTCTCTGTTGACCTGCTGTTAATGCTATGTGGCTGTAGATTTTCCAGATTTAAGTGTGTTATAAATGGATAAACTTCACTGTGTGGGATAATTTAAAC
The DNA here is from genome assembly GCA_009823505.1 of Rhizomys pruinosus. Lineage (NCBI taxonomy): Eukaryota > Metazoa > Chordata > Mammalia > Rodentia > Spalacidae > Rhizomys > Rhizomys pruinosus. The sequence continues at coordinate 2,648,562 of VZQC01011247.1, forward strand.
TAACTGCTTTGAGAACCAGACTGGGTACTACAAAGGAAAAGTTGTCAATTATCTTCGTGGATTTCAGTCCTGTAGAGTAAAACTATATAACTTACTGCTTTACTTCCCTTTCACCCCTCCCCTCACCCACAGTGGAACATCAGTTAGCAACTAGAAATAGAATCTAAATTCATCACTTATTGGAAATATCATTTTTTCCTGTACATGAATCTTTATTTTTCTTAGTGAATTTAGAATAAATTTAATATTTATAATATGGAGCCAATAATGTGGAGCAAGGTGATTTCTAGAAAAAGTGAGTTACTTCTCAAAAATTATTAAAGAAAATTGATGCTAAATCCAGGCATGATGTTACATGCTTTTAAACCTAGCACTCGGAAGACAGAATTAGGGAGATCTTTGTGAGTACAAAGCCAGCCTGATTTATGTACAGAGGTCCCAGCCAACTAGGACTATATAATGTGACCCTTCATCAAAAAACAAAACCAAACAAAAACCCCTTGTGTTTCTGAGAGTAGACTGGTAGAGCTAGGAGAATCCCCAGGCACACTGTCCAGCCTAATCAGAAAAGAACAGGCTTCCTGAGAGATCATGTTTCAAAAAATAAGGTCTAGAGCAATTGAGGAAGACAGGGAACCTTGACCTCTGGGACATATGCACATATATTTGTGTCCATACATGAACACGTGCACAAACAAATTTGAATAGTTTTGTGTGTGCATCTATGTTTGCATGCATGTTGGTGCACAAAGGTGCAGGTGTGCACCCATGTCTGTGCACATGTATGTGGAACCTAGGAACTGACACTGGGCATTTTGCATTTTTAACTACCTGGCCATTTCACCAGCCCAAGGTTATTTTTTATTTTATTTTATTATATTTGTTTTTTTGTCTTTCTGAGATAGGGTCTCCTTACAGACCCAGATGGCATGGAAGTCACCATGGAAGACCCAGATGATGTTGGATTCAATCTCACAGAGTTGTGGCTGCCTCTGTCTTGCAAGTGCTGGAATTAAAGGTGCATGCCCAAATGCACAGCTAACATATTTTAATATTATAAACAATATGGTCATTCTTCCACACAGTTGCTAAAATAGCTTAATGGTACAATTTCACTGCATGTAGATCAATAATGAAGAGAAAACAGTCTAAATTTTAAAATTGTATTTATTATGTTTAATTTTCTGTGTATGAGTGTATTACTTGTATGTGTGTAAGTGTGCCCATGTTCTGCAATGACTGCAGAGGTGAGAAGAGGGCATTGAATTCCTAGAACTGGAGTTGGACAGTTGTTAGCCATTGTGTGTGTGCTGGGAACCGAATCCAGGTCCTCTGAAAGAACAGTCAGCAATCAGTGCTCTTAAAGGCTGAACTATCTTTCTAGTTACTTTTTTTTTTTCAATTTGGAACATATATTATTTTAAGTAGAGAAATCTTTAAAGAAATCATCCTAATTAAATGCAAAATACAGGGAAGAGGTTAAGTCTACGTCATAACTGGAGATTCATTTAGAAGAGAAATAAAAGGTTAATAGAAACTTAGATATCCTTTTTTTTTCCGTTGAAAGATCCTTTGGTGTTTTAGGTGGCATGACACCTTGGTAGCTCTTTCTCTGGTTGTGACTAATTGGAAAAAAATTGACTAGGCACATTTGGTGAAGTTATATAGCACACAGTAACACATTTTTTTAAACAAATGCTTTCCTTCCATTCAGGGTGATCACATGCATACTTCTTTTGTGCTCTAGGTACTGAATATTTATATAAAAGACCAGCAGACCTAGTATTAATAAAAGATAAATGTTGGAAAAGAAATCAAATATCCTTTTATGGTGAAAACAATTATTATGTATGTATGTTTTCATAGCATTACACGTGGGAAAGCAAATTTTATTGAGACAAAAGGAAATAAATGACAGGAGGTTATTTTCATTTTATTTTGAACAACTTTATTGGCTTCAGCTGCTGGTTTTAAAGAAAACCAGTATCTTCGTTGTTATTGGCACCAGCCTGTGCTTCACAGCAAAGAATACAGTCTTCACTGTCCCAAAGGACCTTCTCCTCCATCTTGTCTTGGTAAGTGGGTAAAATTTTGAAAATGCCAATGTGGAAAATATATATAGAGAGATTTTTAATAAAACTTGACAGAATGGGTGCTTAGAAGCATGGAAATGGCAGAAGCATTATATGTAGGTGATTTTTGAAAATCTTTGAAATGCTGCCTCCAGAATTTTCAGTTGTGTCAGGTGTTCATCGAAGAGTACACTGGATGGTGCACTTTATTATTATTTTTTCTACAATGAGGCAAATTCAAGCACCAATACACCAAGGTTCTAGAATTTCAGGTTTCTTTGTAATGAAATATTATGACTCTTATTTCAAAGGCAGATTGATAAGTATGCTTGTAACTGAGGTGGACCATATTTCACAGGCCCAGCCCAGACTAAATTCACCTGATATACTCTCAGGACTAAAACCAGCTCCGATGCATCTCCTTCTGGGTTTGCCTTTTCTAAAAATTAAATCACTTAATCCACAGTTGCTGGTGTCTGATTTTTAGGAAATGATGGCTTCACTGTTTTTTTTTTTTTTTTTAATGGCAGTTTCCAGGACAGGACTACGCTATAATTTAAAAACAATTTGTGTAATTGGCAGAGCAAGAGATTCACATGCCATATCTTAATCACTTGCCTGACATGTACTCTAATATGACCTAAACACTTCTAGTTGCACAATTTTCTGCATAAAGATTTAATAAAATTCTTTGTGAACTCGTTGAATGATGAAAGCAAGTAAGTCTAATGCTTGCCATTCACAAATTGCTTGAATAGTGATTGCAAAGCTCTGCATCTGAATCACATAATGTAATATAATTAAACATTACTGCTTTTCAGCCTCATTATTCACTTAGAAAAATTCCTACATGTAAGCTACAACTAGATAATTGAAATTTAACTTTTAGAAAGTTGTTTAAGGATTTGTACCTTCTATTAGTTTAGGTGATGCTTAAAGAAAGGGCTAGACATCAAATGTACAAGATTTATAGGACTTTGGGATAATACTTGTGACATTCACACCAGAAACAAACAAGATCAAACTAATTTTGCTTAAACTTGTCTGATTACTATTTCTTGCTCAAAATTCAGAAGTTTACTTACAAGATTTCTGGGCTGTGTATCCTACGTGGTCAAACAATGGCTCTGTGGGGTGTGTGTGCATGTGGCACGTGATGTATGTGTGCACATGGTCATGTGTGTGAGTGCCAGTGCACATATGCCATGGTGTCCTCAGGTGTGAGTATTTGCCTCTCATCTGGTATAGAGCAGGGTAGCCCGCCCATGACCTCTGGGGATTTTTGGTTTCTGCCTCTCACCTTGCTGGAAGACAGTGTGGTATTACAGATGCTTAGTATTACACCAGAATTTACATGTGTTCAGAAGATTTGACCTCAAGTCCTTGCATGACAAGCATCTGCTCACTGAGGCATCTCCCTAGTCCTAAGCAGCTACTCTTAGAGACACCAAAAAGCTTGCATGATACTTCTTTCATTGCCTTCTTCAAAGCTGTCTTAAGGCAAATGTCCTTTAACTATTACACAGTTTGACTTTTTGTATGCCTAGGAAGAAACCCATTCATATCAATGAATCTCAGGAATATTATTTCCTAGGAAGACCATCACCATGTTGCCTTAGCCCCTGTGGCTTATTTGCTCCATTTACACATTCTACATATTGTGGACCCTTCTCTATGTATTGAAAAGTTATCCGGTATTAGTCAATAGAGAATTAGAGATCTGTTTGCTTCAAAATGAATTTTAAGTCCCTATATTTATGATGTAGAGAACACATAATTATTCTTTTTGGGGGAGGGTCTTTTCAAGACAGGGTCTTTCTGTAGCCCCAGCTGTCCTGGAACTCACTCTGTAGACCAGGCTGGCCTTGAACTCACAAAGATAATCCTGTCTCTGCCTCCAGAGTGCTAGGATTAAAGGCATGCACCACCACACCTGGCTATAATTATTCATTTTAAAGCCCATTTTTATTTTAACTAAGGTTATTTTTCAAAATTAAAATACTGAAATAATAAAACATAAGCCAGAGAAAGAACATTAACTTTTAGAAAGTTGTTTAAAGGTTTCTACCTTCTATTAGTTGAGGTGATGCTTAAAAACAGGGCTAGATATCAAACTAGTCAACCAATACAAATTAAGCAAGTACAAAGAACTGTGAAAGAATTAGAGAAATCTCAAAATATGAAAGCAAGATATAAGCAGCAAAGAACCTAGTAATAACAACATAGAGTTCTTTTAAGAACTTATTATGAACAGGCATAAACCTAGATGCTTTATATACCTGAGACACTTGGCATTATCAACTTTTCAGTATCTAAAATTATCCAGAAGACGACCCTCTGTGACCCCAGTGAGCAGTTTTCTGGATTGCAGAACTGCTTGAGGAAGACTCATCCCCCCAACTGTGGGCAGACCATTTTGTGGACTGGGGTCTAGGACTGAATAAAAAGAAGAGAATCAACTTTCATCTCATTTTGCTTCCTGACTGTGGTCATAATAGAACCAGCTGCCTCGAGCTCCTGCCACCACCAATTCCCCAACCATGCATGACATTCTCAAACTGCGAGCCAAAGTAAACCCTTACTTCCTTAAGTTGACATTGTCAAGTGTTTTACATCAGAAATGAGAAGAGCAACTAATACAATAGCTTATATCCTTATATCCTTTTTGCCCTCACACTCTCCATTTATCACCATGCCACAAACAGGAAAATATTTCACAAGAAAGTCCTGTCTCAAGCAAAGTCTCACTTTTTAAGGTGGCTAGGAACCACATTGCAATCATAGAGCCTGACAAAGCAAGCAGAGAAATCCATGTGAAACACTAGGGAAAGAACTCGGTTTTCAGCCAAACATCCAGGCCAGCCAAAACAATTAATAAATTGGATTATACTTTGGGCAGACACCAAACCTGAGACTTAGCTGACCCAAGAGTTCAGGCTAAAACCACATGTTTGAAGCTCATGGCAAATCATGGCAGATTATGACAGCAGGTGGCCTTTGTGTTCTGTGACATACCTCAACTACTTTAAGTTTTCTAGTCAAATAATGCTGAACACACATTGAATTATAATTTGATAAAGATTAATATTTACTTTTTAGTACTGGATCTGTTGGTCAATAATGTATAATATATAGGACAAATACTCTGAAATAACTAAAAGGTAATTCTTTTCATTTTTGCATGTGCATGAGTCTGCATGTGCATTTGGAGGCCCAAGCTTGAGTTGGGGACTTCTTCTATCACTATCCTCTTACACTGAGTGGGACTCTAGATGACCCCATTGCTGTTAAGGCAGCCTGCATTGGAAATTCCCTGTCTTTGCAGTCACTAAGATTACTGGCAGGTTGCCATATCCATATGGATCTTACCTGGACCCAGTTCCTAAGCTCCCTAAGTGACCAGCACTTTACCCATTGAGTTATCTCTCAATGGCCAGAGTTATATTTGTGCCGGACAGCTTTAGTGTCAACTTGACACACCTGGGATGAGGGAGCCTCAATTGAGGAATTGGCTCCATTGAATTAGCCTGTGGCCACATCTGTGGAGTATTGTCTTGATGGTCAAGCAGTGTGGGAGGGCCCAGCCCACAATGAGTGGTGCCACCCTGGGCAGGTTGTTGTGTTCTATATAAGAAGGCAGGCTGGGAATGAGCCAGAGGAGCAAGCCAGTGAACATCATTCCTCCGTGGCATGTGCTTCAGCTCCTGCCTCCAGGTTCCTGGCCTGAGCTCCTGCCTTGGGCTCCCTGAGTGATGAATTGTGACCCAGGAGATATAAGCTGAATAAACTCTTTCCTCCCCAAGTTGTTGTCGGTCAGAGTGCTTTGTCACAGCAATGGAAGACAAACGAGAACAATATTTTTATAGGCATTTTATTTTTTTTAATGAGGATATCTATATAATAGAAAAGTTGAAAATTATATAGTAAAGAGATATTCTTTACTTACTCAAGAGACATGCTGCTATGACAGTTAATCTTTTAACCACTGAATGAAGTCAGATGGCCAGGGAATTTTAATTGGAGGAGCAGATTTCAATTTTTTTATTTTTTTATTTATTACTTTTTTATGTGTATGAGTGTACTGTCTGCATGCATCCATGTCGTGCAATGCCGCGGAGGTCAGAAGAGGGCGTCAGATTCCCCTGGAACTGGAGTCAATCTTCATGGGGGTGTAATGAGAAGCTAGCAGATAATTAGCACCTAGTTGTTATTTTCCATCGTAATTGCATAAGTGATCTGAGCCTTGATACTGTTGGAATTTTGGGTAGGATACTTTGCTGCAAAGTAGGATGTTTAGTTTCTTCTCACTCAATGAGCTGCAGAATTTCATGCACCTTACACTGCTCTGAGCCCTACAAACATGATAAAATTCCCCAATGTGGCACTGGAAAATTACTGCCTAGTAAAATGTTGATTTACAGGAATTAGCAGTTTTCAAAATCATATTACAAAATTTATAAATGGCCTCAATAATACAGATGTTTATGCTCCTTCCAATAATACTCCAGATATATCGTACTTGGCATAGTCTTTAACATGAACCATCAGAATTTCAGGTTCTTCATATATTGTGCTTCCACTTTTTAGAGTCACAAAAGTCTATGATAAGTTGGTAGACAAAAAAAGTAAATAAATGACATGGAAAGGATGAACACATTACTGGGAAAGTGAGTTTTAAACATCTTTGACTTTTTCCCAAATTCAGAGGACTTGAACTCAGTCACATGATGAAGCTAAGGAAGTCTGAAAGCAAAGTCTATTTGTTTGACCCATATAAGGGAGAAATACATATTTAATGAATACTTTGTTCATATACCCTGGAGAACACAGAAGCAATATCTATATGAAAGGGAGAGAGAGAGCTGCCCACATTAGAAATAATTTAAAAGCACATTGACAAGAAAATGAATAAATAAATTGAGTCCATTCACACAAGTGAATAAATGCAGCAGTAAAAATAAATGAGCTATAACCAAGCATAACCAGAGGAACCAACACTTGGAAACATATAAGGGCAAAACGGCTAGTTCTGGAAGATCATATGCCTTATCTACCTATAGAACCTAAAAATAAAAATTCCCTGTGCTGTATAGGAACATGATAAATCTGGGAAAGCTGGGAAGCAATGAACACAAAACACTGAATAAGGATTTTCTCTGAGAGTAAAATATGGTGTGAGATGGTCACACAGAACAAACAGAACAAACGTGCATGTGAGCTTTTGGAAGTGATTCTGTATTGGGGCTGAATCTTTGGGTTCAATTTTCTTCACATTCCTTACTTTTGTAATTTACATATAACAATATTTATATACAAAATATTGTATTACAGTTTAGCTATTTAAACAAAAGAAAAAATACTACAAAGACATTGGTTTTTATTTATCATTGAATGTTATATAGCTAATGAGCATCTGGTAGAGGCAAATTTAACAAAATTGTGAAAGCTTTAAGACTTACTGCTAGTTATTTTAGAAGGTTTCTAAAGGAGTTAATTATACTCCTGTGAATATCTGGTACTATTTTTTATTTTGGGTTTAATCACTATTATATTGTGATTTATTTTGATTACAATACGTAAGTTTTAACATTAGACTTTTTTAGTAAATTGTTTTGCATAACGTGGAGAAAACTGTTTCTCATACTAAAATGCATTTGAAAAACCCAATTTTCCTATTTCATAGGAGAATTATTTTTTCTATACTTTAATGGGACTCAAGAACAAGAGGAACAACAAAGTGGATTTTGTCTTAAACTCTATTGGTATAATTGATTATATTATATGAAACATAATATAAGAATACAAATAACATTATTGAACACACTGTTAAAAATGTCTTCTTTATGCAGTAGAGAGTCAACTCACAATTGTATGAAAAACCTAGAAATTATATTTGGGAATTTTGAAATTGCAACAGTTTACCAAGATAACATTATTTGCCTGTGAGCCAATTATTGTGTTCAGACCCTTTACTATCCAAATGCTGTTAGTTTAGAAATTCAGATTATTATCATCCTGAAGGATATAGAAGCTAAGAGTCCACACTCTCAAATATTTGCTCTGCATCTATTTCTTTAGCTTCCAATTTGGAACAGCCGTCTACAGATCATAGAAACTGGTGAAATTTTGGAGACAGTCAGAAGAGAACAAAAGTATAAGAAACTCGGTCTCCCCTTTGCTTCTAATATCATAAGGATGCTTATTTCTAAAACACAGAACAAGGGAAATTTCCATTTAAAATCATTTAAATAGAGAAGGGCATGTAAAGAATAATGTTAAAAATAAATACATGTGAAAGTATATGTGTAAAGATTTAAGAGGAAGCCAAAATGCCCACTTACACTCCCTGTCACACTGTTGTTGTTTAGGCTTAGGTATTTGAAAATATGCATATTGTTCAAGCATTTTATTTTGACAAAGGTGCACACAAAACCTCAAGCAAATAAATTTACATGGGGATAGTCATGATATTTTGACAAGCTTGGGATGGATAAATATAAAACTGATGCAGAAACTGCTAGGCCTGACAGACGCTGGTGTTTGCTTTGTTATTGTCATGGAAATTTTGTATAAAAATAAATTTGACAAGCTTTGTTATGTTCGGTGCAATTGAAAAAGTTGTTTGTGTAATTCTTTTGATGATTAACTGGCTAGAGGTTTAATGATGCCATTGAAAAGAAAAACAATGAAGCATTATTCCTAGCAACTGGGACCCAACAGCACAGAAAATTTGGCAGATTTACCTTGAATATAACTGTTGGATGAACATAAAGCTTCAATAGGAGGGAGAATATGAAATATGGAGGCTCACATTTATGGAGAATTATCAAATCTGAGTAATTGTACTTGTTTGAACCAAAACACTGAACTTTTTGGCACTGATTCTTCCTTTTGATAATTTCCTTTTAAATGCTGTACTTTATACCTAGTAAGTCCATGGACAGTAAAGTGCTTTGAAACACAATGCTGTTTCTTTAGATGAGGAAAGAATGGACCACACAATGAACTTTTCCCCTGAAAGTGATTCCTCTAAGATGTAGTTATTCATACACTCTCTTTTCTGGCTGTCTAGGTTGATGAACTCTGGCTAACCAGGTATTAATTTGTGTAAGCAAACAGTAGTTATTGAAACAAATTTCAACACATAGAACCAAGAAATTTAATAATAAGAACTTATATGATCTATAAGACAGAAGTTGGACAGAATAGAAAATTCTGATTTTACTTTGTTAATCTGAAGAGTTGAGACTCAGAGTCCATGATTTGTGAACTTGAATTCAACTGGAATTAATCTCCCCAGGAAGAATGATCATGTGCCAGTTTTTTTTTTATCCAGAAGATAAAAATAATGGCATTAGCAAAGCTTATGCCTTTTTCCAGGGTATATTGTTGGTCACACATAGTGCTTGATGTGGCTTTATTTTTAATATTGTATCTTCTTATTTCTGATTTTTTCTCTATATCTAGTGCTTACTGAATCAACTAGGTCCCATTAAGTGGGAAAAAATGTTTTGTATATCGAGGCTTATTTTTACTTGTTTCATTGCCCAGGTATATTAAAAAATAAAGAATGACCCACAGAACGGAAAAAAGCAATACATAGAAATTGAAAATGAAATGGGGGAATTTAAAATTTGGACATAATTGGATTTGGACATATAACGTAAAGGCAAAGCTCCCCAAGTGCCTATGATGCCATGGGTTGAATTCTCACAATTAAAAATGGGGCATGGATCAGTAATCTATGTTGTGAGGAACAATGGAGTTTCGGAGTCTTGTGGCTTGTTTTAGGAGTTGTGGAACTCATTACTAATAGGCAGTGAACTCAGAAAAGCAAGGTCTTTTGAACCATGTAAACATTATATTTATTACTTTCTTATCTTTAACACTTTACTGTGGATGTTTTAATACTTAATAAATATTTTGGTTATTTGTATATGTTTTGAGGGCATACCAATTAAACCATATTATAAACATCCTTTGGAAACATATTCATTGTGATAATTATCCTTAAGATGTAGCTATGTTGTTCCATTTAGCTCATTCACTAATTCTCAATACTGCAAAGCATTCCATCACCTGGATGTACCACTTGTTTTCCCTCTCTGTGCTTATGTTTTTCCTAATGTGAACAATGCTATTTACTCAAGCATGCTCATATTTATTTTTACCTATACACAAATGTTTCCCTAGGAGAATGATTTTCAAATAACCACGACAGAGAACAAGACATTTCAGAAAGCTATTTTATATGGTTACCAAGTAAACATTCTTTCTCAAAACTTCAAAATCCATTGGAAGCATTTTTATGTTTTGTTTTCTGTTGTACTACTTATAATTTGATCTTATTTATTTCATAAAACTTCTGGTCATTTTCTCAAGTTTATAACTACATGGCCAGGAGAATTAAAAGTCGATCAAATTTGACAAATGAACTAATTGGAGTTGGATTTAGTGTTACCATAATTTCTTGCTGGCAGGTCGCTACGCTCAAGATGCCCACCTGTGCTAGTTTTGAAAGGCGTTTATGTTTCATGACATGCAGTGCTGCTGGAAATGGAAATCCTTATTTCATGGAAATTTCTTTAAAATTGTATTTATTTTTATTTTATCTGACTGAATGTATTTGCCTACATGTACATAAGTGCACTGAAGTCATACAAAGCCCACTCAGGGAAACCAGACAAGGGCATTGGATCCCTTGGAACTGGAGTTAAAAACAGTTGTTAGGCACCATGTGGGTTCTGGGGACCAAACCCGAATCCTCTGCAAGAAAAATCAGTGCTCCTAAACACTGAGCCGTCTCTCCAGTCCCATTTCTTAAAAAATTTAAAATTGAAAAACATGTTGGATATTTGTGTTGCTAGTAGTTAGTGGACTACCTTGTTTAAGACAAATAACTTATTTTTTTAAGTATTTAGACAAAATAGGTTTTCAAATATATAAACTTAGTCATCATTGATCTATCAAGACCTGAAAACATTGTTTTGAATATCATTTCAAAGGAAAATAATGCTCAAACTCTGAGGGAGGAGCTCTATACATCTGCTATACTTAACAAAAATAAAATGATTGGATTACTTAAAGGCAGCAATAGATTTGAGTTCGCCTAATGTTCTTGGCTGTGAGACCATCCCCTGAAGCCTGGTCAACCTAGTGACATCACATCCTTAAAGAAACCTGGAGAGATGGCCTAGCGGTTAAGAACGCCGACCGCTCTTGCAGAGGACCCGGGTTCGATCCCCAGCACCCACATGGCGGCCGAAAACCGTCTGAAACTCCAATTCCAGGAGAACTCCAGTTCCAGGGGAATCCAAAACCCTCTTCTGACCTCTGCGGCATTGCACGACACGGGTGCACAGACTTGCATGCAGACGGTACATTCATACACATACAGAAATAAATAAAATTAAAAAAACTTTTTAAAGAAATCTGACTTTGCTTCTTCTAATATCTATCAACTGTCAATAGTCCCTTAGCTAGGGCCGGAGCTTCTTGCCTACTTCCCCATCCATTCTGGATATTTGTCTGGGTTGAACTTCTGCTCATCTGTTGCATGCTGCCGTAAGTGCTGTGGATTCATTTGTGAAACTGCCCTGCTATTGGGAGAACAATGTTTTCTCATAGTCATCCACCACCTCTGGCTCTTTTAATCTTTCTGCCCCTTCTTACATAATCATCCCTGAGTTTTGGGAAGAGAAAGGTATCTAATTTAAGACTGATCACTCAACAATCTCATGATAAAAATATTTTTAAGAACCAGCACCTGAAAGGTACAAACAATCAAGCAGAAACACAGCAAACTAGACACGGACATTGACTATGTAAAGCAACAGCAGCAGTATGTAACCGGGATGCATGTTACACATAGAGCAATAATACATATGCATGTATTGCCAGAGAGGTAATGAGGTGGAAAATACATGAAGTTAAAGTGATAAAAAGGTTTTGTATTTTCTCAAAAGTTGTAATAGTGTAAATTTATAGTAAGTTTCAAAGGTCAAAGTATGAGCTGGAATCACTAGTATAACCAATAAATAGACATTTAAAGATGGATAGCTTATAATTTAAGGAGGGAAATGAAATTAAGCTATAAAGTATAGCTACAAAAACTATTTAGTTATTAGTTACTGACAAAATAATGGAGCACATTTTCCATTCATTGGAAGTGAGCAAAATGCCCTTTATTACCAACATTGTCTCAGAGGTTTTAAGAAGCACAGTAAAGAAACAAGTAATGAAGGTGAAATGAAACTACTCAACTGCTTATTTACAAGTAACACAACTGTCTGTGCAAAAAAGCTAAATAAATCCACACATAGATTTAGAATAAATGCATTTGTCATGGTCAGTACATTCAAGTTAATACAGAAAAATTAATTAATTATACTTCTGTGCAACAGCAATAAACAAGTAAAATAGTTAAAATTTTTTATACCATTTGCAATTATCAAAATTATACACATAATAAGGGATTTAATGACATGTAGCAATTGAAATTCTTTAGCCTGTGGCAAATCCATTATTATTTTATGCACCAAACATTTACCATGTTTTTACATCAGCATTATTTGTAATAATCCACACTGAAAATAACTCAAATATCCATCAACAATAGATGATTAATTATAAATAAAATGAGACATATTCCTAAAATAAGATGGTAAGCAACAGAGGAAATGAACTCATTAGTGCTACCTGTGATAACATTTATTAATCTCACAAAATTATTAGGTAAATATTCCTGGAAAAATCTAACATAGTTTCTCTCCATGCATTTAACAGAGTGCAGTAGTTTTAATGGCATTGTTTGAGGGGTGCCTGCTCCCACTTCCAATTTCTTTCTCCCTGTCGCCACCTGTGGATGTTGAAAATGAGAACTCTTGGCTTTCTACCCCAGCTGCCTCTTTTCCCCACACTTCCCATGCCATTATGAGCTCTTCCTCTGAATCTCAAAGCCCAACTAAATCTTCCTTCTATATGCTGTCTTGGTCACAGTGTTTATCACAGCAACAGAAAAATAATTAATATACAAAGGTAAGACAATTTTTCATGTTGATCTAAGTCAGGACAATAGTTCATCACTGGGAAGAAGTCTGCAAGTAATAACTGAAGGAGTTACATGAAAGATGCTTCAAAAATACCAGTACTATTGTACCATGTGATCTAAATGGTGTGGTAAAGTCTACAGGTGGTTTCAGGAATAATTCTCATTCTCCTTGGACTGTAACTCTGCCTCTTTGTCAAGTGATTCTAGAGTTTTTCTCATTGAAGATATGTCTTTTTACATGAATTACATGAGTTGGTTTCATGCAGAAAAGTTGTCATTTCCAAGTCTTAGTATCAAAGGTCCTCATGCATCTTTTATTTTCTTTATCTTTTTTATTTTATGTTATGTGTATGAGTGTATTGCCTGCATGTGTGTTAAGTGCATGCATGTCATGCAATCCCCATGAAAGTCCGAAGAGGGAATTCGATTCCTTGAAACTGGAGTTATGGGTGGTTGTTAACTACCATGTGGGTGCTGAGAATGGAACCTGGGTCCTCTGCAAGAGCGGTCAGTGTTTTTAAGAGCTGAGCCATTTCTTCACCCCCTCCCATGCATTTTACTGTTTTTAAGTAGGAATTTTTACAGACTCTGAGGAAAGAACATACTTCTACTAACTTTGTAAAATGAGAATAAATAGCAAAGGGAGCAGAGGATACCAGAGATTCTGTCCTTGTTGATATCATAAGAGTGTTGGGGGGGGCGGGGGGGCGCTGGAGAGATGGCCTAGTGGTTAAGAGCACCAACTTCTCTTGCAGAAGACCTGGGTTGGATCCCCAGCACCCACATGGCAGCTGAGAACTGTCTTTAGTTCCACTTCCAGGGGAATCCGACACCCTCTTCTGACCTCTGCGGCATTGCATGACATGGGTGAACAAAACTATATGCAGACAGTATATTCATATACATACAAAATAAATAAAATTTTAAAAAAGAGTGTTTGGTAGTAGACACATGTTAATTGCATTTCATAAGAGTTCTGTTCTACTTTGGATTTGGCTGGGTTCATTTAGCTATAAAAATTCTATTCCAAGCAATTTTCATTCTCCAGATACTAAGGGACCTGAACTGGCCCTCATGACAATGGTATGAATCCAGGCATTTTGAGCTTTGACTTGGAACATGCTCTTCCTGTTCTCCTCTTCTACTACATTCTACTGGTGAAAGAAAACTAAGTAGAGAACACCAATGAAGAAGCACAGAAATATCTGTTTATGCTAAAAGGAAATTTGAAACTACAAGGCAAGGGTTTTGGAGAAGAACATTATGAAGTATTGGGGTCATTAACACTACAACATCTAGACAAATGTCTCACAGCAAAGGAATATTTACATGTATAATACATTATCTTAGTGGTAATATTAGTACACTAATTTTGAGATTACTGATACAAAAACTAAAAGAATTAGCTTTAGCAGTATGCAGGATTCATTACAATGATCCAAACATATCTTAGAGAGCTGCAGGAAACTTATTATCTAGTGCTCTTGAACTACACAGTAACAGGAAATGGGAAAGTTTTAGACATCTCATGGTGTCTGTTTGAGACTTCCTCTCTTTTTTAATTTTCTTAGTTACACAGTAAAACAAGAAAGCACAGCTATTTGTGAACACATTGTACACTGATGCCAAGTGCTATCTCACTCTCCGTTTGAAATTCCTGAGCTGTAAATAGTTTAAGCTTAGTGATTATCTTTTGGGAAAGAAATCTGATAACCCTGTATAGCCTGATTAGAGAACAGGGTCATGTACAAAAGAGATGGCTGAGCTGACCACTGCTGTCCTATTGAGAAGCAGGACAAACAGTTTCCACATGAGGTTGCCCTGCAGAGCACACTGCCTGACTTCTTTCTAGAAAACCAATATGAATAAAAATATTAGACTTTGAAACTCCAGAACAATTTCATAGCAAAACCCAGAAGCTAAAACGTGAAAAGCTTCTGCTCCCTAGTTAGGTGTTTATCTACCTGAATGTTATATAGTGCAGGTAGCCAGTACATTGATCCCTTCAAGGATCATCCAAATAACTGCCAGCTCTATATTGATCTTGCCAAATGCTATTTATGTTCCACAGACTATGCAGTTTGTTTACAAGAGAACACTGCCTATCAGGCACAAGGCGACCAATGGGAGAATCCTAAACAATGGGAACACCATCCTGGATAGTGGTATCTATCTCATCATGAGTTCTGTTGTAGGTGAGCTTGAATTGAAATCAATTGTCCTAATGTTAGTGTTAACATAGGTAAAACAGGTTTAACAGAACATCTGGGTATTATGCAAGAAGTATTTCATTCAGACAATATCTGTTTATACAGAAATGACCAGCATTAATACTTCTTTGTAAGTACTAGCAGTTGAACTAACAGTTACTTTAGCATGAGCAACTCTAATAAATGACAGGACAAGTCCAAGATGTCTTCTAACACCACCCCCTAAATTTCCTTATTTTCCAAAGTATTCTTAAAATAAGCCCCTATTGCCTGAAGAAAATCATGATTCTGTGATGTGGGTCGTAAAAGAGCCTAATTGACATGTTAATTTTAAGGATACAAATAAAAATACTGAAATCGCTGGGCATGGTGGCGCAAGTCTTTAATGCCAGCACTTGGGAGGCAGAGGCAGGAGGATCTTTGTGAGTTCAAGGCCAGCTTGGTCTACAGAACGAGTTCCAGGACTGCTGGGGCTACAGGGAAACCCTGTCTTGAAAAGACAAAAAATAATACTGAAATGATGACAGGACTATCAGACCACATTTTGATAAAACTTAATATCAACAGCAAAAGAGACTCTGGTATGCACATAAATTCATGGAGATTAAATAGCACACTCCTCAGAGATGAATGGGTCAAATAAGAAATTAACAAATAAAAGTATTCCTGGAACAAAATGAAAATGATGACACAATAAAACAGCTAGGGCACACTAAAGACAATCTGAAGAGGGAAATGCATAGCTCTAAGCACCTACTTTACAAAGTCAGCATACATAAATGTCTTAATGTTGCAACTGAAGAATTTGGAAAAGCAAGAACCCAAACCCATCCATAATTCCAGTTCCAGGTTCCTGATGCCCTCTTCTGTCCTCCTCAGGCATTGCACCACATGGGTGCATTTACCTACATGCAGGCAATACACTTGTACATATAAGTAAAATAAAAATAATAAAAACAAATTCGAAAATAAAGAAAATCCCAAATGGTATCACTGCTAAGACTTAAAATTTAAACAAGTACTACCTCTAGAAAACTATTTCAAAGAGTTGAATGGAGGAATTTCAGATTCATTCTATAAGGTAAGCATTACCATGTAACTTAATCTTGAAAAGACACAATAAGTAAAAATTAACAGGATTTGGGAGATAACTCAGATGTTAAGAGCACTTGCTGTTCTTCCAGTGGACAGAAGTTTGGTTCCCATCACCCAAGTCAGGTGGTACACAAACCCCTGTAACTCCAGTTCCAGTAATCCTACTCCTTTTTCTGGCTTCTGAAGACATCCATAGACACATATTGTACATACAACAGGAAAACACATACTTATATGTAAAAAAGTTATAAAATAGCAATATTCTGATAGCCACAGATGTAAATATCCTTAAAAAATATAAGCAAAATTAATTCACCATTGCATAAAGAATATATAACCTGATAACATTCAACATTATTTTATGATAAAATAATTTCTATCAGGTATGGAAGGATTGTATCATAATGTACTGAAATTTGTATGTGACTTACTTGTAGCTAATCCTGTAACCAAATCACAGTGAACTGGGAAATGAAAGCATTTCCTTTAGGACCATAAACAAAACAATAATATCTCCTCTCAGTACTCTTATTCAATATATGCATATATATTACTGGAAGAATTAACCGAAAAAAATATATAAGAGAAAGTAAAAGGAGCAAGTAAATTATTCACGTGTAGTTTATAGGATTCATTGCAAATGAAAGAAAAACGATACAGAGTGAGTTCCAGGACAGCCAGAGCTACAGGGAGACCATGTCTCAAAAAGACCAAAAAAAAAACAAAAAATCTTAAGGGCTATACAAATAAACTGCCAGAACTGATTGAGAAATTTTGTAAAATTGCAAAATATAAAACCATTATAAAATCAACACTTTTATATGTTAATGATAAATTTGCTATGAAAGAATAATGAAAGCAATAACAATTAAATATTTGTAATAGAATATAAAATAATCAAGAATAAATCTCTTCAATAACTATTAAAACAACAATGAAAGAAATAAAGGAAGACACACCAAGGAATGGAAATAACTCCCATATTCATGGATTGCAGAATTATTGTTATTAAAATATTCATTTATCCAACTTGGTCTTTGGACTTATTGCCATCCCCTGCATAATACTCATGACATTCTGAACAGAACAGATCTAAAACAATAAAACTCACAGGGAAGTAAAAAGGCTCCAGTTAATCAAAGCATCTTGAGCAAAATTTACAAAGTTGGAGGCATCTTAATACCTGACTTCAAGATCTCTTAAACAAACTTTAGGAATAAACACCTTAGACTAGCATAAGACACAGACACATAAATCAATGGATGAAACAGAAGAGAAATTCTAATTTTAAACCCACACATCTACATCCAATTAATGCTCAACAATTCACCAAAAAAACAGACTTTGGAGAAAGGACAGTATCTTCAATCAATGTTGTGGGGGACAGTGGACACCCATATGAAGAAAATGGAAAGATGACTTATCTCTCACCCCATACAAAATCAACCTAACAGAGTCCAAAGACGGAAGTATAAAGAAACCCTGAAACTACCAGAAGAACATGTAAGGGAAGTATTTCAAATACAGGTAATAATTTTCTGAATAATACCACCAAAGTATATTAAACAAAAGCAAAAATTGTCAAACAGATTGACCTTGAACAAGGGTTCTATACAGCAAAAGAAACAATCAACTGAGTAGAGATAACTTATTAAATAGACAAAATACTTACCAACTGACAAAAGGATATATAGGATAAGTAAGAACTCAAAATATGTAACAATGAAAACCAACTGTTCCCATTTGAAACGACCTAAGTAAGCATCTCTTAAAGGAAAACTATACCAATGGTTAATAAGCATACAGAAATGCTTATAATTATCACAAATGCCCAAATCTGTCATGTGATATCTCATCCAAGGTTGATAGTTATTATTAAGAATAAACAAATATATAAAATCTAGTGTAGGCTTGGTGAGGGTATAGAGAAAAGGGAATACACACACTGTCAATGAGAGATACACCTGCCCCTTGTTTGCTATGGCCCTATTCACAATAGCTAAGATTTGGAATCAGCCTAGGTGCCACTGGCAGATGAGTGTGTAAATAGAATAGAACATATGCACAACAGAATATATTTAACCATCCAATAATCATGCCATTTGCATCAAAATTAAGTTGATGGAAGATATTTTTTGTTAAGTGAAACAAGCCACACTACAAAGACAAGTGCGTCACATGCTGTCTAAGAAAATAAGCTGACATGAAAGTTGGGAAGTGTAAGAAGTAGTGGAGGTTGGTAAAGGAATATCATGTGTGGTCAGTGACTACTATGAGCATGTCAGAACATCACAGTTTACTATGTTAATCTTGGTAATGATTACCGCAACAGAATTCCTTTCAGAAATGAAATGAAAAAATTACAAAATGAAAAAATACATATGTAGCTTTGAAAGTGTTTTATCATTAGAAGTAATTGAAAACACTGATTACAATGAGAGTACTCCTGGATACCTTTTATTGAATACATACTAAGGTTTATGGAAAAGTGCTTTATGGTTGTCATCTTCATGTGAACACAGTGGTCCTGTGAGATCAGTTTTAATGTTTTTCAAATTTTTTTTTGAAATTAGAGATGTGAAGTTCTGAGACATAAGGTATTTATATAAATCCATAAAGTAAAACCTGTGATACAGAACCCAAGCCCTTAACTGTTTTTCTGAACTCTTTCACCCATGCGCTTTTTTCCAAATTTCTTAGAATATTGGGAAGAGATTGAGATTTCATGTTCAGAAACTAAGTAAAGTCTAATATAAAGGCAGTTACATAAAGGACTCCCAGTAGCAACCCTGTGGTTACATTGCACATATTTGCTGAAATATCTGTCCTTAGATACTAATCCCAAACTATTTCAACATCTGGTTTAAATTATCTGCATTTATCTTTATCTACAAACTGCACAATGTTATGTTATTACCATCAAGCAAACATGTGGACTTCATTATACTTTATTCTTTTTACATTGAAATAGTTATTAAAATAACATGACAGTTTTTTTTTCTATTTTTTATTTACTTGTTCAATTGTAGTAGCAGATAAAGTGCATTATAGTTAGAATAACAGCTGTATTAAAAATTCCATTGATCTAATTCTTCGTTTTGGCAATGATCTGCTGTGATAAATATTAAGATGTTGTAACCCAGGGTTTAATAAAATAATTCCTCCTCTATCAAGCCTAAAATGCCAAATTTTCAAAGGCCATTGATTATGTTTAAAAGAAATTAAGGCTGAAGATGTCTTTCCTCCGTTGAGTCTTTTTGGGCCCTTTGTCAAATATGAGATGGCTGAAATTGTATATGCTCAAGTATGGATCTTCAGTTTTGTTCCATTGGTCTATGGGTCTGCTTTTATGCCAGTACCAGGCCGTTTTTATGACTATAGCCCTGTAGTGTAGTTTAAAGTCTGGTATAGAGATCCCCCTGTATTGTTCTTTTCACTCAGGGTTGCTTTGGCTATTTGGGGTCTTTTG
Organism: Rhizomys pruinosus; assembly: GCA_009823505.1. Classification (NCBI taxonomy): domain Eukaryota; kingdom Metazoa; phylum Chordata; class Mammalia; order Rodentia; family Spalacidae; genus Rhizomys; species Rhizomys pruinosus. The sequence continues at coordinate 2,668,458 of VZQC01011247.1, forward strand.
TTTGTCCATATCAATTTAAGGATTTTTTTCCAAGCATGCAAAGAAAGTCTTGGATATTTTAATTGGGATTGCATTGAATCTGTATATTAATTTGGGTAGAATGGACATTTTTACTATATTAATTTTTCCAATCCATGAGCATGGGTGGTCTTTCCATCTTCTGATGTCATTTTCAATCTCCTTCTTCAGGGGTTTATAATTTTCATTGTAGAGATCTTTGGTGTCTTTGGTTAGGTTTGTTCCTAGGTATTTTATTGTTTTTGAAGCTATTGTGATTGGGAAGGTCTCCTTGTATTCCTTCTTTAGTTGCTTGTTGTTGGTGTAAAGAAAGGCTACAGGTTTTTCTAGGTTAATTTTGTATCCCAACACTTTACTGAAACCTCTAATTGTTTCTAGGAGTTTTCTGGTTGAGTTTTTAGCATCTTCAGCAAATGGTATTGGCAAAACTGGATCACCACTTGTAGAAGAATAAAATTAAACCCCTATCTCTCACCCTGTACAAAAACCAACTCCAAATGAGTCAAAGACCTCAATGTGAAACCCAAAACTCTGAAGGTGGTAGAAGAAAAAGTTGGCAACAACCTACAAGACATAGGCATAGGAAAAGTCTTTCTAAATCAGACAGCAGCTGCACAGGAAACAAGGTTGACAATTGACAAGTGGGACCTTGTAAAACTCAAAAGCTTCTGTATAGCAAAAGAAATAATCAGGAAATGAAGAGAAAACCCACAGAGTGGGAGGAAACCTTCACTGCTGATACATCTGACAGAGCACTAACTTCCAGAATATATAAACTACTAAAAAAGCAAAGAAGTACGAAAACAAACGAGTCACTCAAAAGATGGAGTAAAGAACTGAACAGAGACTTCACAAGTGAGGAAACAGAGAACCATCTTAAAAAGTGTTCAACATCCCCAATAATAAAGGAAATGCAAATTAAAACCACTTTAAGATATCATCTCACTCCGATAAGGCTGACTAGGATCAGGAAAATAAATAATACCAAATGCTGGAGGGGTTGTGGGGAAAGGGAAACACTCATCCACTGCTGGTGGGAATGCAAACTCATACAACCATTATGGAAGGCACTGTGGAGAACCCTTAAAAGACTCAGAATGCGCCTACTACCTGACCCAGCCATACCACTTCTGGGTATATACCTACAACACGCATCCTACCACAAATATAGATGTACAGCCATGTTTATTGCAGCTCTCTTTACAATAGCGAAGAGCTGGAAACAACCCAAGTGCCCCTCAACCAACAAGTGGATAGAGAAAAGGTAGTACATCTACACAATGGAGTTCTATGCAGTGGTAAAGAAAGATATCATGAAATTTGCAGGTAAATGGATGGAACTAGAAGATATTATATTAAGTGAAGTAACACAGTCCCAGAAAAAAACAAAAGATGAATTGTATCCCTCATCTGTGGATGCTAGCACCAAGTACCTAGTTCTAAGGCAAACTGAGCAACATTAAGGCTATATTCCTCACAATCTGAACACAACCGTGCTCTTATATTATGATTCCCTAGACAGGTCCTAGAACTAACCTACCATTTATTATCAGATTATGGATTTTTGGTATATGATGGTGGACATGTATACATATTATAGTGTAACATGAAGTTAAAATGGAAAAAGGTGAATCAAGAAATATGATATGGAAATAACACGCAGTTTGGTCTCTGGAAGATACAATTTTAGTGTAGGTGTGATGTATCAGGCTGGTGTAACTTAGCCTTTCTGGGTGCTTAACAACCATACTTAATACCCATACCAATTTGGCTGAGAGACCTAAGGGATAACTTTGTTCCTTGCCCTCAGAGGTCAACTAAGTCTCAGGAGAATATGCATGGGGGCATCTCCTGAAATGTTCTGCAAATGTGAATCACCAGTCTTCCTGTGCAGGGAGGTCTTAGAGATCCACTGATGGGATCCAGCCAGTGTCCACCCTGTAAAGAGGAAAGTCTGCTCATGCTTCAAAGAGAGAAGCCTGGTCTAGCAAGACCTAACTGTGTCCTTGAGTGGATGGAAAACCAAAAGGAGCCAGGGGCTCTGCCCCCCCCCAAAAAAAAGCCCAAGTGACCCTTGAGGACCAGATCCTTATCTGACCTTGAGAAAACAGAAACCTTGGTTAATATGGGCTGACTGTGTGGCCTTAAGCATCCAAAAAGGAAAGCATAACCAGAAATAAATAATCAATAAGTTCTGAGAAACTGTATTTCAGATATAAAACGAGAATCCTTCAAACCTTCAATGCCAGATGGGGACTACTAAGATATCCAGCTTGAAGACTGAGTGACTACTGGGATTTCAGCCTCTTCAGAGTGTAGACTGCCATTGTTTGACTACCCATGCTGTGTCATGGAGTGCAGTTCAGGAAGATCAAGACAGGACACATGCTTGCTGGACCTCATTTGGGTGACATGGCGGGGAGGGACCCCAGTGTGGAGCACGGGGACAGGATTGATGGTTGTTTGGGTTTGCCAGGGAGGAACCTTCAAGCACTTCCTTGGGGAAAACATGACATCCTTTGGTTAAAAAAAAAAGATTATATTTAACAGTTAAAATATTTTTTAAAATAATATTTTCTCTTTTTATTGATACATGCTACAACTATTCATAATTTATCCTTATGTAATCCTATGGTGTGTTCTATCTTATAGGAGTAATAATATTAATATTCTAAAAAAATAAGAGAGAATGTAAAGTCATATTTCTTTTTACCTGCAAGCAACTTTACTGTTAAAATGTGAATCTCTAAATGTGCTTTGGAATTAACCTATAGTTTATTTTCAGATTTTGTAATTTTTATTTATGCGTGGAGTGTATATATGCATATTTTGGAATAATATAAAATCAAGGGGAACAAAAAAAATGAGAGAGAAAAACCTATTCAAAGAACTGAACAAAACAGTAAACTTGTGCACCTAAAAGGTTATAAAAGACTGAGAAAAAGATGCAAGACAGGACTTGAGTATGACAGAATCCATGAGCTCTGATGGGGGCAAGGGGGCATGAGGGGTGGGCATGGATGGGGGAATGAGCCTAAATTTGATTAAGATATGTTGTATGAAATGCACTTGATAAAAATTACAAAGTTTAAAAAAAGAAATTAAGGCATTTAAAAACAGCTTTTCTCTATTCATCATTTTAGAAGCCAAAACAGTTTTCTAAAGAAAACTTCCCTCTTGCTTGCAAATTGGTTTTCATGAAGGATGCTTGTACTCACAGATTATCACCTATTGTTAAAAAAAAATGAAAACAAAACAAAAAAACAGAGAAAGATGCAGAAAAGTTACGGCAGAATGCATGATCTGGGATGGGTAGGGGTGGGGTGGGGGGAAGGGAAGGGGATATATGCCTGAACTGAATTGGAAAATGATGTATGAAATACACAAAACATAAAAAAAAAAAACAATGCAACTTTGTTTTATAGCAAGTCAACAGAAAAAATAAAAATTTTGATGTTCACTCCTAGAAGGAGCACCCATTTCAAGTGTGATTTAGGACAGTGTTGTTTGTCAGTATATTAATGGCAAGTTTTATGATAATGGGGTTTGCTCTGTTTAATTTGTGAATTCGGAATTTTTTGGGCTTCTATTTTTATTTTGCTTGGTTGTTTTATTGCTATATGTTAGTTGCTTAAAACAGTCCCTGCTGCCTATTAGGCATTCAATTCTTAGATTAAGACTGGGTCAAGGGGCTGGAGAGNGGGGCATCTAGGCAGGGGAAGGAGCAAAAGGCCCCGGGAGGACAAAAGGGGCGCAGGGGGGGAAGAAGCACAGGAGAGAAACAAGGAAGGAAGGGGAAAGAGGGAACCGACGCAACGGCGGAGGGGACAAGGACCACGGGCCGGGCAGAAAGCGAATAGAAAGCCCACAGAGAGGGAGAAGAAGGGCAGGGGCAGGGGCAGAACAGGCAAGTGTAAGACAGAAATTAATGAATTTATTTTAAACGGCTGTGGCAACAGCAATAAACAAGGAAGAGGGAAATGGGTGGATACCATTTGCAATTATCAAAATTATACACATAATAAGGGATTTAATGACATGTAGCAATTGAAATTCTTTAGCCTGTGGCAAATCCATTATTATTTTATGCACCAAACATTTACCATGTTTTTACATCAGCATTATTTGTAATAATCCACACTGAAAATAACTCAAATGCAGCAACAATAGATGATTAATGATAATAAAGTAGACAATTCCTAAAATAAGATGGAAGCAACAGAGGAAATGAACTCATTAGTGCTACCTGTGATAACATTTATTAATCTCACAAAATTATTAGGTAAATATTCCTGGAAAAATCTAACATAGTTTCTCTCCATGCATTTAACAGAGTGCAGTAGTTTTAATGGCATTGTTTGAGGGGTGCCTGCTCCCACTTCCAATTTCTTTCTCCCTGTCGCCACCTGTGGATGTTGAAAATGAGAACTCTTGGCTTTCTACCCCAGCTGCCTCTTTTCCCCACACTTCCCATGCCATTATGAGCTCTTCCTCTGAATCTCAAAGCCAACTAAATCTCCTTCATATGCTTCTTGGTCACAGTGTTTTAGCACAGCAACAAAAATAATTAATATACAAAGGTAAGACAATTTTTCATGTTGATCTAAGTCAGGACAATAGTTCATCACTGGGAAGAAGTCTGCAAGTAATAACTGAAGGAGTTACATGAAAGATGCTTCAAAAATACCAGTACTATTGTACCATGTGATCTAAATGGTGTGGTAAAGTCTACAGGTGGTTTCAGGAATAATTCTCATTCTCCTTGGACTGTAACTCTGCCTCTTTGTCAAGTGATTCTAGAGTTTTTCTCATTGAAGATATGTCTTTTTACATGAATTACATGAGTTGGTTTCATGCAGAAAAGTTGTCATTTCCAAGTCTTAGTATCAAAGGTCCTCATGCAATCGTTATGTTTCTTTATCTTGTTTTATTTTATGTTATGTGTAACAGTGTTTTGCCTTGTCAGGTGTGTTAAGTGCATGCAGGTCATGCAATCCCCATGAAAGTCCGAAGAGGGAATTCGATTCCTTGAAACTGGAGTTATGGGTGGGTTGTTTAACAGCCAGGTGTGGGTGCTGAGAATGAACCTGGGTCACTCTGCAAGAGCGGTCAGTGTTTGTTAAGAGCCTGAGGGCCATTTCTTCAACCCCCTCATCCCATGCATTTTACTTTTTTAAGTAGGAGAATGTTTACAGACCTGAGGAGAAGAACATACGTTCTACGAACTTTTGTAAAATGAGAATAAATAGCAAAGGGAGCAGAGGATACCAGAGATTCTGTCCTTGTTGATATCATAAGAGTGTTGGGGGGGGGGGCGCTGGGGAGATGGCTAGTGGTTAAGAGGCACCAACTTCCTTCTTGCAGAAGACCTGGGGTGGATCCCCAGCACCCACAATGGCAAGCTGAGAACTGTCTTTAGTTCCACTTCCAGGGGAATCCAGACACCATCTTCTGACCTCTGCGGCATTGCATGAACAGGGGTGAACAAAACTTATGCAGACAGTAATACATAGATACATACAAATAAATAAATTTTGAAAAGAAGTGTTTTGGTAGTAGACACAGTTTAATTGCATTTCATAAGAGTTCTGTTCTACTTTGGATTTGGCTGGGTTCATTTAGCTATAAAAATTCTATTCCAAGCAATTTTCATTCTCCAGATACTAAGGGACCTGAACTGGCCCTCATGACAATGGTATGAATCCAGGCATTTTGAGCTTTGACTTGGACATGCTCTTCCTGTTTCTCCTCTTTCTCTACTACATTCTACTGGTGAAAGAAAACTAAGTAGAGAACACCAATGAAGAAGCACAGAAATATCTGTTTATGCTAAAAGGAAATTTGAAACTACAAGGCAAGGGTTTTGGAGAAGAACATTATGAAGTATTGGGGTCATTAACACTACAACATCTAGACAAATGTCTCACAGCAAAGGAATATTTACATGTATAATACATTATCTTAGTGGTAATATTAGTACACTAATTTTGAGATTACTGATACAAAAACTAAAAGAATTAGCTTTAGCAGTATGCAGGATTCATTACAATGATCCAAACATATCTTAGAGAGCTGCAGGAAACTTATTATCTAGTGCTCTTGAACTACACAGTAACAGGAAATGGGAAAGTTTTAGACATCTCATGGTGCTGTTTGAACTTTCTCTTTTTTAATTTTCTTAGTTACACAGTAAAACAAGAAAGCACAGCTATTTGTGAACACATTGTACACTGATGCCAAGTGCTATCTCACTCTCCGTTTGAAATTCCTGAGCTGTAAATAGTTTAAGCTTAGTGATTATCTTTTGGGAAAGAAATCTGATAACCCTGTATAGCCTGATTAGAGAACAGGGTCATGTACAAAAGAGATGGCTGAGCTGACCACTGCTGTCCTATTGAGAAGCAGGACAAACAGTTTCCACATGAGGTTGCCCTGCAGAGCACACTGCCTGACTTCTTTCTAGAAAACCAATATGAATAAAAATATTAGACTTTGAAACTCCAGAACAATTTCATAGCAAAACCCAGAAGCTAAAACGTGAAAAGCTTCTGCTCCCTAGTTAGGTGTTTATCTACCTGAATGTTATATAGTGCAGGTAGCCAGTACATTGATCCCTTCAAGGATCATCCAAATAACTGCCAGCTCTATATTGATCTTGCCAAATGCTATTTATGTTCCACAGACTATGCAGTTTGTTTACAAGAGAACACTGCCTATCAGGCACAAGGCGACCAATGGGAGAATCCTAAACAATGGGAACACCATCCTGGATAGTGGTATCTATCTCATCATGAGTTCTGTTGTAGGTGAGCTTGAATTGAAATCAATTGTCCTAATGTTAGTGTTAACATAGGTAAAACAGGTTTAACAGAACATCTGGGTATTATGCAAGAAGTATTTCATTCAGACAATATCTGTTTATACAGAAATGACCAGCATTAATACTTCTTTGTAAGTACTAGCAGTTGAACTAACAGTTACTTTAGCATGAGCAACTCTAATAAATGACAGGACAAGTCCAAGATGTCTTCTAACACCACCCCCTAAATTTCCTTATTTTCCAAGGTATTCTTAAAAATAAGCCCCTATTGCCTGAAGAAAATCATGATTCTGTGATGTGGGTCGTAAAAGAGCCTAATTGACATGTTAATTTTAAGGATACAAATAAAAATACTGAAATCGCTGGGCATGGTGGCGCCCAAGTCTTTAACTCCAGCACTTGTGGAGGCCGAAGGCAGAGATCTTTGTGAGTTCCATAGGCCAGCTTGGTTTCTAGCAAGTAAATCCAGGCCTGGGGCTACAGGAAACCCTGTCTTGAAAAGACAAAAAAATACTGAAATGATGACAGGACTATCAGACCACATTTTGATAAAACTTAATATCAACAGAAAAAGACTGGTATGCATAAATTCATGGAGATTAAATAGCACACTCCTCAGAGATGAATGGGTCAAATAAGAATTACAAATAAAAGTATTCCTGGAACAAAATGAAAATGATGACACAATAAAACAGCTAGGGCACACTAAAGACAATCTAGAGGGAAGTGTAGCTCTAAGCACCTACTTTACAAAGTCAGCATACATAAATGTCTTAATGTTGCAACTAAAAATTTGGAAAAGCAAGAACCCAAACCCATCCTAAATTCCGGTTCCAGGTTCCTGATGCCTCTTCTGTCCTCCTCAGGCATTGCACCACAGGGTGCATTTACCTACATGCAGGCAATACACTTGTACATATAAGTAAAATAAAATAATAAAAAACAATTCGGAAAAATAAAGAAAATCCCAAATGGTATCACTGCTAAGACTTAAAATTTAAACAAGTACTACCTCTAGAAAACTATTTCAAAGAGTTGAATGGAGGAATTTCAGATTCATTCTATAAGGTAAGCATTACCATGTAACTTAATCTTGAAAAGACACAATAAGTAAAAATTAACAGGATTTGGGAGATAACTCAGATGTTAAGAGCACTTGCTGTTCTTCAGTGGCAGAAGTTGGGTTCCCATCACCCAAGTCAGGTGGTACACAAACCCCTGTAACTCCAGTTCCAGTAATCCTACTCCTTTTTCTGGCTTCTGAAGACATCCATAGACACATATTGTACATACAACAGGAAAACACATACTTATATGTAAAAAAGTTATAAAATAGCAATATTCTGATAGCCACAGATGTAAATATCCTTAAAAAATATAAGCAAAATTAATTCACCATTGCATAAAGAATATATAACCTGATAACATTCAACATTATTTTATGATAAAATAAATTTTCTATCAGGTATGGAAGGATTGTATCATAATGTACTGAAATTTGTATGTGACTTACTTGTAGCTAATCCTGTAACCAAATCACAGTGAACTGGGAAATGAAAGCATTTCCTTTAGGACCATAAACAAAACAATAATATCTCCTCTCAGTACTCTTATTCAATATATGCATATATATTACTGGAAGAATTAACCGAAAAAAATATATAAGAGAAAGTAAAAGGAGCAAGTAAATTATTCACGTGTAGTTTATAGGATTCATTGCAAATGAAAGAAAAACGATACAGAGGAGTTCCAGGACAGCCCGAGACTACAGGAGACCCGGTCTCAAAAAGACCCAAAACAAAAAAACTCTTAAGGGCTATACAAAAACCTGCCAGACTGATTGAGAATTTTTGTAAAATTGCAAATAAAAACACATATAAAATCAACACTTTATATGTTAATGATAAATTGCTATGAAAGAATAATGAAAGCAATAACAATTAAATATTTGTAATAGAATATAAAATAAATCAAGAACTAAATCTCTTCAATAACTATTAAAACAACAATGAAAGAAATAAAGGAAGACACACCAAGGAATGGAAATAACTCCCATATTCATGAGGCAGAATTATTGTTATTAAAATATTCATTTATCCAACTTGGTCTTTGGACTTATTGCCATCCCCTGCATAATACTCATGACATTCTGAACAGAACAGATCTAAAACAATAAAACTCACAGGGAAGTAAAAAGGCTCCAGTTAATCAAAGCATCTTGAGCAAAATTTACAAAGTTGGAGGCATCTTAATACCTGACTTCAAGATCTCTTAAACAAACTTTAGGAATAAACACCTTAGACTAGCATAAGACACAGACACATAAATCAATGGATGAAACAGAAGAGAAATTCTAATTTTAAACCCACACATCTACATCCAATTAATGCTCAACAATCACCAAAAAAACAACTTTGGAGAAAGGACAGTATCTTCCCATCATGTTTGTGGGGACAGTGGACACCCATATGAAGAAAATGGAAAGATGACTTATCTCTCACCCCATACAAAATCAACCTAACAGAGTCCAAAGACGGAAGTATAAAGAAACCCTGAAACTACCAGAAGAACATGTAAGGGAAGTATTTCAAATACAGGTAATAATTTTCTGAATAATACCACCAAAGTATATTAAACAAAAGCAAAAATTGTCAAACAGATTGACCTTGAACAAGGGTTTCATACAGCAAAAGAAACAATCAACTGAGTAGAGATAACTTATTAAATAGACAAAATACTTACCAACTGACAAAAGGATATATAGGATAAGTAAGAACTCAAAATATGTAACAATGAAAACCAACTGTTCCCATTTGAAACGACCTAAGTAAGCATCTCTTAAAGGAAAACTATACCAATGGTTAATAAGCATACAGAAATGCTTATAATTATCACAAATGCCCAAATCTGTCATGTGATATCTCATCCAAGGTTGATAGTTATTATTAAGAATAAACAAATATATAAAATCTAGTGTAGGCTTGGTGAGGGTATAGAGAAAAGGGAACAACACACTGTCAATGAGAGATACACCTGCCCCTGTTTTGCTATGGCCCTATCACAATAGCTAAGATTTGGAATCAGCCTAGGTGCCACTGGCAGATGAGTGTGTAAATAGAATAGAACATATGCACAACAGAATATATTTAACCATCCAATAATCATGCCATTTGCATCAAAATTAAGTTGATGGAAGATATTTTTTGTTAAGTGAAACAAGCCACACTACAAAGACAAGTGCGTCACATGCTGTCTAAGAAAATAAGCTGACATGAAAGTTGGGAAGTGTAAGAAGTAGTGGAGGTTGGTAAAGGAATATCATGTGTGGTCAGTGACTACTATGAGCATGTCAGAACATCACAGTTTACTATGTTAATCTTGGTAATGATTACCGCAACAGAATTCCTTTCAGAAATGAAATGAAAAATTACAAAATGAAAACCAATACATAGTAGCTTTGAAAGTGTTTTATCATTAGAAGTAATTGAAAACACTGATTACAATGAGAGTACTCCTGGATACCTTTTATTGAATACATACTAAGGTTTATGGAAAAGTGCTTTATGGTTGTCATCTTCATGTGAACACAGTGGTCCTGTGAGATCAGTTTTAATGTTTTTCAAATTTTTTTTAAATTAGAGATGTGAAGTTCTGAGACATAAGGTATTTATATAAATCCATAAAGTAAAACCTGTGATACAGAACCCAAGCCCTTAACTGTTTTTCTGAACTCTTTCACCCATGCGCTTTTTTCCAAATTTCTTAGAATATTGGGAAGAGATTGAGATTTCATGTTCAGAAAACTAAGTAAAGTCTAATATAAAGGCAGTTACATAAAGGACTCCCAGTAGCAACCCTGTGGTTACATTGCACATATTTGCTGAAATATCTGTCCTTAGATACTAATCCCAAACTATTTCAACATCTGGTTTAAATTATCTGCATTTATCTTTATCTACAAACTGCACAATGTTATGTTATTACCATCAAGCAAACATGTGGACTTCATTATACTTTATTCTTTTTACATTGAAATAGTTATTAAAATAACATGACAGTTTTTTTTTCTATTTTTTATTTACTTGTTCAATTGTAGTAGCAGATAAAGTGCATTATAGTTAGAATAACAGCTGTATTAAAAATTCCATTGATCTAATTCTTCGTTTTGGCAATGATCTGCTGTGATAAATATTAAGATGTTGTAACCCAGGGTTTAATAAAATAATTCCTCCTCTATCAAGCCTAAAATGCCAAATTTTCAAAGGCCATTGATTATGTTTAAAAGAAATTAAGGCTGAAGATGTTCTTTCCTGGTTGAGTTCGGGGGATTTTCAAATATGAGATGGCCTGAAATTGTATATGCCAGTAGGGATCTTCAGTTTTGTTCCATTGGTCATAGGTCTGCTTTTATGCCAGTACCAGCCCGTTTATGACTAGAGCCCTGTAGTTAGTTTAAATCCTGGTAAGAGATCCCTGTATTGTTCTTTTCACTCAGGGTGGCTTGGCTATTTGGGGTCTTTTGTTTGTCCATCAATTTAAGGATTTTTTTTTTCCAAGCAGCAAAGAGTCTTGGATATTTTAATTGGGAATGCATTGAATCTGTATATGAATTGGGTGAATGGACATTTTTACTATTTTAATTTTTCCAATCCATGAGCATGGGTGGCTTTTTCATCTTCTATGTCATTCAATCTCCTCTTCAGGGGTTTATAATTTTCATTGTAGAGATCTTTTTGGTGTCTTTGGTTAGGTTTGTTCCTAGGTATTTATTGTTTTTGAAGCTATTGTGATTGGGAAAGGTCCTCTTGTATTCCTTCTTAGTTGCTTGTTGTTTGGTGTAAAGAAAGGCTACATGGTTTTTCTAGGTTAATTTTGGATCCAACACTTTACTGAAGCTCCTAATTGTTTCTAGGAGGTTTTCTGGTTGAGTTTTTTAGCATCTCAGCAAATGGTATTGGCAAACTGGATCACCACTTGTAGAAGAATAAAATTAACCCCTACTCTCACCCTGTACAAAAACCAACTCAAATGGTCAAATACCTCAATGTAAACCCAAAACTCTGAAGGTGTAGAAGAAAAGTTGGAACTACCTACAAGACATGGCAATAGGAAAAGTCTTTATAAATCAGACAGCAGCTGCACAGAAACAAGGTTACAATTGACAAGTGGACCTTAAAAACTCAAAGCTTCTGTATAGCAAAGAAATAATCAGGAAGAAAGAAAACCCACAGAGTGGGAGGAAACCTTCACTGCTGACATCCTACAGAGCACTAACTTCCAGAAAATATAAACCTACTCAAAAAAAAGAGTAAGAAAACAAACGAGTCACTCAAAAGATGGAGTAAAGAACTGAACAGAGACTTCACAAGTGAGGAAACAGAGAACCATCTTAAAAAGTGTTCAACATCCCCAATAATAAAGGAAATGCAAATTAAAACCACTTTAAGATATCCTCTCACTACTCAATAAGGCTGACTAGGATCAGAAATAAAAATACCAAATGCTGGAGGGGTTGTGGGAAAGGGAAACACTCATACCACTGCTGGTGGGAATGCAAACTATACAACCATTCATGGAAGGCTGTGGAGAACCCTTAAAAGACTCATAATGCGCCACCACCTGACCAGACCATACCACTTCTGGGTATATAACTCAACACGGACATCCTAGCCACAAATATGAGTACCAGCCATGTTTATTGCAGCTTCTTTAACAATAGCGAAGAGCTGGAACAACCCAAGTGCCCCTCACCAACAAGTGGATAGAGAAAAGGTAGTACATCTACACAATGGAGTTCTATCAGTGCAGTAAAGAAAGATGAATCAGAACATTTGGCAGGTAAATGGATGGACAGAAGATATTAATGTTAAGTGAAGTAACACAGTCCCAGAAAAAACAAAAGATGAATTGTATCCCGTCATCGGTGGGATGCTAGCGCAATTACTAGTCTTAAGGCAAACTGAGCAACATTAAGGCTATATTCCTCACAAGTCTGAACACAAAACCGTGCTCTTATATTATGATTCCCTAGACAGGTCCTAGAACTAACCTACCATTTATCAGATTATGGATATTTTGGATATGATGGTGGACATGTATACATATTATAGTGTAAAATGAAGTTAAAAATGGAAAAGGTGAATCAAGAAATATGATATGGAATAACACGCAGTTTGGTCTCTGGAAGATACAATTTTAGTGTAGTGTGATGTATCAGGCGGTGTACTTAGCCTTTTTTCTGGGTGCTAACAACCATACTTAACACCCACAACCAATTTCTGAGGACCTAAGGGAAAAACTTTTTCCTTGCCCTCAGAGGTCAACTAGTCTCAGGAGAATATGCATGGGGGCATTCTGAAATGTCTCTGCAAATGTGAATCACCAGTCTTCCTGTGCAGGGAGGTCTTAGAGATCACTAAGGGACTCAGCCAGTGTCCACCCTGTAAAAGAGGAAAGTCTCTCATGCTCAAAAGAGAAGCTGGTCTAGCAAGACCTAACTGTGTCCTTGAGGGGATGGAAAACCAAAAGGAGCAGGGGCTCTGCCCCCCCAAAAAAAAGCCCAAGTGGACCCTTGAGGACCAGATTCCTTACTGACCTTGAGAAAACAAAAAACCTTGGTTAATATGGGCTGACTGTGTGGCCTTAAGCATCCAAAAAGGAAAGCATAACCAGAAATAAATATCAATAAGTCTGAGAAACTTATTTCAAGAATAAAAACGAGAATCCTCCAAACCTTTCAATGCCAGATGGGGACTACAAAGATATCCAGCTTGAAGACTGAGAACTACTGGGATTTCAGCCTCTTCAGAGTGTAGGACGCCATTGTTTGGACTAACCCATGCTGTGTCATGGAGTGCAAGTTCAGGAAGATCAAGACAGGACACATGCTTGCTGGACCTCATTTGGGTGACATGGGGGGAGGGGACCCCAGTGTGGAGACGGGGACAGGATGGATGGTGGTTTGGGTTTGCCAGGAGAGAGCCTTCAAAGCACTTCCTTGGGGAACATGACCCTTTGGTTAAAAAAAAAAATTATATGTAACAAGTAAAATATTTTTTAAATAAATTTTTCTCTTTTTATGATACATGCTACAACATATTCATATTTATATCCTTATGTAATCCGATGGTGTGTTCTATCTTATAGGAGTAATAATATTAATATTCTAAAAAAAAGAGAGAAATGTAAAGTCATATTTCTTTTTACCTTGCATAGCACTTTACTGTTAAATGTGAATCTCTAAATGTGCTTTGGAATTAACCTATAGTTTATTTCAGATTTTGTAATTTTATTTATACGTGGAGTGTATATATGCATATTTTGGAATAATATAAATCAAGGGGACAAAAAAAAGAGAGAGAAAAACCTATTCAAAGAACTAACAAAACAGTAAACTTGGCATAAAAGGTTTAAAAGACTGAGAAAAAGATGCAAGACAGGACTTGAGTAGGACAGAATCCATGAGCTCTGATGGGGGGAAGGGGGGAATGAGGGGTGGGCAGGATGGGGGAATTGAGCCTAAATTTGATTAAGATATGTTGTATGAAATGCACTTGATAAAAATTACAAAGTTTAAAAAAAAGAAATTAAGGCATTTAAAAACAGCTTTTCTCTATTCATCATTTTAGAAGCCAAAACAGTTTTCTAAAGAAAACTTCCCTCTTGCTTGCAAATTGGTTTTCATGAAGGATGCTTGTACTCACAGATTACAACCTATTGTTAAAAAAAAATGAAAAAAAACAAAAAAACAGAGAAAGATGCAGAACAGAAAGTTATGGCAGAACTGCTGCTGGGATGGGTAGGGGTGGGGTGGGGGGAAGGAAGGGGATATATGCCTGAATCTGAATTGACTAAATGATGTAGAAATACACAAATATCAATAAAAATAAATGTGCAAATTGGCAAAAAAAAAAAAAAAAAGAAACTTCCCTTTCAGGATTTGCTGCTCTGTTTTCTCCTGCTTGGCTTCGTCCACTCCTCTCACTGCCGCTTTACTTCCCTGTGCCTGGATTTAATTCTCTGTCAATGCACAATCTGTCTCCCTTGTGGTTAGACAGTTGTGTGCTCAGCCAGGAAAACAAAGTGTATTACTGATGGTGGTTTCAGTGATCATCTGTATTTACAGTGAACTTGGTCCTGGAATTGAACTTGCTCGTACCTCTTTTCCATTCCTGCATATTTCATCACAGGTGATCAAACTATCATTTCCATAACTGTTTCCTTCTGTGTATAATTAGGAAAGTCATATGCCTTTTGAAATAATACATTTAAGACTCACAAAGCTTAAATGAGATGATGTAAAAGAAATGTTGGCATATCACAGGGATTATTAGATATTATCCACTTACTTCAGCCCTAACTTCTCAACAAAAATCAAAGTCTATACTTTCTTTTACTTTCCACAAATAATTTAGTAGACAATAAAACAAACTCATTGGGTAAAAGTCAACAAAGGTTTTAATAAGAGTAGTGAAGTGGCGAGCTTTTATGTGTTTTAAGGTAAGAATATCTGACAGATGGTAGCTGATGTGGAGTCATGATATAGGTGGTGAGAGGTAAGAAGAGTGTAGCATGCATCGATAGAGAGATCTTTTGCAAATTGAATGAAAATGGTTTTAAACAAATTACTCATACAGAAATGAGCAGGATTGCCAGTTATGAGAATATTGAACTAGTTGATTTCAACTTATTAACAAGGGATAAAAGTTATTAAAAGGAGGATAAATGTTTTGGCATTCTAACGATAACTTGTCTTCAAAAATTCAATTACCCTTATACAATTCAATACATATTTATGTATTTGTGCATATATATATATATATATATATATATTGCTCTAAATGTCAACAAATGAACTTTGGGTTTTTGATATTTTCATTGTTTATAAATATCTGAGTAAGCATAAGATCACTTAGGGAAGTTTGGAAATGAAGAAGAAAATTAAGCCCAAAAGAATGCTGCCTCAGCACTGGGGAGATAGGTCAGTAGTTAAACTCTGCCCTGCAAGAGTGAGGACTGAGTTTTGGATCCTAGAACCCTGGTAAATACCAGGTGCATAAAGTGGCCAGTCTGTGATTCCAGTGACTTACAGCTAAGGCAGAGCATCCTTAAGGCAGGCTGGCTAATGAGATATGCCACAATGCTGAATTCTGTGTTTAGTTGAGAGACACTGCCTCAACAAAAGGTGAAAGAGCAATGGAGGGTGATTTTCAACATTAACCTCCACACACAGACACGGACAAACATGTTTTCCCCCACACATGCAAATTTGCATGCACAAACATGCATACCACATATAAAAAATTGGAAGAAAGAAAAAAGAATGCTACGTTACAACAAATTTTAATGAAATATAGAAGAGCCAAAGAAATAATTGAGAAAAATGTTGGTTTTGTGAGACACTAATGGCATCCAAGACATGGCTGCATGTATTTTAATGGTTAGAATATGACACATTACAGCAGAAATCTACACCATCAAGAGAGGAACTCAACTTGAAGCTATTGCTAGGAGCATGCTTCTTTAGATAGTTGCATTGAAATCCTTACTCTATGATTTGGAAAGCAGTGAGAACAAGAATGGAAAATGGAAAAGGGAAAATACTATATGAAGCCTTGTCTATGATGGAGAAAGAACAAAGGTATAACAGATTACAGGCATAGTGAAAATTGCTTTTTATGTTTGTTTTCTGAGGTGATGAAAATGTGGAGTTGTTTGCTCCCTGCTGGGAAATAAACAATAGACTAGGAGCTCTGGACTCCCAGTTGACATAGTGGGTGACCCAGGAACCAATATCCATGACGATGGGAGAGCAAGAAAGACCAAGTGTCTGGTTTGGCAATAATGTGTTGCCTCTATACATGTGAGAGCAGATGAAGAACAAGAGATTGTCTCTTTAGAGAACCGTAGAGGACATTCCACATTCCACATGCCTGGACCAGAAAAGCTTTGTATATAGTTATATATTCGTTCTAGTGATTCTATTTCTTTAGAGAACCTTGACTAATACAGCATTTAATCTATAAACTGTACAAACCTTATGTTGAAAAATCATATTCTCAAGACCAAACAAAAAATTATTTATTTTTGTATTCATTGTGAAAGCAATTTTATATAATGTTTTTAGTGTGGCTGTGTTTATACTGCAGCCTCCATCATGACACAATATGAAGAATCTCCATGTGAGGCAACATGTTAATGTTCAAATTTTTGCAATTTTTAAGACTTTAAATTTGAGATTCTTAGATGAAAGATGCTTAGTTTGTGTGAATAAGTACATAAACTGAGTCATGAAGAATGAGATAACTATTCCTAAGAGTATTAGTTACTTTCATTTGCCTCACATGGAGATTCTTAACCTCTAGGCCATCTCTCCAGCCCTATAAGGCCTTCTTTAAGAGAGAATTCTATATGATTGGCAAATAGGCAGCTGATTTTCTGCATAATGTTGAATACATTTAATTTTTTTTTTCCTGCAACAACCTTGGCCATTGTTTTCTGATAAAAGATAAAGACATGAGCACATAACGAGATTTAAGCAAATGTACTATAAACCAAGATAATTGAAAAAGTGTTTTAATGGGGCTGGAGAGATGGCCTAGCAGTTAAGAGTGCCGACCGCTCTTACAGAGGATCCGGGTTCGATCCCCAGCACCCATATGGCAGACGAGAACCGTCTGAAACTCCAATTCCAGGAGAACTCCAGTTCCAGGGGAATCCGACACCCTCTTCTGACCTCCGCGGCATTGCACGACATGGATGCACAAACTTGCATGCAGACAGTACATTCATACACATACAGAAATAAATAAAATTAATTAAAAAAATTAAAAAAAAGAAAAAGTGTTTTAATGTTTGTGGAATTGTCCTTTCTAATGTCTCTTTCTGTTTTTACCACCCTTCCTAATTATTTTCATATAAATGTGAGTTGTGCATAACTAAGTTTAGTTTTAGAGGACAAGGCAGAAAAATTCTCAAAAAATTATGATAAAGAAAAGCATAGCCTTGTGTTATAAATTAGATGAATATTATCTATAAATATTCTACTACCAAATGCCTTTTATATTGTAACTCTGTTGTAAGGTTAGGGAGAAATCATCAGCCATAAATTTCAGAAATATTTTGTAATTACATTAAACATAGAAAATAATATAATAAAAGCCTTCTGTGTTTAAAAATAGATTCCAGACTTGAGTGCACAGAGCTTAGATGGGGGATTTCCCAGTACCACCTGAAGCACAGGTAGGAGCCCTGCACCTCAGCCAGGCAGATTGTTGGATAATCCTAACTGGCCCTTTGGATAATTCTCTCATTGGTTTGATGAAATCCTTGTATTGTGTGGCTGTGGGGGAGTAGAGTCATCCTGCTAGCTGGTATAAAAGGTGGGCCCGTTGCCACTGTGAGACTTGAGTGCACAGAGCTTAGATCTGGGATTTCCCAGGACCACCTGAAGCACAGAGTGTGGGGGCACGGGCTAAACAGGCAAACCCGCCCCAACTAGAATAGGCGAGATAGTGTCCAAGTTGATTCTTTGGAGAACCTTCAGAACAGAAAGGGAAGAGTGAGTTAGATTTCCAATAGAAAGCCTAAAACTTAGACAAGTCAACACTCGTAAGCAAGGAGAAAAACCAACCAACCAACCAACCAACCAAACAAACAAACAAACAAACAACAAAGGCATCTGAAGGAGGCAAGCAAAGCAAGCCTTCAACACAGTGAAGAGGCATTTGGGATTCATACTGGAATACAGGCAAAGAGAAACCCATGTGGCAGGAACACGATGAAAGGACAACATGGGAAAGGTGCACGATAATTCCACACCAAACTCTATCAACCCTGTGGAAGATTCCTACAGTGGGATCCCCCTGGGATTGGTCCAGGACACAGATCTTAGAGGAACAATTGCAAACATATTCAAAGAAGTCAAAGAACATAAAGAACAAGTCAGAGAACTAAGGAGAAAGAATGAAAAACTCAAGAAGGACCTAGAGAGAGAGGATGACAAACTCCAGAAGGTAGTAGAAACACTGAAAATATGCCATGTTGAAAAAGAAAAGGAAACCAAAAAGCTAAGCAAAGAATTACAGGAAGAGATTGAGAAGCTCTAAAATGAAATGGAAATACTAAAGAAATCACAAGATGAAATGAAAAAGGAAATCAACGCCCCGTCTTCCGCAGATTGTTCCCTAGGCTTAGAAAAGGGGCACAGGTGGATGAGAAGTAAAACTGTCCTCTCTCTCTGGAGCTGTTGACTTGGATTCTGGTCAATTCTGGCTGTTTCCTTTCATGGGCTGACAGTTTGTTCAGGAGTAACCTTTCGATCCTACTAATGAAGCACAAGCAATTAGATATATAGGTATTTAAGCAGCACTAATAGTTATGGTAGGTTACTTTGGCATAGACACATATGTTTGGATGATATGTTAATCCATGAATTACATTTTTACCCCCTGATAAATATGACAGGGTCTTACTGTGGCTTATAACATCTCCTAACCTGTAGAGGATGTAGGCTTGTGGCATCAGCCATGGGTTATTCCTCCAAGGAGAGAGCCAATAGTCAATTAGATTTGGGATATACAGGCACATGGCTGCCTCTGCTGCACATTATTTCCAGGCAGGTGAGGTGTAGCTGGTGCTGACGGTGGAGTCTTGCTTGACTCAGGGAGACCCGTATTTGCTTTATTGGTTTAGTGGCCTTTGGTAACACTCTCTGGCATTCCAGAGGCCATCTGTACACTTGCATGTGCAGTCTCAATACATCCCTCCCATGTTAACGTCAGGTCTTCGGCCTAGAGAACAATCTGCGGAAGAGGGGGCGTGGTAGAATGTAAAGGCTGCGATTGGGGTGAACGGTGAAACTACAGCGATGTAGTCTGGACACTCATTTGATCAACTTGATTGAACAAACAACCTGTCACCCCCCACTGAATGGTGGGACTGTGGGGGTTTGGGCACAACAGTCTGTAGATTGGTTTTGCACGAAGGATGCTTATACTAATGGATTATCACTTATAGCTAAAAAATGAAAAAAAAAACAAAAACACCTGAAAGATGCAGGACAGTTATGGCAGAATACATGATCTGGGATGGGGTGGGGGTGGGGGGGAAGGGAAAGGGAAATATGCCTGATCTGAATTGGAAAATGATGTACGAAATGCACAAACCCTCAATAAAAATTAAATTAAAAGAAAAGAAAAGAAAAGGAAATCAAAGACTCATCCAATCAAGAGGAAAGGAATGGAAAAAACCTCAGATGTAGACTGGAGGAAGCAGAACAAAGAAAATCAGACATGGAGGATAACACAGAACAACTAAAAACCTCAAGTAAAGATTATGAAAAATTTAAAAATACACAAAAATGGAACAACCACGAATTGTGGGTCACTATGAAAGATCAAACCACCACATCATAGGGATAGAGGAAGAAGAAGAATCCCAAGATAATGGTATTGATCAGATTTTCAACAGAATAATAGATGAAAATTTCCCTAAACAATACAAATACAAATACAAGAAGCACATAGAACTCCAAACAGACAAGATCAGAGTTAAAACGCTAGACACCCTAAACAAAGACAAAAATCTTAAAGACACAAGAGAAAAACAATAAGTTACATATAAGGGGAAACCTATCAGAATTACAACTGACTTCTCAATGCAAATTATGAAAGCAAGAAGAACATGGAGCAAAGCATTCCCAGTGTTAAAGGACTATAGATGCCAACCCAGGTTACTATACCCAGCAAAAATGTCAATTATAGTTGAAGGAGAGAGAAAAATATTCCATGACATAAACAAGATGAAAGAATACATGTCCAGAAAACCAACCCTTCAGAGAATACTTGAAGCTATCCAAAGGACAGAAGAAAGGAGCAACTATCCCCAGGCACCTAGAAAGAGAAATTAATAAAGCATAACTGCAGAATTAGAAACCTAGAACAAAAATGCAAATGGATAGTAAGGTGAAAGGAAGCAACACGCATCTTTCAGTTACAAGCTTAAATATTAATGGACTAAACTCTCCAATCAAAAGACAGACTGGGAGATTGGATTAGGAAACAAAACCCATCTATATGTTGTCTACATGAAATGCATTTTACCTTCAAGGATAGGTGCCACCTTAAAGTAAAATCAATAAATACCATAAAACATATAAATGGACTGAAAGACAAAAAACACACAATCATCTCAATCGATGCAGAAAAAGACTTTGACAAAATCCAGCACCCCTTTCATGCTTAAAGTCCTAGAGGATTGGAGGGATCATTCCTCAATGTAATCAAAGCCATATACAGGAAACCCACAGCCAATATCATCCTAAATGGGGAAATGACAGAAACATTCCCTTTAAAGGTAGGAACTTGGCAAGGCTGCCCCCTGTCACCACTCCTCTTCAATATAGTGCTTGAAACACTTGCTAGAGCAATAAGGCAAGAAAAGAAAATTAAAGGAGTACTAATGGGAAAAGAGGAAGTCAAGCTATCCCTATTTGCTGATGATATGATTGTTTACTTAAGAGATCCTAAAAACTCCACCAGAAAACTCCTAGAAATTATTAAGTTCTCAATAAAGTGGGAGGATACAAAATTAACCTAGAAAAATCAGTTCAGTAGCCTTTCTTTCAACAAGCAACTGAAGAAGGAATACAGGGAGACCTTCCCACTCACAATAGCATCAAAAACAATAAAATACCTAGGAACAAACCTAACCAAAGACACCAAAGTCCTCTACAACAAAAATTTTAAACTCCTGAAGAAGGAAATTGAAGAAGACATCAGAAGATGGAAAAACCTGCCATGCTCATGGATTGGGAAAATTAATATAGTAAAAATGTCTATTCTACCCAAACTCTTGTACATATTTAAAGTAATCCCAATTAAAATCCCCAAGAGTTTCTTCACAGGCTTGAAAAAAAAGTCCTTAATTTCATTTGGAAAAACAAAAGACCCCAAATAGTTAATGAAACCCTGATTGAAAAGAGTAATGGGGGATCTCTATTTCAGACTTCAAACTATCCTACTGGGCTATAGTCATAAAAACAGCTTGGTGCTGGGTGTGGTGGTGCATGCCTTTAATCCTAGCACTCAGGAGGCAGAGGCAGGTGGATCTTTGTGAGCTCAAGGTCAGCCTGGTCTACAGAGCAAGTTCCAGGACAGCTGGGGCTACAGGGAGAACCTGTCTCGAAAAGAACAACAACAACAAAATAACAGCTTGTTACTGGCACAAAAACAGACCTGTTGACCAATAGAACAAAACTGAAGTTCCAAACTTGAGTACATACAATTTTAGCCACCTCATATTTGACAGGTAGGCCAAGAAGGCAAAATGGAGGAAAGACAGCATCTTCAGCCAGTGGTATTGGCAAAACTGGATCATCACTTGTAGAAGAATGAAATTAAACCCCTACCTTTCACCCTGTACAAAAGACAATTCCAGATGGATCAAAGACCTCAACGTGAAACCCAAACTCTGAAGGCAATAGAAGAAAAATTTGGCAGCAGACTACAAGACTTGGGCATAAGAAAAGACTTCCTAAATCAGACAGAAGCTGTGCAAGAATTAAGGTCAGCAATTGACAAATGGGACTTTATTAAACTCAAAGGCTGTACATAAAAAGAAACAATCAAGGAAGTGAAGAGAAAACCCACAGAGTGGGAGGATACTTTCACTGCAGATACATCTGACAAAGCACTGATTTCCGGAATATATAAAGTACTCAAAAACAAAGAAGAAAACAAATGACCCACTCAAAAGATGGAGCAAAGAGCTGAACAGAGACTTCACAAATGAGGAATTAGATATGGCTGAGAAACATCTTAAAAAGTGTTCAACGTCGGTAATAATTAAGGAAATGCAAATTAAAACCACTTTAAGATATCACCTAACTCAGATAAGACTGACTAGGATCAAGAAATCAAATGATACCAAGTGCTGGAGAGGTTGTGGGGAAAGGAGAACACTCATCCACTGCTGGTGGGAATGTAAATTCGTACAGCCACTATGGAAAGCAATGTGGAGAACCTTTGGAAGACTTGGAATGAACTTTCAACCTGACCCAGCTATATCAGTCCTGGGCATGTACTCACAAGACTCATCTTACTGCAGAGATACATGCACAGCCATGTTTATTTCAGCTCTCTTCACAATAGCGAGGAGCTGGCAAGAAGCCAAGTTCCCCTCACTGATGAGTGGATAGAGAAAATGTGATACACAATGGAGTTCTATGTAGCAGTAAAGAAAGATGACATCATGAACTTTCAGGTAAATGGATGAAGCTAGAAGATATCATGCTGAGTGAAGTAACACAGTCCCAGAAAAACAAAAGTCAAATGGTATCCCTCATCAGTTGATGCTAGTGCCAATTACCTAATTGTATGGCCAACTGAGCAATATTAATATGATCTGAAAACAACTGTGCTGTTATATTGTAGAATCCCTTATAAAACTAAACAAAAAGTTAAAAATTTGTGTTTAAAAAATAAATATATTCCAAATATACGAACTAAGCACAATGAAGAGAAACATGTTAGTAGGCAGAGCCCAACACACAAACAAACATAGTGAATACACTTAAGCAATTGAAGGACTTCCTGGTTGAGGCCCTGCATCTTCTGATATACAGTCTGGTGTATTATATATAAATATAAATTTATAACCTTATAAATTTAAGGTTAATCAGGGCTGGAGAGATGGCTCAGCGTTTAAGAGTGCAGACTGCTCTTGCTGAGGACATGGGTTTGATTTCCAGCCCCCACATGGCAGCTAAAAACCGTTTTTAACTCTAGTTCCGGGGAATTTGATGCCCTCTTCTGACTTCCGTGACATTGCATGACATGGGTGCACCAACCTACATGAAGATGGCACATTCATACACATAAAGCATAGTAAATAAAGCCGGGCGTGGTGGTGTGCGCCTTTAATCATAGCACTCAGGAGGTAGAGGTAAGCAGATCTCTCTGAGTTCAAGGCCAGCCTGGTCTACAGAGCGATCTCCAACACAGCTGGTACTAAAGGGAGACCCTGCCTCAAAAATACCAAAAAAAAAAAAAAAGAGGAAAAAACTAAAAATAGTAAATAAATAAAAAATATAATAAATAAATTTAAAGTTAATGTGACCAATCACTATACTCTGTATTGAAATAGATGCCCACCTTTTCACATTGCTTCATGACAACAGATTTTAAAATCATAGAAAATGTCTAAGTGAAATCTATATCAAAATTGTTCTTAATGGATGCCAAATAATGGTTTTATTATCTTCAGTTTTCTTCCTGAACTTCTTTTGCTCAAGTGGTACTAAGTTTTCGCTCCTATCAGTCCTTTCTATATCTTCTAACTGATGTCATTAATTTAATCATTATTTAAAGTTTGTATTTCCAATACTTGTGTTTCATGTTAATATTTGAAGAGAGCTGTGTGCAAAATGTATGTCTCATTCTGTGAGGAGTTTGATATAGATAAAAAGAGATGGGCAAAAGATGTGTGAAATGTGGCTTTCAGCCCTGATATGGCCCTGTCTTTGGAAGAGGTAAAAGTTAAATCATTATGGCATTCTCCCACATTCTGTAAAGTACATTGCTAGAGCTGAATTTAGAAAAGCCAAATGAGCTTACTAAAATTGCGACAAGAACAGAAGTTTGTACAAAAATCAATATATTCATGTGACAGACATTGCAATAAAAATAGAAGGAAAGTGAATTAGGACCAATTTTATTATTAATTAATTTTTTCAGATTACTATGCTATTAGCTAAGTGTAGCAAGTCTGTAAAAATATAGATAATTGAAAGCTTTGTTTATTTAATTTTAGTGCTGTTTCATTTTCAAATTAATAATTGGAAAATATTTCTAACTTTCATATGTGGATGTAAGATCCAATAGCAGTATGCATCTAAAAATGGACCACAATTTGTATAGTGAGAATTCCTTGAGCATGAGATTCTTACTGCACCTTGTAAGTGGGAACACAACTCTGCCCCATGGGATTGACATTTCTTTTTTCACAAATTAGTAAACTGAGGCATAAAATTATCTATCTGCTGTTGGTCACAAGGATACACTGCAGCAGAAATCCAATTAGGACAGGTAGATGTTACAGGCAGGTTACAAAACTACTTATTCTTTAACCATCCCATTTTTTATCTTAGGTTAGGTTTCTAGGGATATTCTCCCTGTAGTCAAGCTGAGGAATTTTCTGTAAGGGTGATTTTGCCAATTCCTTAGAAAGTTGAGGTTCTAGAAAACGAGCCTTGGCTCCTATAATAGCATCTTGAGAGCTTAAGAAAAATGGTGTATGTGTCCATATGGCTTCAAATTGAAGGGAAATTAAATACGTGAAAAAGGAAATACACACAAAGCTAGAGCAGCAGGCTTACTGTCTTGAGTGGGTATGTCTTCACTATGACCTTGCCGTAACCATCCTTGTACCTGGAGGCTTGCTAGAGACAGGAGTATTAGATTTTTCAGATGGCATGGTGCTATCCTAATTTCATACAATTATGTTTTCAAAAGAATTAATTCCTGATATAACTACATGTGATTTCTTAAACTTTTAATGATTTTATAAGATTTTCCATCTTCACAAATCTATAAATAAAAATCCTCACAAATATTTAAAATTTAAATTTCTTATTGATGAAGAGTTGCATAAATCAAGCATCCTGCTTTATAAGCTCACAAAAACACTTTAAATCCTTTGAGTAAATTCAAGAAAGACTTGGAAAGTAAATATAGCCACCTGCAGAGGAAATTGGAAGAAGTTGTGGGTGAAAAGAGAAAGGATTGGCTTGGTGATGGTTTTTTGAGATAGTCTGTGGTAATTTTTTTTGAGACAGCCTGTGATCTTGTATAATGTCTAAAGCAGGATCATTTATATTCCTGGACTGCTATGTTTGTTACAAAATGGGACTGTTTTGAATTTGAAGAGTCCAAGGACAGTCTTCCTAATTATTAGCACTTAAAGCGAGATATCATATTCACAAAATTTATTCATATAAACTGCTGTCTGATTTATGTGAATAAATTTTACACAATTGCTGATTTAGAAAGACTTTTCATATACCTATATCTTATAGGTTACTACCGATGTTCTCTTCTATCATTTTCACATTGAAGTTTCTGATCCATTTGTTTTTGTACTGGGTGAAAGGTAGGGATTTAGTTTTATTTTCTTAGAAGTGGTGATCCAGTTTTGCCAGCAGCATTTGTTGTAGATACTGTCTTTCCTCCATTGAGTCTTCTTGGCCCCTTTGTCAAAGATGAGGTGGCTGATACTGCATTTGCTTGAGTTTAGATCTTCAATTTTGTTTCCTTGATCTACAGGTCTGTTTTTGTGCCAGTCCCATGCCTTTTTTATAACTATATTCCTGTAATATAGTTTGAAAACTGGTATAGTAATCCCTGCTGCATTGATTTTTGGCTCAGGGTTGCTCTGGCTATCTGGGGTCTTTTGTTCTTCCATGTGGATTTTAGGATTTTTTTCTAAATCTGAAAAAAGTCATGGGGATTTTGTTCGGAATTGCATTGAATCTATATATTACTTTGTGTAAGATGGTCATTTTTACTCTATTAATTCTTCCAATCCATGAGCATGGGCAGTCCTTCCATCTTCTGGTGTCTGCCTATATTCCTCACTCTCCTTCTTCAAGGATTTAATTTTTTTCAATATACAGATCATTAGTGTCTTTGGTCAGATTTGTTTCAAGATTTTTTTTTGAGGCTATTATGAATGGGGAAGTCTCCCTGTATTCCTTCTCAAATTGCTTGTGATTGGCATAAAGACAGGCTACTGATTTTTCTAGATCAATTTTGTAACCTGCCAATTTACTGAAACTGTTAATTGTTTCTAGGAGTTTTCTGGTGGAATTTGTGGAGTCCCTTAGGTACACTATCATATCATCTGCAACAAGTGATAGTTTGACCTCCTCTTTTCCAATTAGTACTCCTTTAATTTCCTTTTCTTGTCTTATTGCAATAGCAAGAGTTTCAAGTACTAAACTGAAAACAAGTGGAGATAAGGGTCAGCCTTATCAAGTTCCTGACTTTAAGGGGAATGCTTCTAATTTTTCTCCATTTAGAATGATGTTATTTGTGGGTTTGTTGTATATGGCTTTAATTATGTTGAAGAATATTCCCTCCAGTCCAATCCTCTCTAGTACTTTAAACATGAAGGCATGTTGAATTTTAACTAAGGCCTTCTCCACATCAATTGCGATGACCATGTGATTTTTTAAAAATGTATAATTATCAGCCGGGCATGGTGGCTCACACCTTTAATCTCAGCACTCGGGAGGCAGAGGCAGGCAGATCTCTGTGAGTTCAATGCCAGCCTGGTCTATAAAGTGAGCTCCAGCCCAGCTGGTACTTAAACAGGAGACCCTGTCTGATAAAAGACAAAAAAAAAATGTATAATTATCTTATTTATCGTTGGCTCATACTGTATAGTAACTACATTTTGAAAATTGTATTCTATCACTGGACACATTTAAAATGGTGGTAATAATGTCATTGCTATAGTAAATTTATTCAACTTTGAACAGACTTAGAAATATTAAGAATGAAAGTAATAAGTATGTTAGCAAAAATTGCTTATTGTTAACAACAGATTGCTCCTTAGTTCCAAACAAGGTCCTCATCTAATCTCTAGTCAAGATGAAGTCTTTATAGATTTACAAGTCAGGGAAGAAGTGATGTGCTTACTACAAAATCACTGTTTTGTAACTTCCCAGGCTAAGGTTGAATTATTATATGTCTATTAATAATTTAATTATAGAGCCTTGTATTTTTCACTTGTCAGTTACAGTCCCTTATTTGTGTGACACAATGTTGCAGTATTTACTGAATCACCTTGATGAACTTTGTAATGAACAACTGCTACTCCATCCAGACACCAGAAGAACCCATTCTACCACTCCATTGAAGATGACTTATCATCCTACGCAATTATAATGCTAAAAGAGAAAACATAGTCAAAGAAGCAAGGTAGGTGAATCAAAATTCTCCTAACATTCTCTGTTTTCCTCCCTCTTTAGTTTTTTTTTTTTCCTTTCTGTGGCAATTTGCATGAGAAATGACCCCCATAGGCACAAGTATTTGAATATAGGGTCCCCAGTTGGTGGTACTGTTTGGGGAAAGTAATGGAAATTTAGGAGGTGTGACATTGCTGAAGGAAGCACCTTACTAGGATATTGCTTAGAGCTCATAGCCTCCTCCCACTTCCCATTTGCTGGTCTCCTTTGCCTCCTGTGCTTGCTTAAAAATGTAAGCATTCAATGCCTCCTGGACATGATGGACACTTATCCATTGGGAGCCCGAAGCCCCAATAAACATGTTGCTTTGGTCAAAGTGCTGTATTATAGTAACAGAAAGGTAACTAGTACACCTCTACCTCATTTTCTTTGTTCTTTCAATCCTGCAAGGCCCTCCCAAACCACAGGAGGCAGACATAAAAGTTGTTCTAAGTGACAAGTTAGCCAAGGCAGAAGCAGATGGGGCTTTCACAAAGGGCACACCTTTGAAGGACAGCCTCATATTAATAGTGACATTTGTTTCCTTTCCAAATTTGAAAAGCCCTTGGGATTACAACACCTTTTCTATAACATTTCTTCCTTTTATTTTCAAAGATCATATTAGATTTTTTATTTTTTTCAAATTCAACCTTATTAAGCATTTTTAAGATGAATAGTTTATATTTTCTTTAGTTTTACTCTCCATAAAATTGCATCTCTCACATTCATAGACAAATGTAATTTTTTCTATTTGTAAATATGGATCCTTATATCTACAGACAAATATCCCAGTCACTATTCATCAAAGAAGCTTCTTTTGCAACAGACAGAAATTATCACATGCACAGAGATTGTCTGTAAATTGCCCAACTCTAAGTGACACAGGTACAATGCAACTTCTACATCTAAGGTTCACAGAACATAGTAGAATGATGGGTAGAGAAAACCTAATGCATCTCTCCACTATCAATAATGAAGCTCCCTTGTGCAATAGAGGGCAATGAACACAAAAGAACAAAAATGGCCAAAGCATAGAGAATAAGAATCTGCAGAGTGTGAGCCTTTGAACAGGACTCCTATATTAAACTATACCCACTCAGGGCTCAGGGACCATTGTAGAAGAGGGGGAAGAAAGATTATTAAGAGCCAGGAATTGTAGGAAGTGCAGAACCATATGGAAATAGGCTCCAGGAACCCTGTTCATATGAACATACAGCAATAGTGTAACATGCGCAAGACCTATGCAAACTCAAGCACACAAATACTCATCCAAAAATTGTGGAAATGGGCAGCAGACCCCAATCTTAGTAGATGAACTATTGGTAGCTTATTACTGCTGGGTGAAGAAGAGTTGATTTTCTTAAAGGGAGGGATTCTAAATAGGCTGACTAGACCCTAATAGATAAATTTGCACTGAGGGGCATCTGAGGACCCTAACTTGACTAGATAGGCCTTAAGAGAAATAACAAAATGCATAAATTCTTGGGGGGGACTTCTATGGGAGGGTGTTAATGTGGAAGGGAATATATAAATGATTAAGATGTTCTGTATCATTTATATAAAAAGCCAAGAACACTCAATAGAGGAAAGACAGTATCTTCAGCAAATGGTGCTGGCAAAACTGGATTATCACTTATAGAAGAATAAAATTAAATTCCTGCCTTTTACCTTGTACAAAAATAAACTCCAAATGGATCAAACACCTCAATGTGAAACCTGAAACTCTAAAAATGATAGAAGACATTGGCAGTAACCTACAAGATGTAGGTGTAGGAAAAGACTTTCTAAATCAGACAGCAGTTGCCCAAGAAATAAGGTCAACAATCAACAAGTGGGACCTCATTAAACTAAAAAGCTTCTGTATAGCAAAAGAAACAATCAAAGAAGTAAAGAGAAAATCTACAGAGTTGGAGGAAAGCTTTACCAGTGACACATCTGACAGAGGCTTAACATTCAGATTATATAAATTACTCAAAAAATAAAGGATCAAAAAAACAAATGACCCAATCTAAAGAGTAGTAAAGAGCTAAACAGAGACTTCACAAATTAAGAAGAAAAGATGGCTGAGAAACATCTTTAAAGGTATTCAACATCACTAGTAATTAAGGAAATACAAATTAAAACCACTTTAAGATTTCATCTTACCCCAGTAAGACTAGCTATAATAATAAAAAAATGATACCAAATGCTGGAGAAGCTGTGGAGAAAGGGGGGCACTCATTCACTGCTAGTGGGAAATCAAACTTGTACAACCCCTATGGAAAGCATTGTGGAAAACACTTAAAAGACTTAAAATGAACTTACCACTTGACCCAGTCATACCACTCCTGGGTATAAACCCTAAATAGCCATCCTATTGCATAAATATGTGCACAGTCATGTTTATTGTATCTCCTTTCACAATAGCAAAAAGCTGGAAGCAATCCAAGTGTCCTTCAACTGATGAGTGGATAATGAAAATATAGTACATCTACACAATGGAACTCTATGCAGTGGTAAAGAAAGACAACATCATGAAATTTGCAGGTAAATCAATGGAAGTAGAAGCTGTTATGCTAAGTAAAGTAACATAGTCTCAGTAAACAAACCATGTATGGTGTCCCTCATTTCTGGATTCTAGCACTACACCCCTATATACTCTGTCATTTTTGTATATGTTGTTGACTGTATATATACATATTTTGGAGTGATATAAAATTAAAGGGAAGAACAACAAAAGACTTGTTCAAATATCTTAATAAATCAGTAAACTTTGGCATCAAAAAAGTTAAAAAAAGACTAAGAAAAAGATGCAAAACAGGACTTAACATTTATGTCAGAATGGATGCACTCTGATGATGAGGAAAAGGGTATCAATTTGATTGGGAAAGGTTGTATTAAATGCACAAAAGCTCAACAAAAAATTAAAAAATCAATTAAAATATACAAAAATATTTCTGTCTTTTTTTCTAGTAAAATGACAATAAAGAAATGTTTTTATCCTATTTTGATGCATCGCTTCATGGTCTCATAACTGAAAACTTTGGTCATGGTTTAATTAAACTTGGAATTACAAAATCTGACTTCTTACTAAATATTTCCAGATTTTCCATTCTGAAAACAGATTTACATTGTTCTTTCTTTTATTCTCGCTCTTTCTCTTTCTGTCTCTCTCACTCTTTCTCTTTCTCTCTTTCTCTCTCTGATAATAGATTTGCCCTTGGGACTTGGTCATATGTATGAGCAGCAGTGACATATGAAGTGTGGAAAAACTGTAGTTCAATTTGCCGATCTGTGTTCTTAGCAATGACCTTGAAAACTGCTTTCAGCTTCTATCTATAAATACACAGAATAAAAGCCTTTAATAACCTGCATGAGACTATGACTCCCCTGGGAAAAAATCCTTATGAAGTCTTAAAACATTAATAATTGAATGCTGGAATAAATAACTTAAGTCTAAAAATAAGTATTAATTCTAAACATGAAATACAGGTTAAATAAATGTCTTTTCTGTTAATTCAACAGGTTAAATTCCAGAGGACATGCAGATTTTAGGTATCAACTTTCACCCTCAAATCCCTTTCCTACATAAAATAAATGAAGATATATTTTAAAATCCATTTTTAATATCACCCAAGAACAAATATCAATATTGTATGAACACTCCATTAAGTATTATAACACAGATGAAAATTCTGATGACCAACTTAAATTCCATTTGATTTTATTAACCCATCTTTTCTTTAGCAGTTTTCAAAGAGAACTAAGGGATTGTATATAAATTCTTTACCCAAATTCTTTACCTTTTTTTGCCTATTCCATTTTGCTGGAAAAAAGAATCTTGTTTCCCAGAACACACACACACACACACACACACACACACACACACACACACACACACACACTACTACTACAGCTAAGAGTGACTCAGACTTGAAACCTATTCGAACATCAAATATGCAGCTTTAACTTAGATTACCATCTTGTCTCAATTTACTGTTTCATTCTGTTTTCCCATAGTTCTCTCTAAAGTATTTCTATAATATCTGTCACAGATCAAAATATCAAGATTCTGCTGAGCTTTTCTTTCTTGTTTTCCTCTGTGCTGCTTTTCTCTCTGTGGGCTCAGTGGCTTGCTCATCACTATATCCCTGTGCTCAACACATATCTTCAGGTACACAAGAACAGTACAGTAGATTTTATTCAAATGAATAACTTAATATAAATGAAAATTTTCTTACACCCTATCTGTTTCCCCATATGACTTTCTTCAAATCATTGATTCAATTAGCAAATGTTTACTGAAGAAATACGAAAATTTTATTGAGAATGAAAAATCCAAAGATTAGTTGACTTTAATTTTTCCATTTTATCAAGCTACACTTTTTTGGTATACATCAGTTTGCAGTATTCATTTTTGAAATGAATTAAAAAGGAACAAAATTCCAAATAAGACAAAGTTACTTTTACTAAAGTGATTTTGTTATAAATCCTGCTGCCCAATAAAGGAGTTTTCTTATCTTTAATTGTTTTCTTGGACTATGCTAAAACGTTAATGCTTATTCACAAGTACTACTTGGCTCTGAACTATAGAGACCCTTTCCCTATGGTGTATATTATACCTTTGATGGAACAGTTACCAGTTAATCAGGGACTCTTGAATCCTTGTGCCTTGTGATGTTGACAGCCATCCAACCTAGTGAGTGAGATTATGTTTCAAGCAATTGGTGAAGTGTTTGGAAAACATCAGTCCTTGGAACTGATCCCTGTGAGGTATTTCACAATATGGCACACTGCTTTGTCATGGATTGTTGATTGTCACTTCTGGGTATGATTTTCCTACAGTTCTTTGCTAACTGACATATTATTCCAATTTTCTTAATGGAAAAATGGTGTATAAATCTTTATTAAAGATATTTTTAAAACCTGGGAATATTAAATATATTGGTTCATGACTATCAGGGAGAAATTAAAATTTTCTTCTGGGAAGATGAACATTCATAAAGCCATATCATATTATGGTTGAACATCTATACTAAGTACTGTCTGGTTAAAATTTTTATTATTATATCTAGCAGCAAGACAAATATCAAAATGGTGCTAATTAAACTTTACTTAAAAATATATACATATATTTTTTCCACCATGGTGCTTGGAGGACCAGCAGTGATCACTTGTCAGCTGCTAGAAATAACTGGATTCTTATTTCAGGTCATCATCAGAGCAGCTAAGTTTGCTATACAGTAAGGATCCAGAGATCTGACTGACTGCAGAACTATTCCTGATTGCTGCGTACTAGGTTGTGTTTCCCAGGTCATCTTTCCAGACCATCCCAGAAGACATGTAAGATTCTATCTGGAAATTTAGTAGGAGTTCTTGAAGGGAAAGAAGGAAGATTCTGGGTTGGAATAAAAACAGGATTCAATGAGTTCCAGAAAGCAGGCTTCTCAGACTTGTGGACCACAATCATGAAGAAGATGACTTTAAGAAGCCAACATGAAGCAACTGCAGAGAAGTCCAATGACAGGCGCTGCTTCAGCAGTTGGCTCCTTCGCAGCCAAAGAGTCCCAAACCAGCTCTCCCAGGAAGATGGGGGAGGTCTCTCTGCTGAGAACTGCCCACTTCATGATCTGTGTGGAAGAAAAGGAAGAAAAAGCAGGAGGCTCTTGGAAATGGAGATGGTGGGAGTACCAGGGAAGTACCACAGCCCCCACCCAGAAGAGAGCAAGGGCAGTCCCGACTGTTGAAAGTGAGGAGGCATTCAAGAGTAGAATGGAAATTAAAGTGAAGATTCCTGAAGAATTAAAACCATGGCTTGATTACTAGGCAGAAGCAATTACTCCAACTCCCTAATAAAAACACTGTACATGCCATTCTTGAAGATTGTACTAATTTGGTAATTGTAAGAAATCCAGGGAAATGTTGATAATAAGAAGCATGCAGGTAATGACGTTGTCTAGGAGGAATAAAAGAGTAGTTCAATGTGATGCTGGGCATTCAGGTGCTCTCCAAGTTTGAAAGGCCCTAGTATGCTGAAATCCTTTTGGCTTTCCCTGACGCTCCAATGATCCAGTTCTATGGGGCACCACACCTACTGAGATAATTCGTGAGAAATGAGTCATTGCTGGTCTATGCACTTCTTGATGAGAGGTGCCTTCCATTATTCTTGGGTTATTGGCACGATTTCCTTAAATGTCTGGCAAAGAATTTTGCCTCTTTTTACTGCCTCTTTTCACAAAGTAGCTTCTGTTGAGTATCATAGCAAAGCCCTACCCTCTTGTCTGCTATCTGTAGACACTTCTGGTCTTAGTCTTTTCATTGTATAATTGACGTTCTTTAAACTTGTCAGTGTATAACAGGGCTTATGCTTCAGTTTGTTTCCTGTTCTTTTGTAAACAGAGAATAAATGGAATGCCTGACTCCTTTTCTCATTTCAAAGTTTTTAGCAGTGTATGCAGTAATTTGACAAAGAAGAAAGAGTAAGTAGAATATTATATTGCCTGGATGACAGCCCTGCTTGAATGCTGATGGATTTTTTTTTCCCTTCGACACTGCACAATTTTCTAATATGTGTTAATGCTACATGATAAAATGCCTTGATTCCTAGTGCCAAGTGTTCAACTTAACGTACATTCCTGAAACCCCGGGCATTTTTGCTTTTTTATGGTGCTTGATGTAAAATAGCCCATCCTCTGCAAATCCATCTATGTTGTTTCTGAGGCATCCATTCCATCTTTGCTCATACTGTTGAAGGATGGTAGCTTGTTTCCTGGTTTTTGTATTTGAGTTTAATGCATGTTCTAACATGACAGAGGCAATGTATTATTGTGCAGCCACAGTTTTCTAAAAAGTTGATATTTATAGGAATTGTATTTCAGATCGTAAATAAAACTTGTTTCTAAATTTCAAAGGAAATAAATAAATAATAAAAATATTTTTTTTTCTGAGAGCATGTCCTTAAATTCTATGCCTTCCTTTTCTACTACATGATGCCCAGTCCATAGCTTGAGAATTCCTAAGCATCATTTCCTTTTCCTGCCCTTGCCCTCTTCCCAGCATTGCATTCCTACTTGATTACATGCTTTTGTCAAAATCATTGGCTTCATGTATGATCCTTCATTTTTTAACTGTTCCCTTTGCAATGCTTATTATTTGGAGAATAGAAACATTTCTATGCACTAGTAGATTACCTAGCAAATAGGCTGGAATACCCTGACTCAATCAGTAAATACACACTAAAGGAATTTATTCCAGATTTTTTTCTTGAATCTCATTTCTACCTTTTGCCTTTCTATGTTCTTCAGAAATCCAAAACAACAGCAAGCATTCCTTTTTTTCTGTTTTTCTATTTCTAGCTTTAAAAATTGTCTTTTTCATACAACAGTTCTTAATCAAATTTAGACATTCCCCATCCATGGCCCCACCCCTCACTGCTCATTTATCCCACCATACATGTTAAGTCCTATTCAGTCAAGCATGTGTACCTGCATGTCCTTCAGTGCAAATTCATCCACCAGAGTCTAGTCAGTCTGTCTAAAGATTGTAAGTACGGCATATTCTCCCTCAACCAGTAGTAATCAGTCTCCTCTTACTCAACTTTTAGTCATTGCCCTATTGAGTTGGCATAGATCTTGTGCTCAATGCCACTACTGCCATAAGTCCACATGTGCAAGTTTCAGTGGCCTGAACTCCTCTGCTTCCCCGTGTTCATGAACCAGCCCTGTCTCTTACAATCTTTCTGCCAACATTTTCCACAATGGTCCTCAAGTCATGGGTGGGTGAGGTTTAATCTATGAGTACTATTCAGCAATACACTCTGCAATGTCTTATTCTTGAGGCTTTATGTGTGCACTACACTGTTGTATAAGGGAGCTCCACTGTTGAGAGTTGAGGAGTGCATTCATTTCTCACTAAACCACATCCCACTATGTTCCATGAGCATTAAGTTTAAAGATTCAACTGTAGAGGTGTAACCTAGGCATGTTTCTGATGTATATTCTCTGTATCTGACTAACCAGTTGTGGGATTCTGCAGTAGCGTCCTTGTGTTACAAAAAGAAGCTTCTTTGATGAGTGGTATGCGTTATGCTTGCCTATAAATATAAAGATCCATGTTTAGCATATGCTAAGATATTTCATTTGTCTAGCTGTATGACAGAGGCAGAGATTTGGTTTTCTCTAGGATCTATGTCCTCTCCAACCATGTGTGTTTGAATGAAAGTGGGCATAATGTAGAGGATTCTTCAATTTCTGTCGGTAGCATCTGCTTTCTCTTCTTTAATACAGTCACTTACTGAGCTGTCCAGACATTCTTTTGCTTTCCTTGGTAAAGGTCAGCACATGGTCTACATTTTCACTCTGTCCCCCACAATATTATTGCTACATGGTTTAAGTCATTCACCTAACTCAATTGCTCAACTTCCTTATTTCTAGTGATTTAATTTCTACCAACCAAACCTCATATACAACTCATGAGGTCTGTGTTCACTAGAATTTTATTGCTCTTCATATCTGATATGCTTGTACTCTGGACAACACTGATCTAAATATTGCAATATTTAGATATGTTGAAAGTATTCAACAAAAACAGAGAGATTTCAATGAATAGGAGATTTGATAAGAGGGACTAAAGGGCAGGTTCCTTTAGTGAGGGCTTCAGACAACTTTCACAACTCTGCCTAAATCCATTGCTTACTGCCATCACAAGCTCCACATTCAGTGAGTAAAAATGTACTTCAATGAGATTTGATCCAAAGTTGCACACATGTATCAAGTATTGTTTATTTACAGAATATGGTTCTAAGAATCTGGGATGTCAATAAACCAAATGGAAAATGTTGCCTGCCAAATTGCTACTTGGATTTTTCTTTGAATTCTCTTGCAGATTGCATCATTTTAAACCTTATATTTCAAGTGTACATAGTATTTATATATATGTATATATGCATATATATCTACATACAGTTTATGGGTTTTTGTATTGACAAAAAAAACTTTTGTGAAACAGAGTTTCATTATGCAACCCTGGCTGGCCTAGAACTCACTATATGGACTAAGCTTGCCTTGAACTCATAAAGATTCATCTGCCTCTCTCTCTCAATTAAGGGATTAGAGCCATGTACCACTGTGCCTGGACTGTATTAAAAATTATTCAAACCCAGCAAACCTTTCTCATTTTGTAGTTTAAATACCTTCTCTAAAACTTTTTTTTCTTTAATGATAATAGCTTATAAGCTTGTTTGTGGAAAAGCTGATAAAAGATACATTGTAGTGTGTGGGATGGTGCCTAACACATGATTGATATTTTGAAACTTTATTAGAATTATTTACGTTGGTATTTTTGAAGTCAAAATAATGCCACTGTACTTAAAATTATAGCAAGGATAAACTCTAGTTATTTGTATTATATTTTTGCATGGTACCTTCCTAGTGAACAGAAAGTACCTTGAAAATCCAGAAGTCTCTTTCTCTTGATCCTCTCCCACTCCTCTCTTTATCATCCCAGGGTGAGAGATATTTCACATTTAAAAATCCCCTTCTGTATTGAATTTAATTAAGAAGGCATTATTTTAGATCATTTTCCCCAGGCACTTCCCACTTTATCTTTTGAGACAGGATCTCCCACTGAACCTGGACCTCACTGATTAGGCTAGACTGGTTTGTGCTTGAGCTCCAGGGAACTTCCTTGTCTCTGCCTTCCTAGTGCTGAGGTTATAGGCAAATGTTGTTATGCCTGGCTTTTATGTCAGTTGTGGGGGTCCAAACTCAGGTCCTAATGTTTAAGAGAAAAGCATTTTATTGACTGAGGCACCTCCTCATCCCCTGTGTGAAAGTTTATGTTCTGATCTTTGAAATGAAATGTGGAACCATTTATTTTCATGACCTAAGTTGTCACTGGTAGAGACACCAAACCATGAAATGTACACCTTGGAGATCATCATGAGCAGTTTTTTTTTTTTTTTTTTTTTTAATGGAGACAAATCAAATTTTCCTGTTGGAAGACAGTGAAATCTAGCTCCCAGCCTTTCCAAATGGTAGATTTTCCATATTTTGTATGCTAATGATTAATCAAGTCACAATCAATATTCATTTGAAACCACAATGCAAATGCTGAACTTAACTTGGTGATGTAAATATGTGATAATTATGGAAATTTCCTTGAGTAAAAGGCAGCAAATATTAGTATAACTAATGTGGTACTTATTTGTTTGATACTAAGTGCCTCAATCTGCCTGAGATCCCAAAGGGGAACTGTCCTCCGGGGTTTTGGTTCTTTCGTTCCCACTGGTAAAACTAGACGAGAGCAACAGTTATTATGAACATGTGAAATTTCCTGATGATCTTTTCCAGGTCAACAATGCTCTCTAGAACACTTTAAGATTACTGCTTACTGTACAAGGCTCAGGCTGTCTTAAAAAGATCTTGCATTCACGGGCTGGAGAGATGGCCTAGCGGTTAAGAGCGCCGACCGCTCTTACAGAGGACCCGGGTTCGATCCCCAGCACCCACATGGCGGCCGAGAGCCGTCTGAAACTCCAATTCCAGGAGAACTCCAGTTCCAGGGGAATCCGAGACCCTCTTCTGACCTCCGCGGCGTTGCACGACACGGGTGCACAGACCTGCATGCAGACAGTACATTCATACACATACAGAAATAAATAAAATTAATAATAAAAAAATATATATAAAAAAAAAAGATAATAAAACAGTTCCATAGACTGAAACAGATGGTCATGGCTACAGGGTGGCCTTGTTTAGTTTAATCGGGAATATGGAACAAGAGTTTTTCTGTTTGAAACTGTAAAAGACCTAGTTGTAATACTGACCATTTAAAATGGCATGTTTCTGAAGGAGTTAAGTCTGGCTGCTTAGGAAGGCAATATTTTATCTCTGTAAGAGTTATTTCCTGAACTGTCTTCCACCTTGAATTAGTGGTAAGCAAGATAATCTTATCAATCATTAGAAACAAATCTATCCTCAGATTTCAAGTTATGAGATAACACTACATACTGCCGAGGGATCTCTAGTGCTTAATTTTAACTTATTCCTTCAACTCTACAGGTTAAAGTTGACATTTTTCAGGTGAGAAAACTGAGAGACATTTAGTTATCATGGTTATTGGCCATAATGGAAAAACTCTCTATTTTTGTTAGAAAATCTTATTTTTTTCTTATAGGACAAGAGTCCTAAAACTATAAGATATAAAGTAATACACAACCCTTTAACATTAGGAAATGTATAATATATGAAGAAAAATCCTCATATCACCTCCCTATTACAAGAATATTTTTAGTTAACTTTGTTATTTTTCTGCATGTATTTTATATATAATTTATATATTTTAAAATATACATTTTTAATATTATCAGAAATGCAAAGTAACACACTGTGTCCATGCACAGTGTGAACAGCCTGCTTCTTTCCCTTACTAAGAATTTTTATACTTTTGTGTGACTCTATTTTTATAGGTGTATTTTTGTTATACTTTACTTCTTTACCAAAAATAAAAATGTTAAATATAGGCATTCTTGTTTGTATTTTTTCATTCTAATTTTTTGTTTATAAACAATAAGTATATGTAGATAAATAATTCTATAGATGTTAACTAGTCATATATATTAAGTTTGTATTATGCTTTTTATCTGATCTG
Organism: Rhizomys pruinosus; assembly: GCA_009823505.1. Lineage (NCBI taxonomy): Eukaryota > Metazoa > Chordata > Mammalia > Rodentia > Spalacidae > Rhizomys > Rhizomys pruinosus. The sequence goes on from VZQC01011247.1 coordinate 2,707,931, forward strand.
ATTCCTGACAATCTGCAGTAATTATTGCTTAAATATTGAGAGATTAATTGAAAGCTAAGATTATAATTTTCTGAATTTCCTTTATGAAGGAACCATTATGTTCTAGTTTGCTTTTCCATTGCTGTGACAAAACACTCTGACCAAATCCAACTTGGGGAGGAAAGGGTTTATTCAGCTCACATCTCCTGGGTCACAGTTCATCAATGAGGTAGCCCACCGTAGGAACTCAGGGCAGGAACCTGGAGGCAGGAGCTGAAGCACAGGCCATGGAGGAATGCTGCTTATTGGCTTGCTCCCCTGGACCATGCTCAGCCTGATTTCTTATACCATACACAACAACCTGCCCAGGGGGTGGCACGATCTATTGTGGGCTGGGCCCTCCCACATTGCTCAACAATCAAGACAATCCTCCACAGATGTGGTCACAGGCCAGTCCAATGGAGCCAGTTCCCTAATTGAGGCTCCCTCAACCCAGGTGTTTCAAGTTGACACTCAAGCTATCTAGCACACATTATAACATATTTTAAGCAAATTAATGAATATGTGTATTTAACTGATTACCATATTAAGTTAAAACATATAAGATCTGGAGAGATGGCCTAGCGGTTAAGAGCGCCGACCACTCTTACAGAGGACCCGGGTTCGATCCCCAGCACCCACATGGCGGCCGAGAACCGTCTGAAACTCCAATTCCAGGAGAACTCCAGTTCCAGGGGAATCCGAGACCCTCTTCTGACCTCCGCGGCATTGCACGACACGGGTGCACAAACTTGCATGCAGACAGTACATTCATACATATACGGAAATAAATAAAATTAATAAAAAAATATATTAAAAACATATAAGATCTTCACATTGAAAAACATGTAAGCTATACACATGGGGAGAAAAGAGAAGGAAAGGAGAAATAAAGTTGACTTAAACTTTACTATTATTTAATTGGTGTGTGTGTGTGTGTGTGTGTGTGTGTGTGTGTTTGTGTGTGTTTGTGTGTGTGTGTGTGTGTGTGTGTGATGGTATCAATGAAGTGTCCCAATTGGTTGAGTATTTGAAAACTTGGTCCCTTGTTCATGGTGCTGTTTGCAGATATTTAGGCAGTGTGGCTTTGCTGGTGGAAAGACGGCACTGAGTTAGGCTTCAGCTTTGCCCATTTCCAGTTGGGCTCCTCTGCTTCCTCAACCCCTTGAAGGTGTGAATTCTCAGCTTTCTGTTCCAGCTGCCTCATGATGCCATACCTGACCTCCATTATGGACTCTAATTTCTCTGTAACCATAAGTCCAATAAATTCTTCTTTCTATAAGTTTTGTTGGTCACTATATTGTGTCACAGCAACAGAAGAGTAAGTAATATACTGTGGGAAACTTTTTCCCCACTATTTTATAGTTTGCAAACAATTTTTGATATTTTAGATTATTTTTATAGTAAAAGACTCAGATTATTCAAATGGTAAAATAAATTAACAAACTAAGACACAACTTACAAAATTTATTAGTTGTAAATCTGAGGTTTGAACTAAAATTTCTGACTCTAAGTTAATGCTTGTGTTAGTTACTTTCCTATTGCTGTGGTAAACTACAATGAAAAATTTAAAACGACTTTATCGTGGTCTATGGTTCCAGACAGATAAGTCCATTATGGGGGAAATCATGGCAGAATGCAGCACCCATGGCAGCAGAAACTGGACTGGAAAGGGCAAACAGAGAGAGGGAACTGCAAGTGGGGTGTGCCTATGAACTCTAAAGCCTGCCCCCCAGTGACACACTTCCTTCAGCAAGAACATACCTTATAAAAATTCCGTGACTTCCAAAACATTTCCACCAAATGATGACAACATGTCCAAATACTTGAGACTAAGGGGTGTTATTTCTCATTCAAACCACCACAATGCCATTTTATTTAAAATAATAATAATAATAATAATAATAATAATAATAATAATAATTTGGTGTTTTTGAGTCATGGTCTTCCTATAGCCCCAGCTGGCTTAGATCTTGCTCTGTAGACCAGGCTGGCCTTGAACTCACGGAGATCTGCCTGGATCTGCATCCTGAGTACTGGGATTAAAGGCATGTGCCACCACACCCAGCTTATTATTATTTTTATTTTGTAAGTATTAGTATGTTGCCTGTATTCATATAAGCCTGCATGTCATGCAATGTCCTCAGAGGTCAGAAGATGGCATCAGATCCCCTGGAACTGGAGTTACAAACAGTTGTTATTCACCATGTGGGTGCTGGGAGTTGAACCTGGGTCCTCTGCAAGAGCAGTCAGTGCTCTTAACTGTTGAGCCATCTCTCCAGCCCCACAATGCAGCTACTATTCTACCACATTTTCCACTATATGAAACAAACACATTAAATGTTTTCTGGGTCTACAGTGTATTATCATGTTTGATTATAAATGACATATCTATACCAAAAGAAAGATATGATATATGGCTTCTCATAACACGGTGGTGTCTCATGGATTTAATAATATATTTTCCTGTAAAGAGGCCCATAATTCAGCTGATTGATTTTTTTCCCCTTCACAGGGAGATTAGATAAAGGTGTCAATGTTGCAAATTTAGACAGAGACCTCTTAGAATCCAAATATTAAGTTCCTGTAAAAGCTAAAAGTGAGAATGAAAATTTTAATATGTTTAGGTTGTTGCTAGAATTTTGGAAAATGTTAACAAGGGCATTACTAAAACACTTTGCAGAGCAAAACAATTGAGGAAGATTGTTAGTGATTAGAGCAATGTAATAAATTGTTAATTACCTGGACAGAAATCACTCCTGTTTGTTCATTACCAATAGCACGGGGTGGGGGTGGGTGGGGGGATCCCCATCATGTTCTCTTAAATTTGAAATCATGAGTTCAGTTCTTGCATATTCAGTCTAAGCCATTCTTTATTGTAAGCACATCCATCCTTACAATTACAGAGCTGCTTCTTCCTCCTACAGTATTGACTTTGAAATAGCCAATGAAGACAAAATTTATTATACTCTTTTACCTTCTTCAATTTCTATTTTGTGTTTCCTAGAACAGATAAGGCTTATGAAATATTATGTATATTTAGTTCCTTTTAGGGCATTATATATTGGTGTGGTCATATAGTGCATAAACTCATTTATGATAGTAAATTGCACATGCATATTTAATGAACTAAACTATCCCAGATGCCAGAAACCGCTAGTAGAGTTTGCCAGGCATTTGTTACAAAGGTGTGGACAGTTTATTCCACAGGAACTATTTATTTACTGTAACATCATGCATTTTATTGTCTGATTGTAATTTTATTCACTCAAAACACTCTATTTAAGAGAAACACAGCAGTCATCAGGTAGAAGCAGTTAGTCATAAATATCTTTGAAGAAGGCAATAGGTGCCAGTAAACTAAGATAGATCCCATGCAGATGATTATGAGTAGACTGGTGTGATGGTTAATCCTGTTAATCCTGGGTGTCAACTTGACTGGATTTGGAATGAACAAATATGAAAAAGAGATCTTCAGACTGGATTATCTCAAGCTGGACGGCCCACCCTAAATGTGGGTGTTACCTTCTGATGGCAATAAAAGGCCATGGCAGAAGAGAGGAGCTCGTCCTTTTTATGTTCCTTGCCTTCTCTCTCACTGGGTAGTTCATCTTGCTGCTGTCATCAACATTTGGGATCCCAGTGTAGACTGAAGACAGGCAGATCTCCCGGAATCCATGGGGCCTTCAGCACTGGATTGGGACTACTGAGACATCTACCCTGGCTAACTGAGCAACTGCCTGGATTCTCAGCCTCTCCCGTGTGGTGCAGCTATTGTTGGACTACTTGGACTCCATCCAATGAGCAAATCAATAAATCTGTGTATATATATATATATATATATATATATATATATACACACACACACATATATATATATATATATATATATACAATATATATATATATATATATATATATATATATATATATATATATATATATATATATATATATATATTCTATTGATTCTGTTTCTTTAGAGAACCCTGACTAATACAACTGTGAAACCTATAGTTCTCGTTTACATAGTTTTGTGAAGTTTATTATACATGGAAACTAATGTTGCTTCCACACTCAGTATCTGAGAATGTTTTCTTCCGTGTTTACTGCCCACTGAATTGATGTCTAGAGATGGTGTGTGAGGAGATGTTTGTTCAGACCATTCTCCCTTCCTCTATTATGAAGAGAGAAGATGGGTAACAAGCACTGAAAGGCTGATGGAAGGTCAGCAAGACGTCTTGAAGACATTTCCCTACACTTGTATGACATGTAAGTGGAGAGGTTCACCACCCAGAAGCTTCTGCTTCCACGTGATTCTTATATGATTCCTATATAGCTGTGTAGCAGTGACATATGCTCAGAACCATGTGATCTGAGTTTAAAGCAGAATATGTTGACGATACAGGACTGACATTGTTTAGATAATTTTCAGATGAGACTACCTTGAAATGGACAGATATTTTTGTTGTTGTTTTATGGTTACCAGCACATGCACAAAACACATATCTGATCTCATCTTGGTTAGCCCATTTCATTTTTAAAATAGTTCTCATAGTTTTTTGCATCTTACATATTATAAATAATGAAATATTCCAAATATATTAAAATTCAATTTATCTTTAAAGTTATTTCACTCAACTTCCTTAAATCACAATTTAAGGATAAAATGGATTCAACCAAAAAAGTGAGACTGTCTATTTTTAATATGGTACAGCAATAAAATACTTTTCTATTTCTTGTCTACTTACTTGTCTATAAGATGATGATGACATAAATGGAACATTTACCACAATTAAGGACATGAAACTTTCATTACATTCCTGTATCAAATTTGTTGATGGTTCAGAAGATGTGTCCACTATGAATGTGTTTTGGCCAGAGGTATGCATAAATGATGATAGATGACTATAAGATAGATAGATAGATAGATAGATAGATAGATAGATAGGCAAATAGATGATAGAAGATAGATAGATGATAGATAGATATAGATAGATAGGTAGAGATACATGATAGATTATCAAAGATGATAGATTGTCAGATAGATGATAGAAGATAGATAGATAGATAAATAGATAGATAGATAGATAGATAGATAGATAGATAGATAGATAGATAGAAAAAAAGAATAAGTATCACCTTGGACAGGAGAAGCCTGATATCCCATAAAACCAGTCAAGCAGAGTTACTTGACCTATCATCTACAATTTTCTAATTTAAGTAGCTAAGCAATTGAATGATGTCCAACTACTTTGTGGCAAGGGGACAGCATTTGACTAAGTCAATTCAAATGCTAATATCTCCTGGATGTATCCTTGTATAATCCCCAAGATAATACTTATCCAGCTAGTTAGCTATTATGAGATACAGGCAATTCAGAATAAAATTTTCCATCACACGTAGTTATTAATGTAACCTTATATGGTCCATGACATGATTATGGTATGGATCATAAAATGGTGTGATTATCCCAGATGGTTCCAGTGAGTCTGAAGTATGATCATGTAGCTTCTTCTTGACAGAAAAGGGAAAGCAATGCAAAGAACACACCTGGATAATGTCATAGCTACTGGGAAGTCTTACATCCTGCCACCGTTCCCTAAAGAGTTAAGAAATACTTTGCTTGTACTAATCCAGACATGTCTAATAGATAATTTTTCTATACTTATCCCATATTTTTGTGTGTATGTCCATGTATGTGTGTGTATGTGTGTGTGTGTGTGTGTGTGTGTGTGTGCAGAATAAAGATTCCTTACTAATATATCTAAATTCAGATCTTATACCACGATGAGGAAACTTGTTTTTATTTTCTATATTAGATTCATTTGTCTACTTTATCCTAGCACAAACAGCAAATAGTCAGAGACGGTTGTTAACCATTATTCCTATAAAAGTTACTAAGTTCAGAAGAGGAATCATATATGTTATTGGTATCACTGCTATTGTCATGGATGTTGTCATTGCTCCTATTAGTATCCTCCTTCCTTCGTCCTCCAATCTTACCTCATCTTTTGGCCCACTTTGTTTTTTTTTGAACAAGATGATTTTGTTCAGCTAATTTTCTCCTCATCCCCTTTAATATGAAGATAATATTTTTTTGTTATTCACATCCTGGCTATTCCTAAATTCTAGTTTATCTTCTTATTTTGTATATGTAGAAAATTACTTTAGTGTAAGAAACCTAACTAGAGGCCCACAGAGTTATACTGAAGTGAGGCCTACATCATATACCTGCTACAATATTCCCACTATCTCTTTTCTGTTTCCCTCCCAGACAACAAGTGTATATAACAGATTTCTTGAGCATCTGCTGTATCTTCCCAATATGTATTTTGCATAATGAGAGGATAAATATATAGGCCTACCTCATAGATAAAGCATGTTTGATTCCATACCACTACAATAAAATGAGCATTGCGAAAAGTGAATCATACAAAGTTTTGGTTTCTCGGTGAACATAAAAGTTTTGTTTTTACTATACTGTAGTCTTTTAAATATAAAATACCCAAGAATAATGCATATGCACATACCTCATTTAAAATAGTTTCTTGAATAAAAAACTGCTAGTAAAAATTAGAAATCTCAGTGAACTGTAATCCTCCCCCCCTTTTTTTTTAGTCTTCTAGCTACAGAGTCTCCCTGTAGCTCCAGCTGTCCTGGACTCAATGTGTAGACCAGTAGACTGTAATCTTTTTCTTCATGGAGGGTCTTAGCTCATTTTAATGGTTGTTGAAGGATCATGGTGACTACAGAAATTTATTTGTGGCGGGGTTCTGTGACAGGGTCTCATGAGCAAAGTTTTAAATAAGACACTGTTTGCTACATCAAAAGACTTTCCTTCTGCAGAATGTTTCGCTGAGCAGGAGATGGTATTGATGGTATTTTTCCCCTAAGAAAACTTGGGAAAGTTGGAGTCATTCCTCTCAAACTCTTATACAGCTCTGTCAACTGAGGTTATACATAAATATTCTTAATACCTTGTTGTCATTTCAACAATGCTTACTGCATCTTTACCTCAAGAAACCCTTATCCTTTTTCCTCCAAAAGAAGCAAGTCTTCATCTATCCATGTTTTGCCATGAGACTGCATCAAGTCCACAGACTTCACCTGTAACCATAGTTTTCTTTTTCTTTCTCCACATTTACTACTGTTTCATCAACTGAAAAAATGTGTTGAACCCATCACAAATTGTTTGTGAGCTTTAGCATTGGCCTCTTCCAAACTCCTGGTAATGGTGATATTATGAACCATGAATGATTTAATGGCATCCGAAGGGTTGAATCCTTTTCTAAACATTTTCAATTCACATTACATAAACCCGTCACAGAATGGTCTATAGAAGTTACAGTCTTAGGGAATGTATTTCATAAATAACATTTGAAAGCTGGAAACAGTTTTGATCCATGAACTGTACAGTGGACATGGCATTAGTAGCGTAAAATAGCATTCATCTCACTGCACATCTTCATAAGAGGTCTTCAGTGACCAGCTCCACTGTTAATGAGTAGGAATATGCTGAGAGGAATCATTCTTTTTCTGATGAGTAAAATCAAGAGTAAGCTTAAAATATTCAGTAACCCATGTTGTAAACAGATGGTCTGCCAACCAGGCTTTGTTGTTCCATTTATAGAACAAAGCAGAACATATTTAGTATAATTCCTAAAGGCTTTCAGATTTTCAGAATGGAATATGAGCATTGGCGTCAACTGAATGTCATCAACTGCCTCAGTCCTTAAGAGGAGGGTCTGAAGTTTTGAAGCTGGGCATTGATTGTTTCTCTCATCTACCAACATTCTAGATGCCATCTTCTTTCAGCATAAGGATATGTCCTCTTAACTGAAGATTTCTTCTTTTTAGAGCCAAATTCATCAAGGAAATTAGAACTGCAAAAGAGCCTGTTGCAGCCTCCACATCAACACTTACTACTTATGTCCAGGAGACAGTTTCTTTCCTTAAATTTCAACCTTTTCCTTTTCAGCTTCACTACTATCTAAGCCTTCACTGGACTGAAAAAAAATTGGAACTTTGTGATAGGTCCAACTTTTGTACTTAGGGGACTGTAATGGGTGGTTTGATCTGGTACCTAAATCACAGAAACATATTATAAGGAGTTTCTTTTCTGTTTGTTTGGTTTTCTTCTTTCTTCCTTACATCACGTGCATATTGATGTGTTGACTAGAGTGGCACTGCTAACTTCATTCAGGAATTTTTTGTATCCACAAGTTATCAAGTGCTTGGTTGAAGAGACCTGATTCTGCTTGTTTCAGATTTGGATAGAGTTTGTTTAATTTTTTAATTTTATTTTAAAGGAAGAGTCGTGAGATTCCTGTTTTCACTTCAACATTTAGATTCCACTGTGGAGTTATTAAGAGTTGTCCTAATTTGTATTACAAGGAATAAGAGGACTTGTGTATGTGTTTGTGTATGAGAGAGGGAAAGAAAGAAAGAGAGAGAGAGAGAGAGAGAGAGAGAGAGAGAGAGAGAGAGAGAGAGAGAGACTTGAGGACATCCAGTCTCTGAGACCATGAGAAATAAACTTCTGTTATTTATGACCACTCAGTTTGTGTTATCTTGTTATTATATTGAGATAGACTAAGAGGAGGGAAAAAAAAGGAGAGAAGAGAGAGATAAAAAAGAGAGGAGAGAAAAAGAGTGAGATGAGAAAGAGGGAGAAAAGGGAAGACTCGGGAGGCAAGTGGGAGCTGTTGCTCCTGAGAGTAGTTAGAACAAAGGTAAAATTTATCTACTAAGTTCAGGAAGTCCAAGGTCACTGATTATAGATTGCAATAACTGGCAGGGTAATGAAATGATTAGAAATATTTTGAGAATTAACAAAATGCACCACGGAGACACAAAAAGAGCATATAATCTTTGAGAGAGTATGCCGGCCAGTGGACATGAGAGAAGGTTGCCAAGAATCTTCTATTCTAGAAAGTGCATTACCTGTGAAGTGCAAGCAAACAAAACCATCAATAGACACAAAGCATTTTAAGATTCTGTTTTCTGGCTTCAAGATCAATCACTCTTCTGTCTTATTCCCTTGATACAGAGTCTTTCACTGAACCTGGAGCTAGGCTGCAGCTAGGAAGCCTCTGTAAACCTCTAGCCCTGTCCCCCACAGCTCTAGACTTATATGTGAGCATGTCCATGCCTGTCTTTTTGCATGGGTGAGGAGGAATTGAATGCAGGTCCACATGGCTGAGGAGTAGGCAAATCACTGGGATAGCTCTCTAATCCCATTAACATTTATAAAAATGTAGGTTCTAAGCAGTGCCTGGGAGTGCATGGCTTTAATTCCAGTACTCAGGAGGCAGAGGCAGACAGATCTCTGTGAGGTAAAGGCCAGCCTGGTCTATATAGTGAGTTCCAGGACAGCTAGGGATAAAGGGAGACCCTGTCTCAAAAAGACCAAAAAAAAGTATTCTGGAACTATGTAGTATAATGGTATTCATGGAATTTACAAACATGCTAAAAAAGTTCATATATGGATACAGATTCTCCTATACCTTGTTTAGTAAAATACTTCATCAAAATTGCAAATAAGGAATTAAGGATGTATTTTTCTATGAAGAAGAAGAGTAAGAAAGCAATGGAGACATAAAGTATTAAGCCTGGGTTTAAAATATTACTCATTACAGATACACACATTTCTTTAGATTGAATGCCCATTTTTTCATAATTTTAATATGTTGTGATCTAACCTTAGAAGGGAATTATTTCAAAGTGGGGGTGTAGGAGGAAATTGAGTTGTGAGAACATAAATGGGATTAGTGCTCTCATAAATGCGATACCAGAGAACACTCTTCCACTATGTAAGGCATCATAAGAAGGTATCATAAGCAAGGCGACATGTGGGATCTGCCAGTTCTTGAGGACATCCCAATTCTAAAACCCTCAGAAATAAATATCTGTTGTTTGTAGCCACCCTATATATAATGCCTTGTTACAGTACTCCAGAAGTGTGGAAAAATATGTAGAATTAATATATAGAATTTGTTAGAGTAATACACTCACAAATCACTTCATGCTAGGATATATCTGAGTCATGTCATTAGGCAATAAACTAATTATAAGGAAAATCATGGAGTATTCTTTTTTTTAAAATTTTATTTCTTTCTGTATGTGTATGAATGTACTGTCTGCATGCAAGTCTGTGCACCCGTGTTGTGCAATGTCGCGGAGGTCAGAAGAGGGTGTCGGATTCCCCTGGAACTGGAGTTCTCCTGGAATTGGAGTTTCAGACAGTTCTCGGCCTCCATGTGGGTGCTGGGGATCGAACCCGGGTCCTCTGCAAGAGCGGTCAGCGCTCTTAACCGCTAGGCCATCTCTCCAGCATGAACCTAGAGGATATCGGTTCTTGTCTAAGCTGGCTATTAAAATATAGCCTATTGATCCAAGAATACAAACATACAAGGCATATTACTCTACAGAATGTTGTAGGCAAGATTAACACAATGACACTTATGTATATGAACGTATAAACATAAGAAGGAATAGCAAGCTATCGTTGGAGAGATATAATGTTACAGTAGAATAGGCTCTTTATTTTGAATAAGCTGCCAGAACTCAGTTGTGAGTGAATGAGTTGACAAGTGAAGGTGATGACCAGAGCACTTCTCTACAGTACACTTCCTAAACACTGTAGATCTAGGACCCACTAAATTGAGTTTGTGGGGGCTGGAGAGATGGCCTAGCGGTTAATAGCACCGACCGCTCTTACAGAGGACCCAGGTTCAATCCCCAGCACCCACATGGCGGCCGAGAACCGTCTGAAACTCCAATTCCAGGAGAACTCCAGTTCCAGGGGAATCCGAGACCCTCTTCTGACCTCCACGGCATTGCATGACACCGGTGCACAGACTTGCATGCAGATGGTACATTCATACACATACAGAAATAAATAAAAAATTAAAAAAAATTTTTAAATAAAAAAAATTGAGATTGTAAGTGATATTTTCAGGAATAAATTAGATGTAGTTTACACTAACGATGTTATATTAGCATGTTGAGTTTTTTTTAGTGTTTTGTAATAAAGCATTATGAAAAGGAATTATACAGCTTGACAAAAGTATTTTCCTTGATATTGTTAATACATTTGCATGCTATCTTTTCAGACTTTTGGTTAAAAACTAAGACACCAGGACACACACTTGCACTGACTATCAAGCTTCAGAATAATCGGTATCATTGCTTCCAACACTACACCTTGTCCTACTGGAAGATCTTCACAGGTGCTGTCATGCAGATATCTGTCATCTCCTGTGAAAACAAAGCTTTCTTCTGAAATATCCATGAAAAACTGTGTGATAGTAATTTTTGATAAGTAGAACAAATATAGCCTAACACTACATAAAGTTATTAGATTATGGTAAATACTTAAGCTGGTAAAATAGCCAATTATTATCATTATAAATTATTATATACAGTACATAATTATTTTTGCTTTTTTCCATACATAGGCTAGATAGAAATCTTTACACCACTGTCAGCCTTATGTATAACTATGAACATGCATGAGTAATACCCTGTACTAAGACCCGTGATAACTATGACTACCCTCAGTGATGAGAACTAAAATCTCAAGGGGTCACTGTTATTTGTTCAATCCAGTCTTGACCAAAACATCATGATTTGTTATATGACTATACCAACTTCTGAAAAATTTCTTTCCTTTAATATAAAAACTTTTAAATCTCTAAAATCAATATTTTAATATATTTCAAGAATCCAAATAAAATCAACCTTAAAATTATAGGTACAAGGTAAAAATTTAGCCAAAACTATGTAATAAATTTTAGATCTCATAACGTTTGATATTTTAACCAAATTTATTTCTATATGTGACTCTTTGGAAGACATAGCTAGCTATATATTTCTGTGTATCTTATTATATTCTCCAATATTAAATAATACATGTCAACACATGACATAATATTCTATAATATTTTGATCTGATATGATAGATCTGTCGTCAAGACCTCTATTTTTATAGATCAGTTTTTCTGTTGTGTATATGTGTTTATATGTGAATATTTACTATATAAGAAAAATTGTATGCAAAGTATATATATATATATATATGTGTGTGTGTGTGTGTGTGTGTGTGTTTGTGTGTGTGTGTGTGTGTGTGTGTGTGTTTGCAAATACATATACCTATCAGCCATTGCTAAGCAATCTGGAAATCAATTATACAGTATTAAGCAACCATCTCCTACTAGAATTTCTATACATAATACACAAGCAAGATACTTAAAAGACTATTATGTCAACATACAGATCAACATAAAAAAACAAAAGGAATGAAAAGTATTTAAATTTTTAACATTTAGGAAATCATTCACTAAAGTTGTTTACCAAAACTAACAATAATGTTTAAGATAGAACTAAAAAAATAAACTTCATAAAATAAAATCACTAGCTCAGCTATAATAGAAAATTACATTTTTGGAAGCCATAATGATATGCTTAAATGATATTTTTGTATATCAAATTACAAAATTTGTTTTTGAATTTTTGTGATTTTCATACAACAGAATTTGTTGGTATTTATACCCCCCTTATCCACACCTCCTCTTATTTGCCCTCTACCCATTTTAATGTATTCCTTTATAAATAGTAAGGCATAGAGTCTAACTAGTGTCCCCAAATATCCTTCAGTATGGGTCCATTCACTGGAGCTTGGTTAACCTAGCAATCCCATCCTTGAAAGAAGACCGAAGACTGTCTCTGCCTTTCCCAGTACCATCAGCTGCTACTATTTCCTTAGGTTGGTTTGGGGTTTCTTACCGACTTCCTCACATCTATACTGGGATTTTTATGGCTTGAGCTTGCACAGAACTGGTGCACACTGTCACCATTGTTGTGTGTCCATATGAGTAACTGACCAGCTGCATGGAAAACTCTGTTTCTTTGTGGTCATCCATTATCTGTAGCTCTTAAAATCTTTCCATGCTCATCTTCCACAATGATCCCTGAGACATGAGGCAGAAGTTTTTTTTTTCTTTATTTTATTTATTTATTTTTATGTGTATGAATGTACTGTCTGCATGCAGGTCTGTGCACCTGTGTGGTGCAATGCCGCGGAGGTCAGAAGAGGGTGTTGGATTCCGCTGGAACTGGAGTTATCCTGGAATTGGAGTTACAGACAGTTCTCGGCTGAGGCAGAAGTTTGATACAGGTGTCCTATTTAGGGATAAGCACTCTACAGCCTCTCGTTCTCTGTAGATTAGACAATTGTGAGCATCGGTGTTAATCACCATCTGCTGCATAGGGAAGTTCTCGGGTGAACGTTGAGAGATGATTTAATATATGCATATAATAATACATCATTAGGAGTCTGTTTAATGTAATGACTATTTAGTAGAAAACTACCTTTTTGGTTCTCCCCTGTGTCTTGTGAGCTCTCTAGCCTCAGGTACGTAAGCTTGATATCAATGTCAGGTATGAGCTCTATCCAATGAAGCAAAATTTAAATCCAATGAGAGAGCAGTTGGTTACTCCTATAATATGCATGCCACTATTGCAACAGTGGACATGTCTTGTTAGGCAAGTTGTTATGTAGTTCTCATGATTCACATTTGAGTAGGGCTGGTGAGTATTCTTTTTACTTCTGATAGCATGCAGAGCACCTTCCAGCATTATGGTTACTAGCCAGTAGAGACGAAGCTCTGAAGTCAGCAGTAGCTTGATTTCTCCTTTTGTTTTCTACAGTACATGTGTGTAGTGTCTTAACAAATAGAGACATACCATCCAGTTCTGGTGGTTAACCAAGGGCAAGGAAAAGGGCCAGTGTTGTTTAAGGGTGTGTGGGACCCCTGGAAAACAGCTTTTAGAAATGGAGTCCATTCTTAACATTGTTGTTGTTAACCTATGATGTCCAGAAGGTGTAATGTACCCCTGTTATAGAATAACTACTTTTAGTCTCTTTTTATAATGTATGTGTATATACATTAAGAAGATTCTGTAAAGTTAGGTATCAATGTGGCTTTTTCCAACGACTTTTAGTTTTACTTGTCCTTCCCATACACCCTTCTCTGCCCTGCCTTTTCTTTTCCAGCCCTTTTTACCTCTACCTCTAACATTTCTCCTTTCCACTTTGTATCACTGCAATCTACCACCCTCCCAGGATGTCTTCCCCCAACCAATGGCTATTCTTTAGTTTCTTTTCTTTTCTGAATTTTAAACATATTTTTAAATTATTTTTAATTGTTTTATATGCATGCATGTATTTTCTGAATGTATGTAAGTGCACCCATGTTGTGCAATGCCCACAGAGGTCAAAAGAAGGCATTGGATTCCCTGGAACTGGAGTTACAAACAGTTGTGATTCACCATGTGGGTGCTGGGAATCAAACTGCTGAGTTATCTCTCCATCCACAACTTGTCTGAATTTTTAAATTGAAACATACCTATGTAAGATTTCAATGCTAGCATCCAGCTATGAGCGAACATGACTATTCTGGAAGCCGTGCACATATACATATGCCGTTTGACATATCAAATTACAATAACAAAAAATTTAAAGCGTAATTACTGATAAAAGATTTATTGTTAGCTTTATTCAGGGTGTGGGTCAAGTGTTTTCAGGTCCTTAGCTTTATATCCAAAGAATTGAAAGTAAGGGCTGAACTTTCATTTTTTTTTTTTTTTTTTCCTTTCCTGTTCACTCATCAGTGTTTTATAATTTGTAATGTTTTAATCTCCAGTGAAAAAGATTCCTTTTACAATTTCTACTCAAAAATTTATTGCTAGTTTATAGAAAAAACAGTGATTTTTGTCCATTCACTTTGCATGCTATTACTTTACTAATATTTTATAGATCAACTCTAGTAGTGTTTTGCCAGAGTATAGAATTTTCTATGTATAGAATTCTATCATCTTCAATCAGGGCTTTACGTTCTTTCTATCCTATGTATACATTTTATGTTTGTCCTGCAGTTGTTGTAGCTGAAATTTCCAGTGCTATAGTGAATAAAAGTGGTGAGATCTTAGAAATTCTTAAACAGTTTTCCATTAAGTACTATGTTTTCTGCAGGTTCATCACATATAGATTTTATATAATCTTTTATTTTTAATCATATACTGGATTATAAAGCTATAGCCAATAATAATTTTCAGAATGATTTATCTTTGGTATTTTATAACAGATTTTCAAGATATGAGTTTGGTATATGAACAAGAATTACCAAGATCACTGCCTTATGAAAAATATATCCAACCACCAGAAAAATGAACTCAACAGATTCTGGCTAAACTTTGACCTTGTTAAAACTGGTAGAGAGGGTTATGCCTAACTTATTCCATGCTATTTTCTCTGTTTACAAGCTTCATAGAAGGAATTAAACTTGTGAAATTATGCTAATTTCCTATAAACGAAAGTTGATACATCATGTAATATAATAGTGTTCATTGTCTTAGCTCTTTTCAATTTGCATTACTGTAAGAAGGGTGTTACTTTTTTTTTTTTTTACTGTGGAGGAAAATCATTGTGGTCAAAATATAATTGATTGTGCTTACTTGGAGAATCAATTGGTTTAAGACAGTAAATACTGAAATCGAACAGGGAATAATTTAAATCCAAGGCAACTCTGTCCCTGGAAGGTAAAGTAGAATTGCCCATTGGACTGTGAGTCTATGTTTATGTTTGTTGAATATACACAGCAATGGTCGTAGTAATTACAAGTTAGCTACCATGCTTAAGAAAATGATACAAGTCTTTGCTTTTGCATAACAGATATCATCAAATAAAAGTTCTTACAAAAATGTTAAGAAATTAAAAAAAATGAAAGCCAGCATGATAAGAATCCCAGTTTAAGGGGGCTGGAGAGATGGCCTAGCGGTTGAGAGCGCCGACTGCTCTTGCAGAGGACCCGGGTTTGATCTCCAGAACCCACATGGCGGCTGACAACCGTCTTTGGTTCCAGGGGAATCTGATGCCCTCTTCTGACCTCTGAGGCATTGCACGACACGGATGGGTGCACAGACCTGCATGCAGACAATACAATCATACACATACAAGAATAAATAAAAATTAAAAAAAAGAATCCCAATTTAAGATGATGAAAAGACAATGCAGGTATTTTATAGACTTATAAAAGTACTGTTTCGGGGCTGGAGAGATGGCCTAGCGGTTAAGAGTGCTGACCGCTCTTACAGAGGACCCGGGTTCAATCCCCAGAACCCACATGGCAGCTGAGAACCGTCTGAAACTCCAATTCCAGGAGAACTCCAGTTCCAGGGGAATCCGGCACCCTCTTCTGACCTCCGCGGCATTGCACAACACGTGTGCACAGACCTGCATGCAGACAGTACATTCATAGACATACAGAAATAAATAAAATTAAAAACAAACAAACGAAAAAAGTACTGTCTCTAAGGACTGGAGAGGTGGCTCAGCGGTTAAGATTATGGATTGCACTTACAGAGGACCAAGGTTTGGTTCCCAGCACCCACATGGAGGCTAATAACTGGTTTTAACTCCAGTTCAAGGGGACACGCTTTTCTGACCTCTACAGGTACTGCACAACATGGATGCACTTACATACATGCAAGCAAATCACATATAATAAAAATAAAAGAAATTAATTACAACCTCTATTTTGATGGAGTCTTCTAATAGTGTTAGGAGTCTTCCTAACACTATTCTGAAATGCATCTAGTATTTGTGCATTTCTCATTTGACAATCATCACAGGTACTCAATGTGTTAGGAGCTTCCATTTTCATCATTGTCAGCTGCATAGAATAGGTGAACAATTTGTCTGAGGTCATAGAAAGTAATTCGAAAGCCTGAGATGACACAGTGGGTAGCATCGTACTGAAGCCAGAGTTCTTTTTCCTATATCTTCCTACAGGACAGTTGTACAGGTGTTCTTGGACCAGCATGTTTCTCATTGATATTTGTCAAAATGACTCTATACTTTTCTGAAAATATAAAATTCTGAGGGAGGGATGGACTGTTAAGAATGGCCCATATTTGAGATCTCCTGAGCCCAGCGGAAGGAAGAGGGGGAGACAGGTAGGAACTGGGTGCCTCAGCAAACTGATTGTTGATCCTTTGGTCCTGCAGTCTTTGGCTTGATTGGCCTTTGTGGCTGTGAGGTTAGTTATCCTCTCAGCTGGGATTAAAGGTGTGGTCTTTGGCTTGATTGGATCTTGTGGCTGTGGGGGCGGAGTTATCCTCCCAGCCCGTATTAAAGGTAGGCTTGTGTGACTCTTGAGATTTGAGATCTCCTGAGCCCAGCGGAAGGTACCAGGGCAGGGGCTGAAAAGCCCCCTGGCCCCCACGCCCCCCGCCAACTGAGATTATGAAGAAGCATCTGAAGGAGGCAAGCAAAGCAAGCCTTCAACACAGTGAAGAGGCATTTAGGACTCACATTGGAATACAAGCAAGGAGAAGCCCATATGCAGGATCATGAAGAAGAGACTACACTGGAAAGGGGCAGGATAATCCCGTGCCAAGCTTTACCAACCCTATGGAAGACTCCTGCAGTGGGATCCCTCTGGGGACTCCCCAGGACACAGACATCAGAAACACAATTGGGAACATACTTAAAGAACTACAAGATCATAAAGAACAAATTAAAGAACTAAGAAAAGAGAATAAGGAACTCAAGAAGGAGAGAGAGAGAGAGAGAGAGAGAGAGAGAGAGAGAGAGAGAGAGAGA
>VZQC01011247.1:2727784-2739391 GCA_009823505.1 Rhizomys pruinosus
GAAACAACAACAACAGAAAAGACTGCATCAAAGAACTGACTGAAACAGTGAACTTCTGCTCAAAACAGTCAACTTCCCCATGGAAAATATTGAGAAAGACTAAGAGATGAAAAGCATGTTTGGCAGAATGCATGAGCTCTGGCGGGGTAGGGGAATGGGCAGGAACACGGGTCTAGATTTGTTAAAAATAAATAAATAATTAAATTTATGTGAAATAAAAGAATGGCCCATGTTTTTCTAGTCTTTTCTGGAGAAACAGAATGCCCTTCAAAACATTTTTCCAAAGATTTGTATTTTCTTATATATGACACAGCATAATGTACATTCTGAGTTCCTTCAGTTATGAGAAAAACAGGGCTATGCAGTCAAGATCCAATCTACCTTGTGCATAATTCTGAGCCTTGAGGGCCTGGTTAACAATGAATCATAGGCTTGTGTTTGCTGTAACTAACTGCATACTATATATTTACTTCAAATATCTTGTATGCTCTTTTCCATACTTAGACAAGTTGGTAACCATGTACTGTGAAGCTGCTGTCAACTTTCTCCTCTTAACATTCTGCTTGGTAAGTAAACATATTGCTTTCTCAAAGTTGTTCTAGATCAGTAGAATACTTCAAACATATACTATGAGGTAAGCAAGCCCTTGGTAAAATCAACATTAAAGATAAGAGGATGGGCAGAGGAACTCTATATCTCCAAAGAGTTATATGTCATGTCCAACTATGACCAAAAGCAACGAGAGGTGAGGACCAAATGGCTAATTTACCTTCAACAAATACAGTCTTATTATTTTGTTCCAGGGCAATAGTGAAGTCTGTAGTGCTAAATTGGCTTGGCGTATCAGTATAGGACTAAGAAAATGTACATAAAAACAAAATAAAGAAAAGTTCTTACCAAGATACTTTATAGCATTTAAATTAACTTTTACTGTGAAAAAAATTAGTGTTAGTAATCAAAGATGTTGTAACTTCCCCTAGGAATTTGTCAGTAACACAGAGCCCAAAGTCCTATTTTGTGTTTTCTAAACTAGGCATGGCAACAGATATGATAATTGGTGTGTCCATTTATTTTATTATATTTTAAACTGATATAATTTTTATATATGTATATATACATATATGGTACAATATTCCAATGCATGATAATACGTGAAATGATCAAATCATGGTGATTAATGTTTAATCACCTCAAATATGTATCATTTATTTCTTCATCCAAGATAATTCAACTTCATTTTTTATGGGAAAATACAATAAATAATTGTTAACAGTAGTCACCGTTGTATGCTCATAGCCTTGCTCAACCTTTCGATACTGTAACAAGAAGTTCATGCATGAGAACTGTGCACTCAAGTTACTGAAAAATAGTTTATGATTCTGCATGAGCCCACGTTCAGAGTTACCTTGCCACATGTTACACACAGGCCTCACGTTGGACAGAGCTGCCAGGAACACTGGAATATATTCCTCTGATTGGCATTAAGTACTCATTAACCAAGCCTGTTTATCTCCCCTTCTTCCCTGCCACTCTCAGTTTCTGGTAATCACCAATGTTCTCTCTACTGCAAGATCAAACTTAAAGCTTCTACTATAAGAATATGTTGTAGTATTTATCTCTCTCTACCTAGCTGAATTCACTAAATATTATGTTCTCAGGACTCATCTATGTTGCAACAGTTCTTATTATCATAATAAGATATCTATCTGCCTATCCATTATCTATCTATCCATCTGTAATCTATGTATCCATCTATCTACCTATCTGTACACATACACACATATCTATATCTCTATATATACATTTATATATATAATTTATTCATCTGTTTGTTCATACATTGTATGACTCCATATCTTGGTGGTATTGAACAGTATGATAATGATAATAAACAAAGAATAAAGATGCACATGCCTTTAATCACAGTACTCAGGAGGCAGAGGCAGGCTGATCTGTGAGCTCAAGGCCAGCCTGGTCTACATAGTGAGCTCCAAGCCAGCTGGGACTAAAAGGAGACCCTTTTATTTTGGTCTCAAAAAGACCAAAAATAAAAGAATAAAGACTTCTTTTTGATATCATATCATTCTTTGGACATACATACAGTTGTGGTAATGATGGGAAATATGGCATTTCTAATTTTAGTTTTTTTTTAAAAAGATTTTATTATATTTATATTATTCTTATATGTATATCAAGCCTGATGCTACTATAGATATAACTTGTTGTGTATATCTCGACTTTCCCAAGTTCTATGATTTATGGCAAAGAATCAATCTCTTCTTTGTAAGTTCGTTAAACACACATCATCTTGCTATGTAACTTGGGACTGTAAAGATATATTTCTTTCTGCTTGCATGCAAAATTACTGTTAAAATGTGAATCCCAAACATGTTTTGGAATTAACCTATTGCTTACTTTCAGACTCTGTCATTTTGGTATATATGTGAAGTGTATATATGCATATTTTGAAGTAATATATGATTAAAGGGAACAAGGACAGCAACAGAAAGAAATAGTGTGCATAAAGAAAATATGGTACATCTACACTATGGAGTTCTATGCAGCAGTAAAGAAAGATGACATCATGAACTTTGCAGGTAAATGGATGGAACTCAGTCATTATGCTAAGTGAAGTAACACAGACTCAGAAAAATAAATGGCATATGGTATCCCTCATTTATGGATCCTAGCACCAAATCCTTATTTGTAAGGCAAACTGAATAATTATGTTGAGGAATGTTCCTTTCAGTCCAATTCGCTCTAGGAGTTTAAACATGAAGGCATGTTGAATTTTGTTGAAGGCTTTTTTATGCATCAATTGAGATGACCATATGGTTTTTGTCTCTCAGTCTGTTAATGTGCTTTATGACATTTATTGATTTACATATGTTTAACCATCTTTACATCTCTGGTATAAATCTGATTTGTTCATGATGGATGACCTTTTTCATATATGCCTGTATAGGGTTTGGAAGTATTTTGTTGAGAATCTTTGCATATATGTTCACTAATGATATGTGTCTGTAGTTTTCTTTTTTGGTTGTATCTTTGCCTAGTTTTGGTATTAGAGTGATTGATGCTGCTTCATAGAAGGAATTTGAGAGACTTCCCTTTTGAGTAATAACGTTTCTAGGTCCCCTTTAAATGTCTTATCAGATTCTGCTGAAAATCCATCTGGGCTTGGGCTTTTTTTTTTTTTTTTCTGGGAAGCTTTGTACTACTGCTTCAATTTCCTCCTATGTTATGGGCCTACTTAAGCTGTTGATCTCTTGGTTAAGATTTGGTGATTTCTATGATTTAAGACATTCCTTCATTTCTCTTAGGTTTTTAAATTTAGTAGGGTATAGATTTTTTTAAGGTATTCCCATATGATTGTCTGGATCTTTTCATTATTTGTTGTGATGTTTCCCTTTTCATCTCTAAGTTTACTGATTTGGAGTTACTATTTCTTTCTTTTGATTAACTGGGCTAGGGGTCTATCTTGTTTATCCTTTTATTTTATTTTTTTAATTTTATTTAATTTTGTATGTGTATGAATGTACTGTCTGCATGTATGTTTGTGCACCCTTGTCATGCAATGCCACGGAGGTCAGAAGAGGGTCTCGGATTCCCATGGAGCCAGAGCTCTCCTGGAACTGGAGTTACAGATGGTTCTTAACCACCATGTGGGTGCTGGGGATCGAACCCACGTCCTCTTCAAGAGCAGTCAGTGCTCTTAACCACTAGGCCATCTCTCCAGCCCCTTGTTTATCTTTTTAAAGAACCATATGGATTCATTCAGTGGATTCATTGATTCTTTGTATTGTTTTCCACGTTTCTATTCCATTGATCTTGGCTTTGATTTTTGTTATTTCTTTTTGTCTGTTCTTCTTGAGTTTAGGATTCATTTGTTGTAGTCTCTTTCTGGGATTGTGTTGCTTCTCTTGGTATAACGGCTTCTAGTTCCATCCATTTACCTACAAATGTCATGATGTCATTTTTCTTTACCACTGAATAGAACTCCATTGTGTAAATGTACCACATTTTCATTATCCACTCATCAGTTGAGGGACACTTGGTGTATTAGTCACTTTTCTGTTGCTGTGATAAAACCCACCATGACTAAGGGAACTTACAAAAGGAAGAGGTTATTTGAGCTTATTTTTGACAGTTCTAGGATGTCCAATGTGGCGGAGGGGCATGGTGGCCTGGGCCGGAGCAGAAAGCCAAGGTTCACATCTCCAATGAGCACAGGAAGGAGAGAGAGAGAGAGAGAGACTGGAGATTGCAAGGCTTGTTAAACTCACTAAGCCTGCCCCCAGTGACGTACTTCCTCCAGCATTGCCACGTCTTCCAGGACGTCCCAAAACAGCGCCACCAACTATGGACAAAATACCTGAATACTTGAAGCCTATGGAGGACACTCTCATTCAAACCACTACACTTGGGTTTCTTCCAACTCTTTGCTGTTGTGAACAGAGCAGCAATAAACATGGGTGTGCATGTATCTGTGCAATATGAGGAGTCTTCTGGGTATATAATCAGAAGTGGTATGACTGCGTCAATTGGTAGGTCCCTTTTGAGCCTTTTAAGTTTTTCTTTTTAAAAAACGTTTTATCTATTATTTTTATTTTATGTGGATTAGTGTATTGCCTACAAATATATAAGTGCACCCATGTGGTACAATACCCTTGGAGGCCAGAGAAGGCATCTGATCTCCTGAAACTGAAGTTAAGGATGGTTGTCACCTGCCATGTGGGTGTTGGGAATTGAACTTAGGTACTCTGCAAGAGCAGCCAGTGCCCTTAACTGCTGAGCCATCTCTCCAGCCCCAGTTTATCTTTTAAGACCATCTTAAGGACAAAACCATCTTAGATTAGAATTCTTCAGACTGTAAAGAACCTTAAGATTAATTTCTTGAAGTTTTGTCAATTACTGCCTTGGTTTTATTCATTTTCAGCATCTAATAAAGTTCTCTGAAGATTTCTTTAATTAAAAATTCTATGTGCACCAAAGTTTAAAATCTTTACTTGTAGTGAACAGGATATAAGAACTGTGGCACGAAACTCATTGTCTGAAAACCTAAGCTAGAGGCAGTCCAGGTCTAAAGAATCTATCTACAATTGTCTTTATGCAATTTAAACTTCAAATCATGTTTTAAGTATTATTTATTTTTCAGTATTTTTGTAAATAAAACCAATATTATATTATTAGTCTATAAATTGAAAACAGTTTTTTGTAATGAAAAGCAACTAAAATTTAAAAATTTTAGGCTGCATCGAAGATTTCATTTTATCATGTATTATTCATCATAAATATACAAATAGAAAACCCAGAGGGAAATGTAGTAACTCAAAAACCTACTGAAAATACACATATAATATATGAATATGAATACATGTGTATAGCTGAAAGTTATTTAACAAGAAACCAAAGTTCCAGACAGGAGAAACTTCCCTTTAAGTTGTTGGCAAGGGTAGCTCAATAGATTCCTAAAATTACACCATAGCCCTTGATGTCTCTCAGAATTTCAAGGTAAGACCCTATTTCTGAAGAGAGGACATACTTAGGACAGAGGATTTGGAGCAACCAAGTTGGAACTAACCTGGAGGCCTCCTTCCAGACGATTAGGTCTCATAGTTCTAGAAGAAACTATGCAATCTGCTAAGTGAGAAATTTAATCAGTATTCCAATCCCAGCTTTAAAGCCTGATAACCACAATAATGACCATCACAGCAATCCATAGCATTGAAATAGTAACACCTTTATCTTGGGGGGTAATCAACAACTGTCTAATTGAAAATAAAGCCCTCACAATGGAAGGGAACTGATATGTGGCACTGTAAATATAGCCAAATAACATCTGGAGTAGAGAAAACTCTACTTCTGTCATATCCTTAGACAAATGTAATTTCTTACTGTATGCTAAATATATACTTATATTTACAGAAAAATATAACTTCATCACTCATTAAAGAAGCTTCCTTTTGCAACAAATGGAAACTATTACAGAGTTCCACAGTTGGTCACACACAGAGAGTAAGTATCTGAGAGATGCCCAGCTCTAAGTGACACATCTAGAATGGAACTTCTATACCTAAGGCTTTTGGAACATAGTGGGACAGAAGATAGAGAAAATACTAATGTATCTCTACTCCTACCAGCGATGCTACCTCATGCAACACTGTGATGCACATAGAAGGCCACAACTGCCAAAAGTGTGAGAATAAGTGATTATGGAGTACATGTTCCTAGATGGGACTCTTATATTAAATCTTCTCTACCTGTGGCTCAGGAAACATTATGGAAGAGGTGGGTGGAAAGATTGTAAGAACCAGGGTTGGTGCATGATTTTAAGGAAACAGTTTTCCAGTCCACTGGGAACTTGCTCATATGAACTTGCACCAATGGTGTCCGCATACAAAATATCCATGCAAATTCAAGAATAGAAGTGTGAGAATGGCCAGCAGACCCCAACCTTAGCTGGAAAACTTTAGGAAGATGCTTAATGCTGGGCAAGGGAAAGTTGACCTTTAAGGGAGTTACTATAGATACTCTGAATAGACAAGACGAACTTGCACTGAGGGACATCTGGGTACACAATCTGGGTACAAAAACTTGACAGAATTCTTTTTTTTTTTAATTAGGCTGAAAGATGTCATGTTTGCAGCCTTCTCCTTGGCAAGCCCAAACAGCCATTAGTCCTGCCCTTGTGCTTCACACTGGGGTTTTCCCTTGCCATGGTCACTAAATGAGGTACAGCACCATGTCCTGTCTTGATCCTCCTGTACTGGGTTCCTCAGTGCTACAACCGGGGTAACTCCCCCAATGGTATTCTGTACTCTGAAGAGGCTGAAACCCTAGTAGTAACTCAGTCGGCCCACAAGGCTGGAATGTCTCAGCAGTCCCCATCTAGCCCTGAAGGGTTGGAGGATTCTTGGAGAGACATGAAATCTTCAGTCCATTGAGAAGGTTAAAAAGCTGTGGTCTCATGTCTTTGAAAGGATGGCAAAGCAATGGCAGCCACAGCACTTGCCAGTCAGACACAAGCAAACAACTTGCCCTTTTTTTCTACTTTTTTTGTCTTTTTACCGCAAGATCTCAAGTTGTATACCTGAAGTACAATTCCCAGGCCTTACTTAATTAATGAATTCGGGTTATACTTTCCTTTGGATGTTTAAGGCCAAACAGTTAGCCCAAATTAAACAAGGTTTTTGTTTTCTCAAGGTCAGTTTGAGGATCTGGTCCTCAGGGGTCACTCGTGTTTTTGTAGGTGAAGCCACCCTGGGGTCCTTTTGACTTTTCAGGTACCAGTTCCATCCATTTGAGGACAAAGTCAGGTCTTTTTTTTTTTTTTTTTTTTTTTTTTGAAGCATGAGCAGACAGACTTTCTGCCTTCATAGACTGGACACTGAATGCAGTCCCGTATGGATTCTCCAATGCCTCCCTTCACATGAAGACTGGTTACTCACACTTGCAGGACATTTCAAGAAGGGGCACCCCGGCGCATGTCCCCTGGGATTCAGTTGACCTCGGAGGGCAAGGAGCAAAGTTAGCCCTTGGCCAAATTGGTATGTGGGTTAAGTGTGGATTGGTAAGCACCCAAAATGCTAAGTTACACCAGCCTGGTCCTTTTAACTACTGTATAATATTTTAGAAAAGTCTTGGACAAAAGCTCAAGAGCTTCGTATAAGAAATACTAAGAAGCACGCTCTGTGGTGGTTTGGAAGAGTGTCCCCCATAGGCTTTTTTTTTTTTTTTTTTGTTTTTTTTTTCCCAGTTGGTGGCGCTGTTTTTGGGGAGGTCCGTAGGTGGTGGTACCCGTGGCTGCGGAGAAAGTTTGTGTCACTGGGGGCAGGCTTGGTGAATTTAACAAAGCCTCCGTGTCTGCACTGTGCAGTTTGCTTCCTCCTCTTCCTCTTCTGTTTCCCTGTGCTTCTTTGTGAGATGTGACCCTCGGTTTGCTGCTCCAGATTCAGCTGCGCCCACCGCCTCCCCCCCCCCCCGCCACAATGGACTCTAATTCCAATCGTAAGCTCCAATAAACTCTTCCTTTTATAAGTTATCTTGGTCATGGGTGCTTATCACAAGCAACAGAAAAGTGACTAATAGCAGTAATTTGGGTACCAGAGAGTGGGCTGTTGGCTTGAAGAACCTGACAATGTGGAGGTTTGGAGAAATGTGGAGACTTTGGAACTTTGGGCTACAAAAGCCGTTGACTACTGTAAGGCAGAGATTAAGGGGCCATTTAGTAGAAGGCCTGGAAGAAAGAATGGCTCAAAGAATGTAGTTCCAGAGGAAATAAAGACTTAGGCAGCACTGGGAATTTTATTTTGAATAGTCAGGTGCAGCAGTTTGCCCACAGCCAGATGCTTGCCTGATGCTAAGTTGAAAACAATGGACTGATGTCTTTGGGGGAGGATATTTCAAAACAGCCTAATGTAGAAATGGTGGTGTGGCTAAAAATGGTGAATATTATACAGATCTGTAGTGAAAAAAGAGCAGATGGGGCAGAAAGGAAATGCCAGAAGGTACAGTTTGGGTCTGAAAACTGCACTAAAGAAGATTACAGGTGGGGCCAAGGCATGTGAAGGAGAGGCTCTTTTCATAAGGAGATTAAAGCAATTAAGGGGAGTCCTGGAGATTTACAAGTAAAACAAAAGAATCATTACCTTCAGGGCAAGACCACAACCCAGCTAATCCTCCAACAAGTCAAGGGCAGAGAAAGGTTGCAAATGTGGTCGAAATAGGCCAGGGTCCAACCCAAAATTGCAGCCAAACTAGGCAGTTTCATTCACGTGTGCTGGCTTTTTAGAGACATAAAGTTTGCAAGAGTGAAAGGATCATCAGTCCTTCCTCCACGGTTTCAGAAACCCAAAGAGGTCAGGCAGAGTAAAGCAGGGAGTGAACCCTGAATAAAACAAGAGGACCCCAAACAGACCAAATGCAACACCGCAATGAAGCATTAAAATGTGAAGCCTGGTGGCAGCGGAGACCCCAAGAGGACATTCCGCAGACGGATGCCAGACCTGGTGAGATATTTGCCAAGGAAAGATGCATATAAGGAGTGGTACCAACCGAAGAAAGAGATGTATGTTGCCAGCAAAGATGGAGAGCGGAGCCATCGAAGCCCTTTGGAAGTCAAGTCCGAGAAGTTGCATGTGGAGTTACTGGACGTGGTGTTTGCCCTGCTGGTGTTTGGTCATGTTTGGTTCCAGTATTTCCTCATGGATGCCCTCCTTTTTCGAATGGGAATGTGTATTTTCGGTTTTTTCGGTGTCCACTGTAATTGGGATTATGTATTTGGTCTTTTTTAATTTTACAGGAGCTTACAGTTTGGGAGATTGGCCTGATTCTCAGAAGAGACCTTGGACCTTTTGAATGGCATTGAGACTTGTAAAGACTGTGGGGACTTTGAAGGTTTGGACTAAATGCATTTTGCAATATGAAATAGCCATGAGCCTATAGGGGCCAGAGAGTGGAATGTTGTGGTGGTTTGGATGAATGTCCCACATAGGCTTCTAGTATTCAGACATTGTGTCCTCCAGTTGGTGGCACTGTTTTTGGAGGTCTTTAGATGGTGTGGCCATGCTGCTGGGGGAATTGTGTCAACTGAGGGCAAAGCCTAAGTGTGAGTTTTTATAACAAGCCTCGTGTCTAGAAGTTGCTCTCTTCATCTTTTTTTTCCTGTGCTTTTGCAAGATGTGACCCTCAACATGCTGCTCCAGATCCAGCCGCTGCCTCCTGCCACAATGGACTATGATTCCCTGGAACCTTCAGTTGTAAGCTCAAGTAAACTCGTCCTTTTATAAGTTCCTTGGTCATGGTGCTTTTCACAGCAACAGAAAAGTGAATATACAAACACAGATGCAAAAATTCTAAATAAAATACTTTCAAATTGCATACGGATCCACATCAAGAAGATCATCCATCATACCAAGTTGGATTCATACCAGCTAGGAAGGATGATTCAACATACAAAAACAATAAATATTTCATCAAAACATAAAAGGACGGAAGGACAAAAAAACATACGAATCTCTCAATTGATGCAGAAAAAAATCCTTTTGACAAAATCCAGCATCCCAGGGGCTGGAGAGATAACCAGCCGGTTAAGAGTTGCTGACTGTCTTGTTCAGAGAACAACAGTTTAGATCCCCAGCACCACAATGGAAGCTAAGAAGAACCGTCTGAAACTCCAATTCCAGGAGAACTCCAGTTCCAGGGGAATCCGAGACCCTCTTCTGACCTCCACGGCATTGCATGACACCGGTGCACAGACTTGCATGCAGATGGTACATTCATACACATACAGAAATAAATAAAAAATTAAAAAAAATTTTTAAATAAAAAAAATTGAGATTGTAAGTGATATTTTCAGGAATAAATTAGATGTAGTTTACACTAACGATGTTATATTAGCATGTTGAGTTTTTTTTAGTGTTTTGTAATAAAGCATTATGAAAAGGAATTATACAGCTTGACAAAAGTATTTTCCTTGATATTGTTAATACATTTGCATACTATCTTTTCAGACTTTTGGTTAAAAACTAAGACACCAGGACACACACTTGCACTGACTATCAAGCTTCAGAATAATCGGTATCATTGCTTCCAACACTACACCTTGTCCTACTGGAAGATCTTCACAGGTGCTGTCATGCAGATATCTGTCATCTCCTGTGAAAACAAAGCTTTCTTCTGAAATATCCATGAAAAACTGTGTGATAGTAATTTTTGATAAGTAAAACAAATATAGCCTAACACTACATAAAGTTATTAGATTATGGTAAATACTTAAGCTGGTAAAATAGCCAATTATTATCATTATAAATTATTATATACAGTACATAATTATTTTTGCTTTTTTCCATACATAGGCTAGATAGAAATCTTTACACCACTGTCAGCCTTATGTATAACTATGAACATGCATGAGTAATACCCTGTACTAAGACCCGTGATAACTATGACTACCCTCAGTGATGAGAACTAAAATCTCAAGGGGTCACTGTTATTTGTTCAATCCAGTCTTGACCAAAACATCATGATTTGTTATATGACTATACCAACTTCTGAAAAATTTCTTTCCTTTAATATAAAAACTTTTAAATCTCTAAAATCAATATTTTAATATATTTCAAGAATCCAAATAAAATCAACCTTAAAATTATAGGTACAAGGTAAAAATTTAGCCAAAACTATGTAATAAATTTTAGATCTCATAACGTTTGATATTTTAACCAAATTTATTTCTATATGTGACTCTTTGGAAGACATAGCTAGCTATATATTTCTGTGTATCTTATTATATTCTCCAATATTAAATAATACATGTAAACACATGACATAATATTCTATAATATTTTGATCTGATATGATAGATCTGTCGTCAAGACCTCTATTTTTATAGATCAGTTTTTCTGTTGTGTATATGTGTTTATATGTGAATATTTACTATATAAGAAAAATTGTATGCAAAGTATATATATATATATATATGTGTGTGTGTGTGTGTGTGTGTGTGTGTGTGTGTGTGTGTGTGTGTGTGTGTGTTTGCAAATACATATACCTATCAGCCATTGCTAAGCAATCTGGAAATCAATTATACAGTATTAAGCAACCATC
>VZQC01011251.1:0-158028 GCA_009823505.1 Rhizomys pruinosus
TGATGGTTAATCCTGTGGTCAACTTGACCGGCACTAGGAAACAAATAAGAGAAAAAGGATGTTCAGATTGACCACCTCAACCCAGATTGCCCACCCCCAGAAATGTGGGTGTTACCTTCTCCCGGGAGGCAATATAAAAGGCCACAGCAAAGGAACTTAGTCCATTTGTCTGCGGCATTGCCTCTCTCATCTGTGTAGTTGTCTTCTGCTGTATCAAGCTCGATCCCAGCGTGTACTGGAACCAGCAGATCTCCTGGAATCCAGTGTGCCTTTAGCACCAGATTGGACTACTGAGACATACTGAGACATCCAGCCTTCAAGACTGAGCTGTTCCCTGGATTCTCAGCCTCTCCAGTATGGATGGCGTCTACTATGGACCCTGAACTCTTCACGGTGACAATCAATTTATAATTGTGTATACTAAATATTCGTCCTGTTTAACTCCGTTTCTTTAGATAACCTTGACTAATACAGATTCTGGTACCAGAAGTCATTTTAGAGAAACAGAATTGAAAAGATTAATTTCTTTAGTGGGCTTGTTAGTCTCTGGAGCCAGATCTCCAAACCAATGAAGCCTAGAGATACTGAAGGCTCTCCTGTTGGCATGAACAGGAATGATAATCCATGGTGCACACTGTTTGTATTATGAATATATTCATTTGATTCACCTAATTTGCCTCTTGTGAGAAGCGAGGAACTTAGCGACTCTATATATAAAACATTTCGAGAAAATGCAGAAAAATATAAGGAAAATAATGATGTTTCCTAGTTGCTCGTAGCCATCCTGGATTATGAAGAGGAAAATAAGAGAGCTCAGTGTAAAAAATGATCCAACTTCGCATTCATAAACAACAGTTTAAGGTTTCCAAGTGTGCTCTGCAAAGAATCTTCTCTCCAGCACCAAAGAGCTAAAAGCAGCAGAAAATCAAGCAGGAGCCCTTATTATACATTTAGCTAATTTACAACATGAATTTAATTCCCAGCACTGAAGAATATCAGCATCAAAAGTGGAAAGGTGGAACCTGACCACACAGTAGGAAAAGGGTGGAGACCCTAAACTTGATGGAGAATGTGGGAAACCACTGATGATAGATTGAACCCCTCGGATATGCGAGATTTTCTTATCTGAGGAATTTTAACTCCCCCATCCTCAGCAAAGAATCCACACCCTGCAGATCCCTCCCCCCACCCTTGCCTGAGGAAACTAATCTCCCCCTTCCCACTGGGAGCTAATATCCCTCAGAGCCCAACAATCATTGCCTCTAGAACTATAACCAGATTTAAGTCTAAGCAAGCCCCTCAAGGTGAGATAGTGTGGTCCACGAGGAGGTTCGATATACCACTAAAGAAATAATGAGTTTGCCGATTCATACTGGCAGAAGCCTAAGGAATTTGGGAATGGATTTTAAGGTTGTGGGATAATGGTGGAAGGGATATAAAATTGGATCACTGAGTTTACGATATGAGCCCACTGAAATAAGAGATTCTAGGTATTAACTGGAAGCTCAAGAGTAAATAAGGTGTTAAAAGTATTTGAATGGTTGGCTGATGTATTTTTTAAAACATGTCCTACTAACAGCGAGTTAGAGATTTCTGATATTCCTTGGCTTAGTTTTGATGAAGGGATTGTGAGGTCAGGCAGATGGGCATGCAATGGATTCGAAGTGTAAAACCAAATCCTCCACAAAGCGAGGACCCAGAGGACATGACACTCACTGAATTTATAAGAAGGAAAGCACTGAGACACCAGAACACTTGAAAAGCTTTGTTTTTGCTCTATTTATTATGTCAGATCTTACAGTTAGAGAAGTTGCTGCTCGCTTGCATAAATTAAATATACATGTAATAGATTTAACAGGACCTCAGTGTAGGTGTCAAGTGGCAACACTGAATCACTGAAGACAAGATGAGCATAGTTACCATAATTATCATAATGGGTGGCTAAGGCAAAACAATGCCTATATGGCATGACCTGAAATGATATTTGGATCTCGCTTATTAATCATGTTTTTCCCAGGAACCAAATACATTTGAAGCCTACTAAGCTTTTATTTGATCTGTAATAAAAGCAAAAGCTCTTAGAACAAATGACAGGAAGTCAACACTGGATTACAGCAGTAGTGAATCCCATCCAATTAACCAATTTCCAGACTTGAGACAGTTCACAGACCCAGGACCCCTTGAATGAAGGGCTGTCTGGGTTCCAATGAAGAAGGACCTGTCACAATACCAAAGAATTTTGCTGTTTGCCATCCTCCTGTCCTTCCCCAGAGGGACCTGAGGACTTTTACTAGGGTGACTGTACACTGGGGAAAAGAAATAATCAGACTATTCCAGGCCTATTGGATACTGGTTCTGAGTTGACACTGATCACAGTAGACCCTAAAAAGCATTGTGCCCTCCAGTTAAAGTAGGGCCTTATGGATTCAGGTGAGAAAGAATGAAATTTTGGCTGAAGTCTGAACCCGGTCCAGTGAGTCCCAGAACTCATCCTGTGGTTATTTCTCCAGTCCCAGAATGGATAATTGATTAAAATCAATAAACATTGCAGAAATCCCCACATGGTTCCCTAACCTGTGAGTTGAGGCTTTATGTTGGAAAGGCCAAAGGAACCATTGGTTTTGCCCTCTACCAGGGAAAATAGTGAACCTAAAATAGTATCTTATCCCTGGAGGGATTGCGGATATTAATGCCACTATCAAGGAATTGAAAGATGCAGGGGTGATTATTCCTACCATATCTCCATTAACTCTCCAATTTGGCCTGTGCATAAGACAGATGGATCATGGAGAAAGACAGTTGACTATCGAAAACTCAACCAACTAGTGAAACCAATTGCAGCCACTGTACCAAATCTGGTGTGCTTACTTGAGCAGAGATTAAATATTGTCTCCTCGACCTGGTGTGCACCTATTGATCTGGCAAATGCTTCCTTCTCAAACCAGTTCATAAGGTACCACCAGAGCAATTCTTTCAGTGGCCAAGCCAACAGTATACGTTTACTGTCTTACCACAAGGGTATTTTAATTCTTCAGCTTTGTGCCATAACTTATTTAGAAGTGATCTTGATCACCTGATTCTTCTACAAAATATCACACTGGTTCATTATATTGATGATGTTATGCTATTGGACCCAGTGAACAGGACCCGGTACAGCTATCTAGACTTGTTGGTAAAACACATGCACATGAGAGGATGGGAAAAAATCCAACTAAAATACAAGGACCATCTACCTCAGTGAATTTTCTAGGAGTTCATTGTGGACTATCAGAAACCAGCCTCTAAGTGCCTAAAATTAAGTGTTGCACCTGGCCCTTCTCTCCACCAAGAAAGAAGCACAAACTTTGGCCTTTTTGGATTCTGGAGCACATTCCTCATCTGGCTGTGTTACTACGACCCATAATATTAGTTGACTCGGAAGGCAGCAAAATTTTGAGTGGGGCTTGGAACAGTAAAAGGCTCTTCAACAGTCCAGGCTGCAGTGCAGGCTGCTCTGCCCCTAGGTCCATGTGATCCAGCAGACCCAATGGGCTTGAGGTATCAGTGGCACATAGAAATGCCATCTAGAGTCTGTGGCAGGCTCCCAAGGGGAATCACAGTGGAGGCCCTTTGGGGATTTTGGAGTAAGCTCACCTTTAATCTGCAAACAACTATGTCTCCCTTTGAGAGACAGCTCTTGGCCTGCTATTGGGCCTTAGTAAACTGAACGTTTGACAATGGGCCACCAAAGTCACCATGCGACCTGAGCAGCCCATTCATGAGGTGGGTGTTATTTGACCCACCAGACCATAAAATAGGACATGCACAGCAACAGTCCATTATCAAATGAAAATGGTACATAGGACAGCCTGTCCAGGCCCTGAGGCAACAAGCAAAGCAACCATGAAGAAGTTGCCAAATGCCTATGGTTCCCACTTCAGTTACAATGCCTCCTGTACTCAAGCATGCACCTATGGCTTTATGGGGTTTGCCCTATGATCGGTTGACTGAGTAAGAGAAGTCTAGGGCCTGGTTTTTTGTTGGTTCTGCATGCTATGCAGGGACCACTCAGAGGTGGACAGCCGCAGCAATACAGCCTATTTCTGAAACAACCCTAAAGACACTGGCGAAGAAAGTCTTCACAGTTGGCAGAACTTCAGGCAGTGCAACATGGTTGTGCATTTTGCCAGAGGTTCGATTATATAACTGATTCATGGGCTGTAGCCAATGTTTGGCTGGATGGTGCAGGGACTTGGAAGGAGCATACTGGAAAATTTTGCGAAAAGACATTGTGGAAAGAAGTATTGACAGAGCTCCCTGAATGGCCAAAGGAGTGAGATACTTGTCTCATGTAAATGCTCCCAATCAAAAGAATCTCAGAGAGTGAGTTTAATAAATCAAGAGATGGATGACTCGTTTCGGAAGTAACCTCCTTTCTCCAGCATTCCCTGGTGCCTAATACCATAACCAAGTGGTCATGGTGCAGAGCACGCTCTCCACAACATCCAACATCCAACGTCCACGTACCTCACCATCATCTAGCACTCCACTACCACGCACCGACCCGGGCACCCACACGCTACACTCACCGACATTCACACCATCCCACTATCTACAGATGTGTTATTGCATGTAGGCTTGACACATGATTCAACTCACCAAGCTTATCTGGCCTACACTGGCTACCGAGTGGCCAGATGCCAACACAAAGGACAACATTGATCCCGCTGATATGTTCCTATTCCCCGGGAGCAGCCAGCAACGGGGGCAGTTGACTACATTGACCATTCCATCAGAGGGACATTGTTTTTGTCCTTTACTGGAATAGATACATTTCTGTATGGATCTTTCCTTCTGCACGTATGTTCGCCCCAAAACTTACCATTCCAGGACTTACCGGAAAGCCTTATCCACTCATCATGTATCCTCCACGCATTGCGTTCTGACAAGGAACTCACTTCACAGCCAAATAAGTGCGACAGTGGGCCCATCGTCATGGTATCCTCTGTCTTACCATGTTCCTCACCATCCAGAAGCAGCTGCTTGATAGAACGATGGAATGGACTCTTGAAGACACAGTTACACTACCAATTAGGTAGCAATACCATAGAGGGCTGGGACAAGTTTCTCCAGCAGGCAGTATATACATTACATACCACGTATGCATTTCTCCTATAGCTATAATTCATTGGTCCAGGAACCAAGGGGTGATATTGGGAATGATTCCACTCACTCTCACCCCTAATGACCCAGTAAGAAAATTTTGCTTCCTGTACCCACGACCTTCTGTTCTGCTGGTCTAGAAGTTTTTGGCTCCAAAGGGGGGATTGCTTTTGCCATGAGATACAGCAAACGTTCCATTGAGTTGGAAGATAAGACTTCCCCCCTGGCCACTTTGGGCTTCTACTGCCCGTAAGTCAACAGGCTAAGGAAGGAATAACAGTTAGAAGGAGGAAGTGATTTATCCATGATACTCATGGAAATTACTTTTTCTCCACAATGGGGGCAAGGAAGATATGTCTGGAAGGCAGGAGATGCTGTAGGGCCCTTCTGGTCCTACCATGTCCATGATTAAGGTCGATGGGAAAACTCCAACAACCCAAACCAGACAGGACATAAATGGCCCAGACCCTTCAGGGATATGAAGGTATGGGTCACTCCTCCAGGGAAAGTACCAAGACCTGCAGAAGGTCTTTGCTGATGTGCAGGAAATACAAATGGGTAGAGCAAGAACGGTAGTCATAAATATTGGCTGAGGCTATGGGACCAGTTGCAGAAACTTAGATTATAATAGATATTAAATTTGTCCATTCATTTAACAATGTTGATCTTGTTGATAACGGCCAGGCCAGATAGGCGACCAGGTTATCTGGACAAAACTGTCGAAGCCCATGAAAGAACATGCCAGAATACCAAGTCCCCTAATGTTCAACAGGCTCCAGAGAGAGTGGACTGTTTACCTCTCATCCACCTGTCCCCTTTTCTAAGGCCTAGGAAACAATCTGCGGAAGAGGCCGTAGGGGTGTGATAGAATGTAAGTGCTGCATGGGTGAATGGTTGAAACTACAGCAATGTTAGTCTGGACACTCATTTGATCAACTTATAAACCCCCCCACCCCTCCCCCAACCCCCCCCCAACTGGAATTGGGGGCTGTATGTTTTTGGGCACAACAGCCTTCAGATGTTTGCATGAAGGATGCTTTTACTAAAAAAAAAAAAAAAAAAAAAAAAAAAATCGAAAAAAAAAACTGAGAGGAAAGAAAGCAGGACATGATGGCAGAATGCATGATCGGATGGGGTGGGGGAGGAAAGGAAAAAGTCTGAACTGAATTGGAAAAAAAAATGTATAAATCACAAACACTCATAAAAACTAATTAATTAAAAAAAAACTAACAGGGCCCAAACCGCCAAAAAAAGAAAAAAAAAAAAACAAGAATGTGCT
Organism: Rhizomys pruinosus; assembly: GCA_009823505.1. NCBI lineage: Eukaryota > Metazoa > Chordata > Mammalia > Rodentia > Spalacidae > Rhizomys > Rhizomys pruinosus. Next base: position 6,422 of record VZQC01011251.1, read on the forward strand.
TAATATACTATATATATACTATATATATATATTGTCATATTAGCAAAATACATGTGTTGTTCTCTCTTGAATGTGCAACTGAGATATGTTTTAAGTGTTGTCATATTTAGGTATTAGATACTGAAGGACTAGGGTTGTTCCTCCAAAGGAAACATTATCACCTACTCTAAGATATAATTTTTTGCTATTGCACATGAGACACTATAACATGTTAGGTGGAATTATGACCTTGCCATTGTTTGCACTTAACATTTAAGTATAACATAAGGAGAGGCTATTTATTGGCTGTTACATTGACAAGGGGTGGACTTGTTCATGGCTTAATCCTGTGTGTCAACTTGACTGTACTAAGCAACAAATAAGAGAAAAGGATATTCAGACTGGACCATCTCGACCCGGATGGCCCACCAAAAATGTGGGCGTTAACTTCTGATGGCAGACAGTATAAAAGCCCATGGCATAGGGAGCTGGTCCCCTTTTTACCTCCTGCGGCTTGCTTCTCACATCTGGTGAGTTTGTCTTGATCAACCTTTCGGATCCCAAAGCGTGTACTGAGACCAGCAAACCTCCTGGAACCCATTTGGGCATTCAGCACTAGATTGGGACTAATGAGACATCAAGCCTTGCAGACTGAGAAGTTCCCTAGATTCTCAGCATCTCCAGTTGTGCATCCACATCTATCAACAGCTCTACCCAACACACATCCACCCCTCAGCTAACACCAAAAATCCTACACTAAGCGTACCTTAACTCAAATTAACAAACAACCCCACAAATCTCCAACTCAAAGCTCACACCCAACAACCCAACAATATGACTCACAGTACAACCAACCACAATCTCCCAACCCTAACAATCAAGAAGCATCACACCATGCCATCAATCAGCCACCTAAACCACCACTAACAAATAACTTCGAACTACAACTCAACCATTCTAACTCATACACTCACAACAACAACCTACGCCCTCATATACTACACCACTATACAATCACACTACAACCATGCTCACCTCACACAATCTCTCACCCCACTCCCAACAACCTACACACCAATCCAACCACCAGCGCCCCCCCACACCAAACACAGACCCCACCTCAACCCGACACCCTCAATAACCCACACACACAACGCTACACAACACCATACCTATTAACAGCACACCTCCAAACATCCAAAAGAGAAAGCACACCAGATACCCCACTCACCTCTACCGCCAAATTAACCACACTCACCGAGAGCCACTCCCACTCATTCATATCGGATCATCATCATCTGCAGCCCCAACCCCACCCAGGGAAATTACGTAAGAGTAGACATCCCAATTCTAATCCCTCCTGAGCATATCCACCTCTGTGCCTCTGATGTAAGTGCACAAGCCATAAGACTTAGCTCGGGGCTTCTGTGTTTTCCTGCCAAAAAACTATAGCCATTCTCAGATGCACGTACACTTTATTTCGTCTCCTTCTGTCCTGCCTCACCCCTTTGGTTCAATAAGAGCCCAACAAAGAGTATATAAGTGCTTAACCCTGCAATAAATGAGTTTTGCTTGCTGTCGCAACTCCCAGGTCTCTTTCTTTTGACCTGTGGGTTTATTGCCATCTCAGGAACTGCTCTACTCCCTCCCACTTACCTCCTTGCACTACAGGCAGTCGAGCCATGGCTGGGCATGACTGCCATATCTAGGGCCATGAGGCTGGTCACATGTGAGGCTGGATCTCATGACACAGAGGAAGCCAACACACTGGGGAAATTGAAATCTCATTTTGGAGGTAGAGATGGGTTTAATAAAAGAAAGAAACGGCGGGTTGCGCATGCAAAGCGACACCGCTGAGGCAGGATGATCTTTGTGATTTCAAGGCCACCTGGTCTACAGGAGAGTTCCAGGGACATTTTCTGGGGCTAGCAGCGAACCATGTCTTCTAAAGACAAAAAAAAAAAAAAAAAAAAAAAAAAAAAAAGAAACCTTAGCGTGTTGTTAAGCAAATACAAAGGGTGCAGAAAAATTAACTACCACCTCCTTCAAATAAAAGTGAGAACAGGTCTCCTGGGAGAACCTAAGCACCATCAGTAGACACCTCTTAAACCAGTTAATTTCAGGGGTGAAAATGACGTTGGAATCAGGAGCATATTCTGCTGAGACTCCGGGTAGTTGACACTTTCCTGAACTAGAAAATATTTCATAAGACAAAAAATTATCAATTCAGTCAAATTTATTCTAACAATATACATATCTAGTGAAATAGCTCACCAGCAGCCACGACTCTGGGATCCTCATGAGAACGATGTCTCCCAGCTGCACGATTATCTGCACTCTGGTGCCACCAGAGAACATGAACTGCAGAAAGAAAGCAGAACTGTCTCCAGAAGAGTAAGACATCAGAAATACAAAGGAGCTGAAAGATGCCCAATTATTTTAACTTAAAATAGTGGTATGTGTATGCATATATTGCCTGCATGTATAAGTGAACCTGTGTCCTGCAGTGCCTGCAGAGGACAGAAAAAGGTGTGGGATTCCCTGGAACTGGAGTTCCTTGGAATTGGAGTTATGGCAGTTGTTAGTAGCCATGTAGTTGGTGGGATTCAAATCTGTGTCTTCTGTAAGAGCATGCTAGGTGCTGTTTCTTAAATGCCTGAGCCCAGTCCCTCCAGCCCCAAAATAAAAGTTTTAAAACAAAGAAAAGACTCCCCAGTATACAGTCAGTAGCATACATGGAACCCTAGGTTCGATCCCAATACTGCAACAACAAAACTATAATAATGTACTTAGAGTAATAAAAAGATTATAAAAGAAACATACTGTGTCTTGAAGTTCTTTCAGTTATTAAGTTTCTTCATTTTGTGTGTCAGAGAAAGTAGTAGTTTAGCAATGAGAAATAGTTTTAGTAGGTGTAAAGTTCTAAATAAGATATAAAACAGATTTTTTCAACTCTTAATAAAAAACTAAAAACTTGTCAATAAGATATAAACTATAATAAACTGATGTGAAGAACTTATGAATAGGTCACCAATATACATGGAAATTTCACCAAGTAAATGGACAGCTGTACCTCTGTTGAGTGTTCCATATTCTGTATGGAACACACCAATTAGTTTAGTGTAGCCTTGTTTAGCATGAGCATTTACTGCCCTTTCAAACACTTTACCCCACAAAGCTGGGCCACCAGGTTTCATCTGAAAAGTAGCCAGTTCAAAGACACCTAGAACATGGAGAAAAGAATTATTTTAAAGATAATATTTGAGGAATTTCTGATAATGTTCACTTGGTTTCAGTAGACACCTGTCCTACATATACATATTTGAAGAATCACAAAGATGGCCATGTTTATGCAGAGACCATTATTATATTCACATTATTTTCCCTTAATTTTATGCTTAGAAAGTCCTTGTACATGTTGAAGAGCTATTAAAGGTCAATCATAAAGATGACAAAAATTGGGGGTGGAGAGATGGCTCAGCAGTTATAGGCCTGTAATACTGTAATGCTGTTTTTTAATAAAAAATGACTTATCAGGTTAGCCTGAATTGTGCAGGAATCCAGTGCCAGTGGCCTGGGTCTTGGGGCCCAGGTGAAATGTCTCAACCCTCCTGCGTGATCTATGTGGGTGGAGTTACCCAGATGCCAGCAGGACACACAGGGGAAGCAACCCCCAACTCCCCCACGTTGGTGGTGCTGTGGTGCAGATGATCCACTGGATGCAGTATTAGTGATTCTAGGCTGCATTGACAACGTAGAGGAACTGGCCAGCAGGAAGCAGAGTAAGTGACCAACCAGTACTCCATATTAACATTTGAGATGAGCACCAGAATCCAAACAGAAAAACAAATCCACATGTCAAAGACACAATGAAAAAAACAACANAAAGGAGCAACTATCCCCAAGCAACTAAAGAGAGAAATCAATAAAAGCATAACAGCATAAATACAAACCTAGACCAAGAATGCAAACAAAACATAAGGTGCAAGGAAGCAATACACATCTCTCAATAATAACCTTAAATATTAATGGTCTAAAATCCCCAATCAAAAGACTGGGAGAATGGATTAGGAAACAGAATCCATCTATATGCTGTCTATAAGAAACCCATCTCACCCTCAAGGACAGACACCAACTTAAAGTGAAAGGATGGAAAAAAATATTCCAAGCAAATGGTACCAAAAAGTAAGCAGGAGTTGCTATTCTAATATCAGACAAAATAGACCTCAGAGTAAAATTAATCAGAAGAGACAAAGAGGGCTATTACATCCTTATCAAAGGAACAATTAACCAGGGAGATTTCATAATCCTGAATATTTATGCACCAAACTCAGATGCACCAAACTTTATACATGATTCTTCAGGACCTCAAGACACAGATTAATCTCAGCACACTAATAGTGGAGGATTTCAATACCCCACTGAGCCCCTTGGATAGACCAACTAGACAAAAAAAAAATAAACAGAGACATCAGAACTGAACAATACAATACAACAAATGAACCTCACAGACATCTACAGAATATTCCACCCAAACACCAGAGAATATTCTTTCTACTCAATGCCCCATGGAACATTCTCCAAAATCAACCACATACCAGGACACAAAAGAAATCTCAACAAATAAAAAAATGATTGAAATTATTTCATGCATTCTATCAGACCACAGTTCAATAAAGCTCAGTATTAACACCAGAATAAGCCCTACTAGCTATAAGAACACATGGAGACTAAACAATACAATCCTGAATAATGAATGGGTCAGGGAAGAAATAAAGAATGAAATAAAAGCATTCATGGAACTGAATGACTACAACATGACAAATCCTTTGAAATACTTTAAAAGTAGTCCTAAGAGGGAAATTTATAGCCCTAGGTACCCACATCAAAAAAACAGAAAGGGAACAAATAAATGATCTAACACTGCACAAAAACACTTGAGAGACAACAACAAAAGAACCCTAAACCCAACAGACAGGAAGAAATAACAAAAATCAGAGTAGAAATCAAAGAAATAGGAACAAAGAAAATAATACATAGAATCAATGAATCCAAAAGCTGGTTCTTGAAAAGATAAACAATATATACAAACCTCTAGCTCAGTTAACCAAAAGAAAGAGCAACTCCAAACTAATAGTATTCGTGACAAAAGGGGAAACATCACAACAGACAAAGAGAAGATCCAGACAATCATAGGAGAATATTTCAAAAACCTATACTCTACTAAACTTGAAAACCTAAGAGAAATGGATGAATATCTGAAATCCCAGGAATCAACAAAGCTTAACGAAGAAGAGATTGACAGTTTAAACAGACCCATAATATTTGAGGAAATTAAAAATGTAATAAAAAACCTCCCAACTAAAAAAAGCCCAGGCCCAGATGGTTTCACAGCAGAATTCTACAAAACATTTAAAGAGGTCTTAAAACCATTACTACCCAAACTGATCAAAAGGATACAAACAGAGGGAAATCTCCCAAATTTCTCCTACAAAGCCAGCATCACTCTAATACAAAAACGAGGCAAAGATACAAGCAAAAAAGGAAGTTATAGACCCATCTCATTAATGAACATAGATGCAAAAATTCTCAACAAAATACTTGCAAATCGCATACAGACCCACATCAAAAAGGTCATCCATCATGATCAAGTTGGACTCGTGCCAGAGATGCAGGGATGGTTCAACATACATAAATCAATAAATATCATAAAACACATAAATGGACTGAAAGTCAAAAAGCACATGATCATCTCAATTGTTGCAGAAAAAGCCTTTGATAAGATCCAGCATCCCTTCATCTTTAAAGTTCTAGAGGGAACTAGAGGGAACATAATCAACATATTCAAAGCCACATACAACAAACCTACTGCCAATATCAACCTAAACAGAGAAAAATTAGAAGCATTCCCTTAAAGGCGGGAACCCGGCAAGGCTGCCCCCTATCACCACTCCTCTTCAATATAGTGCTTGAAAATCTTTCTAGGCAAGAAAGGGAAATTAAAGGAGTACTAACTGGAAAAGAGGAAGTCAAACTATCCCTTTTGCAGATGATATGATAGTTTACCTGAGGGATGCTAAAAATGCCACCAGAAGGGGCTGGAGAGATGGCCTAGCGGTTAAGAGCGCCGACCACTCTTACAGAGGACCCGGGTTCGATCCCCAGCACCCACATGGCGGCTGAGAACCGTCTGAAACTCCAATTCCAGGAGAACTCCAGTTCCAGGGGAATCCGAGATCCTCTTCTGACCTCCGTGGCATTGCACGACATGGGTGCACAGACCTGCATGCAGACAGTACATTCATACACATACAGAAATAAATAAAATTGATAAAAAAAATGCCACCAGAAAATGCCTAGAAATGATTAAGAGCTTCAGTAAAGTGGCAGGATACAAAAATAACCTAGAAAAATCTAGCCTTTCTTTACACCAACAACAAGCAACTGGAGAAGGAATATAAGGAGACCTTCCCACTCACAATAGCCTCAAAAAACAAAACAAAACTGGGAACAAACCTAAACAAAGACAGCAAAAATCTCTACAACAAAAAATTTAAACCCCTGAAGGAGATTGAAGATGACATCAAAAGATGGAAAGACCTCCCATGCTTATGGATTGGAAGAATTAATATAGTAAAAATATCCACTCTATCCAAATTAATATATAGATTCAATGCAATCCCAATTAAAATCTCCATGAGTTTCTTTATAGACTTGGAAAAAAATCAAATAGCTAAAGCAACCCTAAGTGAAAAGTGCAATACAGGGGGGATCACTTCACCACATTTCAAGCTATATTACAGGGCTATAGTCATAAAGACAGTGTGGTACTGGCACAAAAATAGACATGTTGACCATTGGAACAAAATTGAAGAACCAAACTTGAGCTCATACAACTTCCATCATCTCATATTTGACAAAGGGGCCAAAAAAGCTCAGTGGAGGAAAGATAGCATCTTCAGCAAATGTGCTGACAAAACTGGATCACCATCTACAGAAGAACAAAATTAAGCCCCTACCTCTCACCCTGTAGAAAAATCAACTCCAGGTTATGAAAGGCCTCAATGTGAATCCTGAAACTCTGAAGGTGATGGAAGAAAGTGTTGTAGCAACCTATAAGAACAGGAAAAGACTTTCTGAATCAAACAGCAGCTGCATAGGAAATAAGGTCAACAGTTGACAAGTGGGACCTCATCAAACTCAAAAGCTTCTGTACAGGGAAAGAAACAATCAAGGAAGTGAAGAGAAAACCCACAGAGTAGGAAGAAACCTTCACTAGTGATATATCTGACAGAGCATTAATATACAGCATATATAAACTACTCAAAAAACAAAGAAGCAAACAAATGACTCACTCAAAAGATGGAGTAAAGAGCTGGGCTGGGGAGATGGCCTAGCAGTTAAGAGCACCAACTGCTCTTGCAGAGGACCCGGGTTTGATCCCCAGCACCCACATGGCGGCCGAGAACCATCTGAAACTCCAATTCCAGAACTCCAGTTCCAGGGGAATCTGATGCCCTCTTCTGACCTCTGCAGCATTGCACAACATGGGTGCCCAAACCTAATGCAGACAGTACATTCATACACATATGAAAATAAATAAAATTAAAAAAAAAAAAGATGGAGTAAAGAGCTGAACAGAGACTTTACCAGTGAGGAAGTAAAGATGGCTGAGAAACATCTTAAAAAGTGCTCAACATCATTAATAATTAAGGAAATGCAAATTAAATCCACTCTAAGATATCATTGCACTCAGATAAGACTAGCTAAGTTCATGAAAATAAAAGACACCAAATGCTGGAGAGGCTGTGGGGAAAGGGGAGCACTCATCCACTGCTGGTGGGAATGTAAATTTGTACAACCACTATGGAAAGCAGTGTGGAGAACCCTTAAAAGACTCAAAATGAGCCTGCCATGTGACCCAGTCATACCCCTCCTGGGTATATAGCCACAAGACTCATCCTACTGCAAAGATACATGCACATCTATGGTTTTTTGTTTTGTTTTGTTTTTCTTAAATTTTTTTTATTAATTTTATTTATTTCTGTATGTGTATGAATGTACTGTCTGCATGCAAGTTTGTGCACCCGTGTCATGCAATGCCGCGGAGGTCAGAAGAGGGTCTCGGATTCCCCTGGAACTGGAGTTCTCCTGGAATTGGAGTTTCAGACGGTTCTCAGCCGCCATGTGGGTGCTGGGGATCGAACCCGGGTCCTCTGTAAGAGCGGTCGGCGCTCTTAACCACTAGGCCATCTCTCCAGCCCCGCACATCTATGTTTATTGCAGCTCTTTTCACAATAGCAAAGAGGTGTAACCAACCCAAATGTCCCTCAACTGACGAGTGGATAACAAAAATGTGGTACATTTACACAATGGAGTTCTATGGAGTGGTAAATAAAGATGACATCATGAACTTTGTAGGTAAATGGATGGAAGTAGAAGCCATTATGCTAAGAGAAGTAACACAGTCCCAGAAAAAGAAACAGGGAAGTGTTGCCCTCATTTGTGGATGCTAGCACCAAATCTCCAGTTGAAAGGCAAGCTGAGCAAAGTTACTGTTATATTTCTTTTTATCTGAAAGCAACTGTGGTGGTATAATGTGAATCTCTCAACAGAGTCTAGAATTAACTTACCACTTAATTTCAGACATTGTAATTATCATAAATGGGTGGAAGGTATGTATTCTTATTTTAAAGTAATATAAAGTTAAAGGGAAAAATGTGAATTCCTAAACATATTTTGGAATTAACATAGAGTTTATTTTCAGAAGTCATAATTTTGGTATATATGTGACCTTTATATAGGCATATTTTAGAGCAATACAAATGGGAGGGAACAACAACAAAATAAGGACTGGGTCAAAGAACTGACTGATACAGTTAAATTCTGCCCCAAACAATAAACCTCTCTGGAGATAAACTTTAACAAGACTGATAGAAAGATGCAGGACATGTATGGCAGAATGTATGAACTGGGGTGGTGGTGGGGGGAATGGAAATATGTCTAAATTGGGAGCGGGAGCCGCTGCTACCGCATCGCCTGGGCCGAGCGCTGGAGGGGCGCGCCCAGGAGCGCCATGAGGCAACAGGTGGATCAGGGCGAGGCCGCCCCCAGGGAGCCTGGCGGAGACCAGCCGCGGAAGCCCTCCGGGGACCCGCCAGCTCGCCCACAGATCTCGACTGGAGCCCTGTGGCGCCCTCAGGTCCATAGTGCGAGCTCCCTCACAGCTGCTCTTCGTAATGCAGTAATTACTGTGATTTCAGAGCTGAATGTGTTGTTGGATGATCCAGAATTTGCTGAAATTATGTTGACAGCAGAGCAAGCAATAGAAATTGGAGTTTTCCCAGAAAGAATCTACCAAGGGTCAAATGGAAGCTACTTTGTGAAGGATTCTATAAAAGGAATATGATTGGTGTGTTTAAACCCAAATCCGAAGAGCCTTATAGCCAGCTGAATCCAAAGTGGACCAAGTATGTTCATAAGGTGTGCTGCCCCTGCTTCTTTGGCCGCGGCTGCCCGCTTCCTAACCAGGGACACCTTTCTGAAGCTGGTGCCTACCTGGTGGATGCAAAGCTTCATCTGGGCATCGTTCCAAAAACAAAGGTGGTTTGGCTTGTCAGTGAGACATTTAACTACAGTGCAATTGACCGTGCAAAATCAAGAGGCAAAAAGTATGCCTTAGAGAAAGTTCCAAAAGTTGGTAGAAAGTTTCATCGGGTAGGACTTCCTCCCAAGGTTGGTTCCTTTCAGTTATTTGTTGAAGGTTACAAGGACACTGAATATTGGCTTAGGAAATTTGAAGCTGAGCCTTTGCCTGAAAATATTAGAAAACAATTTCAGTCACAGTTTGAAAGATTAGTCGTTTTGGATTACATCATCAGAAACACAGACAGAGGAAATGATAATTGGCTAATCAAATATAAAAAGAGAAAACATCCAAAGAAAATTGAACATAAGGAATCACCCTGGACTGATGATAAAGAATTGCTTATTAAAATAGCTGCAATTGCAGAGGCAAGGCCAGCCTGGTCTACAGAGTGAGTTCCAGGACAGCTGGGGCTACCGGGAGACCCTGTCTTGAAAAGACCAAAAAAAAAAAAAAAAAAAAAAAGCGCAATTGATAATGGTCTAGTATTTCCTTTTAAACATCCTGATGAATGGAAAACATATCCATTTCATTGGGCTTGGCTTCCTCAAGCAAATTTCCTTTTTCTGAAGAAATAAGAAACTTGGTTCTACCCTATGTTTCCGACATGAACTTTGTACAGGATTTGTGTGATCTTTATGAACTTTTTACGACTGATAAAGGATTTGACAAAGCCGCCTTTGAGAGTCAGATGTCTGTGATGAGAGGACAGATCTTAAACCTCACTCAGGCCCTAAGAGATGGGAAGAGCCCTGTGCAGCTGGTGCAGCATGTGATCGTGGAGCGCAGTACAAGTGGCAGCCAGGGGCGAAGTTTGTACAGCTAGCAGCTCCTTCACCGCAGACGTCGCACTGCAGGAAGCCGTTTTTTCCTCCTGGTAGCAGATGTAAGGGGGTAACAGCTCTGCGGCATTGCGGTGCTGATAAAATATTTCAGTGATGTAAATCTTCTGTGAGCACCAATTGCCAAAACCTCAAATAATTCAACTCTTTAAGTAACATAGTATAAAAATAATACATATTTTTAATGTAATCTCGAAGTTTACTATATATTTTTTCGCAACATTTAAAATTTTTATTTCAGGGAAGAAGTGATATATCTTCTACATTGTATTTTTGTAGGAAATTTGTATTTTATGTTTTCCTAGTCTTAAAAGTAACTTCATGGTTTACACAAGCTGGCATAACTGTAATTATTCTCTAGAATTCCAGCTGAAGACTAAGTTTGACTTTGAATACATAACATTTTAGTCTTTTAAGCATGAGGAGAATGATCTTGGTAAATCTTCTTACATTCATTGCAAAAGGCCTTTGGGATGGCCAAGCCTGAAACTGCTCCTGTGGACCTTAACAGAACAATTAATAGAGCAGCCAGTAAGAATAAAACCTTAATTTTCAGCCAGCGTGTGGCGCACCAGATGTGCCTTAATCCTAGCACTTGGGAGGCAGAAGCAGGCCGGATTCTTTTGTGATTCAAGGCTAGCTTGGTCTAACAGAGTTGCAGTTCCAGGCCAGCTGGGCTACAGGGGAGACCCTCTGGTCTCGAAAAAGACAAAAAAAAAAAAAAAAAAAAAAAAAAAAGAAATATAAACATAATTTAAAAAGCTACTATTTTAAAACGGAATAAGAAACTGTCCCTGAGGTTCATTACTGGGGACCTTGAAAGTTTAATTTTGCCTCAGTGACATGAGTATGATCATTTTCTTTTTTTTTGTATTTGTATTCTTTTTGAATTTAAGGTTAATTTATTTTTAGGATGAGAAAAAAAATCTAGATATCCCCTCTTTCTTTTTCTTTTTTTCCTTTTAGGAATAATTTGAGAATTGAATGGAGTAATATAAAATTAAGTTAGAGCTCAAGTTTTTTGAAATTACAAAATTGCCTTAAAAATTTCCTTTTTTGGGGCTGGAGAGTTGGGCTCAGCAGTTAAAGTACTGGCAGCTCTTGCAGAGGCCCAAGTTACGTGCCCAGTACCCACATTGGCAGCTAACAACTGTTGAGACAAATCCAGTTCCGGGGATCCAACACCTCCTTCTGACTCCTGGGCATTGCAAGGTACATATGTACATTACATACATGCAGGCAAGACACTCATACACGTAAAATAAAATACTTTTTTAATTAAAGAGAATAACATAATGTCAACCTCTACATTTGTGGTATTAAATGAATACATGAAGAAGACTTAGAATAGGGTTCTGCACTTAGTCCTCAATATCTGTCAACTCTTGTTACTATTCAACTGAGGTATTTGACAGTGCCAGTGCAGACAAAGTCTAGTTTTAATCTTGGCAGTGGTGGTAGGTGGATGTCAAGGTATACCTTGAATAAATTTTAACCCAAGTGAAATTAAAATGTAGTTGATAAGTCTCTTCTCCTTTTAGCAGTTTTTGAAAACGTAGTGTTGATTCACTTACTGTCACACATTCTTCCTCTGTAGCACTCATTTATCTGCTTTCTTTAAAATTTTTTTTTTATTTATTTCTGTATGTGTATGAATGTACTGTCTGCATGCAAGTCTGTGCACCCGTGTCGTAATGCCGTGGAGTCAGAAGAGGGTGTCGGATTCCCCTGGAATGGAGTTTCCTGGATATTTGGAGTTTCAGACGGTTCTAAAGCCGCCATGTGGTGCTGGGGATCGAACCCAGGTCCTCTGCAAGAGCAGTCGGCACTCTTAACCGCTGGCCATCTCTCCAGCCCCCCATTTATCTGCTTTCTAAGTCACTGGACCAGGTAGACATGGGCCAACATATGGGTTCAATACTATATTTACCATATTTACCATGAAGACCTCATGAGACCATGGTAAAAGACATTCATATAGTCTATGCTGGGGATAAGGAAAAATACCTATCTTACTGTTTGGAGTGAGCTATTAGGACTCCTTTATTTTCCTAATGAGCCATGATTTAACTTGAACCACATCTGAAACCTAAGTTGTATAAATGCTGCTTTTCCTTACAACAAGAAAAAGCCCTAGATGCCCATGTCATAGAAATGAAAATTTTTCTTATTAAACTATTTTATGAACATGAACATTAATTGAATATTGATGACCAAACAGTAAATGCCATTCATTATTAAGAGTTTTTTGAGCATCATTAAATTATGATGTCAACTTTTAAGAACAGATTTTTTTTAAGAGTTTGCAAGCATTCTGAATAACTTCATAATCTGTTCTTCAAGGGTAGTCTGGCTTCCTTATGGGAAGAACTCTCAGTAATTTTCTTCTCCTTTACTTCCCAGAGTAGAATGACTGAATTCCTTAAAACTCTGAAATAAAATAGAAATGGTCTCTAAATATAGTGGAACCATTAACTCTCAGAGCTGAGGGAACACTCACAAGCTGGCTGTCATCTCCTCTTAATCTCCATTATCTCAAAGCCCTGTGTATAAATGATTTCCATGGAGATCTGATATCTGGCTCTAGCTTGATTATGAAAAGATATGTCATTTTGTGATTTTAACCTGCTTAGGTTTTTTTAAAGATACTTTTAAATCTGCTTTAAGCCATTTTTCCAAGTAGTAATTATAAATTTTTTTTTTTTTGGTCTTTTCGAGACAGGGTCTCCCAAGCCCCACTGGCCTAGAACTCACTCTGTAGACCAGGCTGGCCTTGAACTCACAAACGATCGCTGCCTCTGCTCCCAAGTGCTAGGATTAAAGGCATGGGCCACAATGCCTGGCATAAATATATTTGATAATTGTAGTCTGGCTAAAATTTTCATGATTTGATATACTAGAATCCACACTTTTCTAGTCATAATGTTAGACTTTGGGGAAAGGGTTATCAAAGGTGGACCCTGAGAAGAGTAATCATGGAATTTACTTTTTGGTACTGCATTGCTTTTAAAAAGTTTTACTTATTCTGTATAGATAGTAATATCAATCCATCTAAGATTCATATAGCATCTAACATAATGACACATTCTGAACATTTAAGCTGAATGACTCATACCATACTTCCAAATCTGAAATATTTTGTTCATTCTGCCTCCAAATTTTACACTCTAATTTCCAGTCAACTCAGAGTAAGCTGTCTGCAGATGAATGCTTTTCTCAATGTTTTCCAAAAACTTGTTCATCGTCGAGGGTTTAAGATAGTAAGATGGCTGGGCGTGGTGGCACACGCCTGTTAATACCGGCACTGGGAGGCAGAGTCGGTGGATCTGAATGAGTCAGGACCAAGCCCTGGTCTACAGAGTGATTCAGACAGCTTGGGCGACAGGGAGACCTGTCTCAAAAAGACCAAAAAAAAAAAAAAAAAAAAAAAAAAAAGATACGTAAGTACGAAACTCATAGATGTTTGTTCACTTTGTCTGTGGACCAGAGCGAAAAAGATGAACCACCTTGAGGAAAGATAAATCAAATTTCAATATTTGGGACAGGATAGAATTTGTTTTCCATTCCGACCAAATCCGGGTCTGGCAACAGGGATGCAACAGCAGAACCGTTCTTGTTTCTGTTTTTTTTTCTTTTACTTTTCCCTTTTTTTCCCTAGCTCTCTACAGATGCGGTTTTGTAGATTTCAATAAGGATAATACTGTTATGCATGTGGACTGGTCACTTTGGTCACTTTTTCACGAAAAGTTGCTTATCCAAAGGCAACTATCTTAATTATCCTCCTATACTAGAGAACTACAATCAGGCTTCAAGTAAATTTAGTTTTACTTTATATTCAACCTTTAATCCATAGTGTATGTGGCTAGAGTTATATTCTGAAAGGATTTTTTAATATTTTATTATTTTTTTATTATATGCATATGAGTGTATTGCCTGCATGTATGTGAGTGCACCTGAGTTGTAGTGCTTCGGAGGTCAGAAGAGGGCATCAGATTCCCCTGGAACTGGAGTTAAGGATGGCCGCTAGAAATGGAACCCAGGTCCTCTGTAAGAGCAGCCATTGTTCCTAACCACTGAGCAATCTCTCTAGCTCCTCTAAAAGAATTCTGTAAACTCTTGTCTTTTGCCATATACACCGAAAATGTTTAATAGAAGAAAACCGATTTTAGTTTTTTTTAAAAGAGAAAATGTTACTTAGGCCAAAGCATTGCTCCTATATTCAGCTAAGAAACCATTGTACGAAAATAGAACAGGATGTAGGTGATGCATTAGGAAGCTATGCACCATCCAACTGCATCACAAAGTTCAGCAATAGATCATGAGTGCTTAGGAAAAAAAGGGTCGGGATTTTCTGAAACACCATAAGCTTCTAATGAAAACACAAAATGAAGATAAGCTTCAATGTATTCAGTTGTACTGGTGTGGTAAGAATTATTCATTTCCTTTATAATAGTTGTGTTCACTATGTACCTTTCTAATTCTTGTTCTGAGGGCACTTAATTTTCACCAGAAAATGCTTTGCCAGAAGCTGCCCAGTTTGTGTATTTGTATATATGCACATTTGTATGTATACACACATTTGTACGGCATTATACTTTAAAAACCCATCTTATGTTCAGACTATGATTATCAAGTGCCCATTTCATGAAGTTAATAATTCCAGAAAAATGTGTTAAAGCAGATTTTGTGTCTACAAAGGTATTGAAAAATTATTGTACACACTGACCACTAGATATATCTAGAAAAGTGAGGCTTTTCCTGATATATAATTTTTGTTTATAAAACACTGTAGTTTATTATAAATAAGGCTTAATATAAATATTTTTCACTTGAATTCATTCCATTGATACCTATTACGAACCATGTTTTTACTTTGATTTGAACCACGTTCAGATCAATAGGCTTGACGTAAAACCCTATAGCTGTCTCTGCATTTAGTGGGCCTTGTGGTGTGTGTGTGTGTGTGTGTGTGTGTGTGTGTGTGTTTTAACAAAAATCTACTGATGCAATTATTAGAGATGTGTACTATCTATATTTTAAAGAAATGAATAAAATATATCAGATATGGGCCAATGGCATTTACAACAATAGTTTATTCAGTTTGCATTTATTTGGTGGATTAAATTGCCCAAAGCACAAACTTTTATTATCTTTTCCAGGACACAATATACAGTAGGGGACTTGCAGGGAGAATGGAGTTATGAGAACATAAAAATGATTTTTGCAATTGTGCAACTGGACAGAACGGTGCTGGGACGAAATGTTTCGAGCTCCCTTCTGCCCAACCTAAGACTTGACCTTGTCAGCACTGACTAACAATTCACTTATATAAATAATACTGAGAGAAATTAAAACCTAAGTTTAGAGAGCAAATAAGGAAATAATTCGTGGTGCTGCCGCATGAGAATCATGACAAGTTGTGTGGGCAACAGTGGTGACTAGGTACCAGTCCTTACTTTAGAGTCCACCACAATCCCGTCAGCAGACTAGGTTATCCTGCTTCCTGTTCCGCTACTTGGGAAAGGAGTAAAAGCCTCATCATGAACAGGCACAGAACTGGGTTCATTCCAGTTATGGAGTTGAACAGCTAAGGCTGAACCAGTTTCCCTAGGCGCTGGTCCCCACTTGGCTTGATGGCCTGCTGGGCAGGGGTCCTCTCAGGCTGGGACTCCGACTTGCTAGAGCTTCTCGGCAAAATGCCCACAACTCAGCTGCAGTGGGACCCAGGGCTGCGATGGCGCCAGAAACAGGGTTCTGCAGAAAAGCGTTCTGGTAAAGTTGCAGGGCTCCTACCAGCTTGCCTCTCTCAGTCCCAGGCTGCTGACCCAGACCCAGGTTTGGGACCAGACGGGGAGAGGAACAGGCCTGCCCCACAGACCCCGCCCACCTCCTGCATACTGGTCCATACCCTGCAGACTCCGCCCATCTCCTACACACAGGTCCCACACCCCATAGGCCCCTCTCACCTCCTGCACACAGGTCCCACACCCCGCAGACCCCGCCCACCTCCTGCACACGGGTCCATACCCCGCAGACCCCGCCCATCTCCTGCACAGGGATGCACACCCCATAGACCCCGCCGTACACGGGTTCAAACCCCGCAGACCCCTCCCACCTCCTGCACACAGGTCCCATACCCCAGAGGCCCCGCCCATCTCCTGCACACAGGTCTCACACCCCACAGGTCCCTCCCACCTCCTGCACACGCATCTACACCCATGGGCCCCACCAACCTCTTGGACTCAGGTCCACACCCCACAAGGCCCCGCCCACCTCCCGCACCTGTCTCCCACGCCCGGCCGCTGGTATCAGAGGCGCTAGCATCCGAGGGTCCAGAGCCCAGTACTGGCCGCTTCTCAGGGCGAGCATGGCGAGGCTGCGAGCGCCCAGGACCGCTGTGGCTGAGCTGTGAGACGCCCCTCTCTCGGCTTCCTGGCTGCCGAACAGGCACCGGCCAATAGGCGGGCGCGGGCTGGGCTGGGGTCTGGATCGGCTCCGCCCGGGTCCAGGAGGTGCCCAAACTCAGCTCGCTGTGGTCTGTGGTGTGGCGCTGACTCTGGTCGGGTCCCAGGTTCTAGTCCTGAGGTCAGAGGTGATGTTGCCAGGAGCTGAACGCCAACCTCAGACCAGTTCCACCTTCGGGCTCTGCCACAGGGCGCAACCGGCAGCATTCGGTCCTGGAGCCTCTGGAGCCGGCCCGGCGCGGTGGGCATGCGCGTGGGTGCACGGAAACCACCTGCCAGTGACCTGGTGCATAGAGCCGGGGGCTGCATCTTTATACCCCCGGGTGCCGCCCCAGCGTGGCATGGGGAGGCTTTTAATAAAGATTGGGTTAATTTTCCTAGAGCCTAGAACGATGATTCCACTCGCTTGAAACGAGAAATTCAATCTACACATGTGGAGATTGAAATTAAGTTGTAGTAGTCTACTTAATGTTGCCCCTGCTTGTTGGTCCCAGGAACAACTTTAATATTTTCTAACTGTTTTCTCAGTGATTATGCCTTTGTTGGGTGTAATCTGATATTTCATGGTTTGCTATTTATAGATGCCTATCTACTAAAAAGTAAGATTTAGCACTTAAAGATAATTACCATATTAATTTGCATTAATATACATTGTTATTTATGAATTTCTGTTAGTCTATATCATATTCATAGTATAGTTACTGCAGCCTTAGAAAATGGGAAGAATTATATGCCTATCAAATGTGTTTTTTAAAATTAGTTGTGCTCTGTGGAAGGGCTTTTGAAATATGAGGGAGACTTTAAAAATTAGTGATTCTGAACAATTTAGCTTTTTTCAGAAGACATTATTTTCCAACCCAGCAAGTGTAAACAAAGCATAATTTATGTCAAAATTGTGTCTACTTGATTAAATTTTGTCACTTAGCCTTTTTTCAATCTTAACAGTTAATTTGCTTACTCAGTGCTTAAATTTCCTTTATGCTGTGGGCACTTTTCCAGGTTTTTTTTTTTTTCTTCCTTTATTTTGTAGTTTGTATAATCCAGAGAATGATCTACTGTAGTCATGCTTTTGGTTTTTAAAGAGATAGAGAGGAGCAACAGGAAAAACACCACCAAATTAACGTTTACAATCTGCAGCAGAAATCAATTAAGGTGGGGGCTGGAGAGATAGCCTAGCGGTTAAGAGCTCCGACTGTTCTTGCTATAGGACCCGGGTTCGATCCCCAGCACCCACATGGTGGCTGAGAACCATCTGTAACTCCAATTCCAGGAGAACTCCAGTTCCAGGGGAATCCGACACCCTCTTCTGACCTCCACGGCATTGCATGACACGGGTGCACAGACCTACATGCAGATAGTACATTCATACACATAGAAAATAAATAAATAAGAATTTTTAAAAAAATTTAAAAAATCAATTAAGGAAAACGTGTTAAAACTGTGATGATTGACCTAAGAATTTGTTTTTCTCTGATCTATCCTGTTAATTCACTTATTAAGTAAATAAGGTTTGGTGAGCATAGCAAATACTCATTAGTCCTGTATTAGTTACTTTACTGATGGCTGTGATAAAATTGATCATCTTATTAGCTTCATCTACTATGGATATTTTAATATCATGAGATCAATTATAGTAACTTCTGTTGGAAGCCGTTTATCCTTTGGCTGTTCTTAAGGGCACAGTGTCTTCACTCATGGGTTGTTTTTTGGTGTTCTCCATTTTCCTCTCACAGGGTCACATGACCAGTTTGAGCCAGGATAGGAACTTTGGAGAACATTTTGCAATAAACATGTCTGAGTCTGAAGTGAGAGTGGTAGTTCCATGTCCATCTTCTCAGAGGACTCAAATTTCCCAATTTAATGTATATACCAAAGACATTCACTTTTCTGTGAAGCTAAAGACAATAAAAGTTTCTGTTTGAAGGATCAGAGAAGAGAAAAGGAATCCAGTGTCTGCGGTTGCACAGGATTCATTCATTTTTCTTTAGAGTATTCTCAGACACAGAACATTTGATTTCAAATGATCGTCCTTTATGATATTTAAACTTTATAAAGTCTTGGGTACATGGTACTCTGCATTCATCATCAAACAGGATCAAGCTGACAGAAGTATTTAGCTTCATCAGTGTTTAACTTGAGATCCTCCTTGGCTAGACTTGGGATAATTGCCTTCAAACTCATGATCAATACTTGTATCTGTTAGCTTGTGTCTGTAAGTGGAGGCAGACAACCTGAAAGACAGGGGTCTCCCTAGAACTTGTTATGTAGACCAGGCTGACCTGGATCTCCCAGAGATCTACCTGCCATCACCCTCCCTGCCCCCCTCCCCCAGTGCTGGATTAAAGGCGGACACCACCATGCCTGGCTCAACAGACACCTTTTATTTCGGTAGAAAATTGGGGTTTTAAGTTCTGCCTAGTGTTTGTGGAAGCAGGCATTTGGCTTCAGAAGAATTTTTGCAGATGGAGGAGGATAGACAGATATCTTGGATCACCCACCTGCACTCTTGAATTTACCTGGAGGGGCATCTCTAGTCTGCTTGTTAGGGGAGCAGCTAGTGAGGTGTTGTGTGTCTTTGAGGGAATTTGGCCCAATTAGTGGGTCTTCACATTATCTATAGCGGGACCCATGTTTCCCTATTACCTTATTTTCTCCTGGTCT
Organism: Rhizomys pruinosus; assembly: GCA_009823505.1. Classification (NCBI taxonomy): domain Eukaryota; kingdom Metazoa; phylum Chordata; class Mammalia; order Rodentia; family Spalacidae; genus Rhizomys; species Rhizomys pruinosus. Next base: position 26,014 of record VZQC01011251.1, read on the forward strand.
CCAGTTGCTCAGAAGGCAAACCAGTGTGGAAACCGCTTGTGTATCTGTGGGTCTATCATCTGATGTTCCTTTAATCATGTGTGGCCACAATCTAGACAATATTCTTCCTCCTAGAACCAGACTGGCAGTCCCATAGGACTGTGAGCTTCAAGGCTGTCTCCTGCCTGCAGGCCGACAGTTTCTAGGCTTAGCTCTGGCAAGGAGGAGGAAGAGGACCACAAGAAAGTTACCCAATGGAAAAGAAAGACACATATTCAGAGAAAGTCCAGGAGATAAACTCTTTTTTTCATGCCAGCAGTGTGTTTATATACCAAAAGTTACAGTGCTCTGGGCAAGGAAGTGGGGCACAAGCAGAAGGGAGGGGCAAGCCACCTTGGCTCCTACTGGGAGGGCTGCAGAGCTCCTGTTTGTGCAACTGGTAAACTAGAGGTGTGACATTTTGCTCAATACCTCAAGGGAAGGGGGCATCCAGGTCTGGAAGTTTGCAGAGATAGGCGAGGCAAGAAAACACTGCAATATCTTGGACCTTCCAGGAGCTATAGATAACTCACAGAGAGAACTGAATGCCCACAGAGATATCAGATAACTCTCAGAGGTTTTGCGGGACAGGTCTTACAGGTCTTTGCCTCAAGCCAGGCAAAGTTTTATTCCTCCAGAGGGATGCCTAATTCTCCTAGAATGTCCCAGTCCAATATCCAGAGAGGTGGCTCTGTCTCCTGATGGTGGCAGTATCTATGACCTGATTGCTCTGTGGAGTTCTGTTCCTAGACCATTTCACTTGTTTTTGAGGACTCCATTCCTGAAAACACATTAATTCCCTTTAACCTTACTTACAAACTGACAGATCAGGCTGAGAAGTGCCTTCCGAGCAGACAGAGAGACCCCAGCACATCTCAACACTCTGAACAAGTTCTTAGCTAACAAGTCTTTCTAAAAACCTGCTAGTTAATCTTGCCTGTAGGTAAAAAAACAAGAAAGGAAAAAAAAAAATCGAGAGAGAAGAGTATTGGTACATTTGGCTGAATTCCTATGCTGCAGAGAATTCCCAGAGTGCAGTGATCCCTTGATGGGTCAGCAGTACCAGGAAGTTTATGGGTATTGCCATTTTAATGGTGTCACTAAAATGGTGACTGGAGTCAGTCACATGGTTATCTCCGATGATGTCATTATCCAAGATGTTGGCTAGGTCACATGGTTGCCATCATCTTGATGAAGTCATCAGCCAAGATGGCAAGAAAGCCACGTGGTGACATTATTAATATTAACATTATTAATATTAATTCACAGATTAAATGTGAGTCATACCCTTTTATTTAAACAAGCATTCAATCAGGTTTAGATTGATGTAGCAGTAGGAACTACCCTCAGGCAGGCAGCCCCCAAATGCAAAGCAAAGGAACAGAAGAAGGAGCTCCATGGTCTCAGTCCAAGGACGGAAAGTTCATGTCTTATCACTGATTATAATTGTGAATCAGAGTGATTCTATCTGGAAGCACATGTCCCATCTGAGCCTGGTATGGGACTCCCCATGTGAATTCCACTGGAATTTAGATCCTTAAAAAAAAACAAAACAACTTGTTGAAAATATTTAATCCTGATTTAAAATCTTAGCAGCCTTGGGTGTGGCTTTATTTAATTAGAAGAGCAATCATTAGTTATCATCGATAATTATGTTAGTGTCTATAAATATGGCCACAGGTCCTAAGCCCTTTAGTCAGTTCTTTTCCCTTCCCACAAACATAGTTCAAAGACTCCCAGGTTTCCTGAGGGAAACCCAGAGGAGAGGAAAAGAAGGGTGAATCCTGTGCCCAGAGAGAGAAAACAGTTTGCACATTACAGCTGATGTTACTTTTAGCTGTAGTCTGTGCCTTTTAAACAATCAGGCTCAGTGTTAAAAATCAAGAAGTTCAGCTGGGGTCTTTGGCAGGTCACCCTTCCCCCACGACTCCTTGGTCGTTCTGGGCCAGAGTTTCAGGAGAGGAAGATGACTGGGTGAAAGGTAGCTAGGTGAAGTGAAAAAATAATTTTTTTTTCTAGTGCAGAGTAAAGTTTATCTTTTCAAGGAGCCAACTTCTAGCAACTCCAAAAAGTATGAAAGGATTATTTCGTCTCTTTTCCCACTTATTTCAATTTTAGTTTATAGGGAAATTAGCTAATTTCTATTCACATGTCTAACAGTTTTCTCCCATTGTTAGTTACTTTTCTAATGGCCTCTATTATTTTGAAAGAGAAAGAGAGAGAATGCTATAAGCACAGAGAAGAAGGTGGAGAACTCTTCCCAGTAGTAAATCTCATAAAAATCTCCCTGAAGCCAGCCAAGAAGAGAGAAATAAAGTCACTTGCCTGCCATAGACTTTCTACTGTGCCCAGTGCACAGAAGCTGGCAACCCTCATTCTAGGATTGAGGGCACCCCAGAATCTCAGCAGTTATGTCCCCCTATCATTTCACAGTTTGGGCTGCTTGCTTTTTACTGTCATAGGTGAGTCAGTGGTCTTCAGAAGAGATCCCAGATGAGCTCTGATCTATCTATGTTGTGTTTGGCACAGTATCTGTCTAGGGGTTATAGTTAAGTTTGTTTTCTCAATCAATTTAAAACTTAAAATACAGGAGAAAGCCTCAAATCAGCAAAGAGTGGCAGTCGGCACATTTTTATTGAAAGATAAAGATCACATCCACGCACATAAAGAATCACATATTCGTAGAGAAGGTGAAGCTCACCACAAGCCGAGAGAGGAACCAGATACTGAGACTCTGATGTCCTCCAGGAAGGGCCTGGGTTTTAATGGTTTTAGTGGTTTCCTCTTCCCAAGTTTTGGCTTGGTCAACTTAAAGAAGAGAAGGATGATAGTTGGAATATTTAGGGCTACATGATTCTTAAGTAGATAAGTTGAAGGGGCCCTGTTGGAGTTAAAAAAAATCAGGCCTTCCTGCCAGACATCTGGTGTGCCATCTTTATTACTTCTTAGTAATGCTGTTTGCTTATTAGGGATTTAGTCCTTATAAGTAACTAAATATTTTTCCTTATTTCTTTCTGTAACAGATGTTCTACTGTATAAAGGTTGTAGAAAAACAATCTACCCCATTCTGCTTCTTAAGTCTTTGTATTGGGCCTGTTTTCCTTTTTGGATGACTTTTAAATGTTTTTTTCTCTTGTCTATGATCTGAAAATTCACAATGGTATTCCCAGGGTTAGGTCTCTTTCATCCATTGTTTCTTACCTAGTAGGTCCTTTCAACCTGGAATTAGGTGGCCATGATGTGGACTGAACTTGGTAGGCAAGTGGTCTATTATGAGCTATATTCCTAGCACCTGGAAATCTTAAATTATGAAACTTTAATTTGGTTTCATGGATTTTTTTTTCTTCACTTCTCTATCTCTCAGACTTGTGCAGTTCAATTTTGGACTTTTACTTAATCCTTTCATTTTCATTGTCCTCTTTTATTATTTTTTAAATTTTATTATTATTTTTATGTGTATGAGTGTACTGTCTGCATGTAGGTTGGTGCACCCGTGTCGTACAATGCTGCGGAGGTCAGAAGAGGGCGTCAGATTCCCCTGGAACTGGAGTTAAAGATGGTTCTTAGCCGCCATGTGGGTGCTGGGGATCGAACCCAGGTCCTCTGCAAGGGCAGTTGGTGCTCTTAACCTCTGAGCCANTACTCTTTCTTAGTCTCTAGCATATGGTCAACCATAAAATTTCTTTAGCCCACAATTTCTAATAGCAAGCCTATTGTCATGAAGTTTATAAATATTTTATTTTTTCTATCATGATTTTTGTATCCTGAGAATCATTTTAAAGCACGATTTTTAAGTTTCCATGTCTAAATTACATTGTTAGGTTTTCCTTTTTATACAAATTTCTGTTCTGTGGCATTGTGAATATAAAGTATTTGGAATTATGTTGACTCTTCAACATTAGAAGATTTGCTTCCTTTCTTAGTAAAGCAGAAAAATATATTATAAATCCCTTGGACTACAGACACCAGAAATATCCTTGGCATATGCAACAGTTCATATCCTAAATGAATATATATTTAAATGAAAATGTCATTAAAAATCAGTAAGCAACAGATGAACTGTTTAATAACTTTGATTTAATAATAGACTACTAATATTTAACAAAAGATCAAATTAACCCTGTATATCCTTCTGTGAACAAAATTAATTTAAGTCATACTAATACATGAAGGACTAACAGAAAAACTAGGAGACACTAAGAAGAAATATAAATGAATACCTTCATGCTCAGGGAAAATAATATTTTAATAAGGTAAAAAAGAACACAAGCCATAAATGACTAATAATTTAAATTTAGAAAACATGTCTATGAAAAATATACTACTAAGAAAGTTAAACAAATAGGACAAGTCAATAATACACAGCAAAAAAAAAAAAAAAAAAAAAGGATTCAATACATGGGGTTTTTTCCCCATTTATCTCTGTGATGGAAATTGAAGCCAAGGCCCTGTGCTTGCTGAGTGTATCTGAAACTGACTATCAGCTCCTGGAATAGTTAATTATTCAAATCAATATAAAAATAATCAAGAGAGAAACTGAGCAAAGAATATTAAATAAGGACTCTAGCAAAAAGGAAATGGTTAGTGCTATAAATGTTAAAAGATGTGGGGCTGGAGAGATGGCCTAGCGGTAAGGAGCACCGACCGTCTTGCAGAGGACCCGGGGTTCGATCCCCAGCACCCATTTGGCGGCTAACCATCTGTAACTCCAGTTCCAAGAGGACTCCAGTTCCAGGGGAATCCGAGACCCTCTTCTGACCTCCGCGGCATTGCACGACACAGGGTGCACAAGCCTACATGCAGACAGTACATTCATAACACATACATAAAATAAATAATAAAAAATAAATAAAAAAATAAATAAAAAATAAATAAAATTTTTAAAAAATTTAAAAAAAAAAGATGTTCACTAGAAATCAGAGAAACGTAGATTCTATCAATGAGACATTTGTAAACCATAAGACATTAAAATCTTATAAGAATTGACAATATGCAGTAAAAAGAGATCTCATGAATGGATACCTGATGACAGACAAGTGTTTAAGTTGAGGCATATTCCCCTTATACAATGTAAAACATATATGTAAAGTCTCTCAATGAAGCATTATTTATTAAAATAAATGTTTGAACCACTTATGAACAAGATGGGAAAGAACAAGCTAGAAGACACTCACAGGAAAGTAATGAAAATGAACCAGCCAGCTCTAAGCTATCTCCTTTGTTACCCTTCGTGGGTCATTTCTTTTTGTTTTAACATTAACAGTTAAATATCAGCATTACAAAGGAAAACAAATAAGAGTAATAAAAAAGAAGTAAAAACACATGCACATGATAGCATCTATGAAACAGATGAAGTAGAATGTGATGACCCCTTGTCTGTGAGTAGGCACTGCTGACATTTTCTGATAGTGAAAGGCAGAGATAGCCTTCTACAGCCTAGAAATACAAGGTAGGCCCTATTACAAACTTAGAATATAAAGTAAGAGCTATGAAAACTTTTCTATATGAGAAGGACAGCTAAATAGATATGAGAAATAACCAATCAAATGAGAAAACTTATAGAAAAGGCTCTAGTAACATGGATCAGCAGAAATGCCTCTGCCAGCAGAGACTCATAGACAGCTATCTCCCAGTGAAAATGTGAACCAGGAAGGGCACTGAAGCAACCTCTAAATTTATGACTTTGGCTTTCTTCTATTTCTGTTTAACCTAAGAGGGAGGAACTTCAGAAAATTCCACAGGAGTAGGAAAATTGGAAATTATATTTTTCTTCACTTGAAGGGTGAAGAAAATAATTTGGAAATTGAAGCCTATCTCTGCCCCTTTGATTCGAAGGACTTGATAAAGATTTTTTTTTCTACTTCCAGCTTTTCTTTTCTTTTTTGAGACCAAGGTCTCTCTGTACCCAGCTGCCTTGGAACTGACTGTAGACCAGCTGGCCTTGAAACTCACAGAGATCTGCCTGCCTCTGCCTCCTGAGTGCTGGGATTAAAGGCGTGAGCCACCAAAGTCTGGCTTATTTCCGGTTTTTTAATGGACATAGATTTTACTTACAGAAAAACTGATTTTAAAAGTACACAAAAGTGAGCACATGGGCTGGAGAGATTGCTCAGTTGAGAGCACTGGCTACTCTTGCAAAGGACTGGGTTCAGTTCCCAGCATCCACATGGTGCTAGTAACTGTACCTAGCCCAGTGCCAAGGGATCTGATGCCCTCTCTGGCCTCTGTAGGCATTGCACACAGTGGTTCCCTCACCTGCATGAAGGTAAAACACTCATTACTATAAAAAAAAATCTAGTTAAAGGTTTGATGTTCTGAGTCAGGGGGCATAAATGATAAAATTAAATCCAGCAACTCAGAGAGATGAAAGGTAAAAGGCAGAGAGAGCAAGACTTCCAACAGAACACTGACTACCAGGGTGATGTCATGACAGCCAGAGACTGGAGTCCTCACACTGCAAAAGCTTAATGCACCAAGTGCACAGTGGCATTTGTAGATGTACCCGATTTCTATTTATTACTTAATAACAATACACATAGTTAGGTGATCTTTTAGACAACATGAACACATCTAAAGTAAACAAAATATTTTCTATAATAGTGTGATTGTAAGGCCATGATACTCCTTTGAACAAACCCAATTTCAAAATAGTAGAGATTTTAATACCACTATTATTCATTATTTTGAATTATTATGTATTTTAACTGAATTAAAGTTATGCTTTTAAAAGTGCATATATCTCCAGGCATGGTGGTACATACTTAATTCCAGTACTTGGGGGGTGCAGTCAGGAGGATCTCTGTGAGAACTAGGGCAGCCTAGTCATACTAACAAGTTACAGGCAAGCTATGGCTACAGGGAGACCCTATCTCCAAAAAAAAAAAAAAAACCTGCACACAACATGATATTATATTTAAAATTATATCACTTTTAATATTCCTCTCTAAAGTATTTCATTGATATTAAACATACTACATCTTTTTTTTATTAAATTTTTTATTTTATTATTTTTGTTATGTTGTTTAAATGTACTGTCTGCATGTAGATTGTGCACCGTGCTCGTGCAATGCCGTGAGTCAGAAGAGGGTGTTGGATTCCCCTGGAACTGGAGTTAAAGACGGTTCTCAGCTGCCATGTGGGTGTGGGGATCGAACCCAGATCCTCTGCAAGAGCGGTTGTGCCATCTTAACCACTAGGGCCATCTCCAGCCCCCATACTACATTTTTAAAAATCCATTGACATAATTTAAGACTCTTTTTAAGGAACGTTGGAATGAAAAACTTATTTTCTAATACTTATTTTGTGCTTAATGGTAATAATTAATAAATGCCACCATAAATATTACAAAAAAACTCAAACCTTTATGAATTTTTTTCTCTACAAATAATTTATCACCAAACATGCACAAAAAAAGCCAAAGCAAGACAAAAAAAAAATACCCTAAAAGCTAACTCCTAACTTCTAAATACCTACAGTATAGTAAAGGAACTCAGAAATAACAAAAACTCACACACAACACACACACACACACACACACACACACACACACATAACATGCACACACACACTGAAAAGCTGGTCTATGTCACCATTTGGTGGTTATAGAATGTAGCACACAGATACACAGAAGCACTTAAACACTTGCCCAGGGATGTAGATCTAGAAAATCAGCATTATATGTAGCTGGCCCCTTTCCAGCTGGTCCCCAGTGGATCAGTCTTGCCAGTTTCCTTTTATACAGTTGCACGAGTCTACCTTTGAACAAAATCAAGCAGGAACACCACTGAATAGATTTTTCGCTTAGTCAGCTTTGATTTCTATCACCCTGTAACTGGAATCTATTTGTTAAATGAGGTTTATATCAGACCAAAAGGAAATAATAGAAAGATAATCAGAAAACTCCAATACAGTGTTATGGAAAGTATAAATTTATAAAGCATTTTTATTCTGTTTAGTAAAGAAGCACATAACTTGTGAGCCAACACCTCTACTCCTGTGTGTGAACTCCAAGCAGTGGATTGTTACCTCCATCGCAGAGCCCAAAGGCATCTGTTGATGGCCCTCAGAGAGTCTGGTGGCTTGGATGGTAAGAGGTATATCTTAATTGTAGCTAACCGTTAATGGAAATTAAGCATTCTCTTTGATCATAAAAGGAGGGAACCACAATATCATGACTTGTGACCTTTTAGCCAATTAAGTCATATATTGTTATATTCTGATTATAATGGTTACAAATGCCTCTCAGTCTCATAACTACTTAAAATTCTTTTTTTTAACTTTTATGTATATGAGTATGTGTTTGCATGTGTGTAAAAGCACCCATTCATGTATGAGCCCATGGAGAACCTGCTTGTGAAGAGTTTCGCCTTGTCTGTCCATGATTCTGTTTTAGAGAGCAAGAGGGACCACAGCCTGATGGGTAACTGCTCTTCCAGAGCACATCTCTATCATTTTTAGTATCATGAGAACTCTTGGTAAATCTGTGAGTGTACTGATTGATCTCTAAGTGTATAAAATGTACAGAGATGCAAAGGAAATCAATGATAGAAATATAAGGAAAATTGAACTAAAATAATGAAAATATAAAATCAATGTTTTAGAAAGAGATAAATATACTTCTATTGAATGCTTTGTGTATTTCATACTACATTAATATAATGTCTTTAGCTCCATCATTTACCTGCAAAGTTCATATAGTTGTCCCTCTTTACGCTGCATAGAACTCCATTGTATACATGTACCTCATTTTCTCTTCCACTCGCTAGAAAGGAAAGGAAAAACCTCAGAAATATACTTCTATACTGGGAACAAAATAACAAAATCTGTGTTGAGAATTTTAAGTAGTTGGGCTGGAGAGATGGCCAACAGGTAAGAGAACTGGCTACTCTTACAGAGGACCCAGGTTTAATCCCACACCACCTGGCAGTTAACAACCATCTATAACTCCAGTTCCATGGGATCCGGCGCCCTCTTCTGTCCTAGGTAGAAATGAGGTATTGGACTCACAAAGACCGCCTGCCTCTGCCTCCCACTTCTGGGATCAAAGGCGTGTGCTACCACACCAGCCCACCCAAGATGGTTTCTTAGCCTAGCCGCCATGCGGATGCTGGAAATCGAACCTAGGTCCTCTGCAAGAGCAGTCAGTGCTTTTAACCATGAGCCATCTCTCCAGCCCCTATGTAGACTTTTTTAAGGCACTTACAGAGTGTTTAAGATGGCTGGTGCTGGCATAAAGCAAGTCTTGCTGGCTGTTGACAGTCCTTTTGTTCAAGGTAGCTAGTGCACCAAGAGAGAGTCGAAAATTTGCTAAGTCCGCGTAGGGATGAGGCTCTATTTGGCTTGAGCAAGGCCCAGAATCTCACTGTCGCCAGTGCTCCTTTGAGGGAGCCAGGACAGGCGGTGTTCCTGTGTGCTGGACAAGGCCCCATATCCTGAGGGCTCCCTTTTTGATGTATTTGGCAGATGTCATGCCTCTTATTTACTAAACATACCCCTGGGAGTTCCGTTACCCCGATAGGGGCCACGTTGGCTCGCCTTTCCCTTGCCCTCTTCCACACCCTCCAGCTCCCACTTCCCTGGCCGGAGCTGGAGCAAGGTAGCTTTAGTATACAAACGTTTGCTTGTTGCCAATAAACAGTCTTTTCCCCATGAAATTTCTCTCCCGACTCAGGCTCATTTCTTTTTTTTTTAATCTTTTTTCTAAATTTTTTATTAATTTTATTTATTTCTGTATGTGTGATGAATGTACTGCCTGCATGCAAGTTTGTTGCACCCGTTGTCGTTCAATGCCACGGAGGTCGAGAAGAGGGCATCGGATTCCCCTGGAACTGGAGTTCTCACTGGAATTTGGAGTTTCAGACGGTTCTCGGGCTCCATGTGGTTGCTGGGGATCGAACCCGGGTCCTCTGTGTATTCTTGAGTCTATCCTTTTTTTTTTTTTTTTTTTTGGTCTTTGCAAGACAGGGTCTCCCTGTAGCCCAGCATCTGTCCTGGAACTCACTCTGATAGACCAGCTGGCCTTGAACTCACAAAGATCCTCCTGCCTCTGCCTCCCAAGCGCTAGGATTAAAGGCGTGCGCCACCAAGCCCCGGTTGAGTCTGTCCTTCTTCTTCACCTCTCTCTCTCCTAGCTCCCCGGTACCTTCTCCCTCCATTCTCTTCCAGGGTTAGGACCTGGCTCATTTACCCACAGGTCAAAGCGATCCAGGGAATCTGCAGTCCCTAGCCCTGGTAAGGGAGGAGAACACTGGAAGGCTACAAGTAGGAAGTCAAATTGCCCCATCCCTCAATATCATTGCTTATTACAGAAAAATGAGCACAAGGACATACGAGCATAGAGAACATATCATTAACACTAATAGTGGTTTTAACAGTGTTTTAATAGTGCATAACCTGTGTCCAGTGTCCCGGGGAGAGGTGGATGCCCCCTTATCTGTGTTAAAATGAGGAGACAACTACAAAGAAGTTCAAACAGCTCTGTTCATAAAATTGACAAAAATACATATTCATACCTCACTGTATCTGTATAGAAACAGCAAGAGACATGGAGGAATTATTGAAAGATCATCAATGTGGGTTAAAAAAAACCTAAAGTTGATGAATCACAAGATAAGAATCTCATTTCACTTAAACAACTTAGATTAGACAAATCAAAGCAATCTTCTACTGAGAGGTATGTACAAATATGGCTGAATTTTAAAGAAAATCAGTGATGAACTCAAAATTTAGGCAGGGTGTGATAGGAAATGTGACCACAAGGGAGATGTATGAAACATCTGGTTGCTACAATATGCTTTTCTTGAGACTGGTGGAAAGATCACAGGCATTCATGATTAATGACTCCATGAGAAAGACACTGAAGCCAGGAGCCAAAAACAGTAATTACAAAAAAATAAAAACAGGGGGAGACAGAAGAAAAAAGATAAATGGAAATGAGATTTTTCTAGGAAAAGTGATAAAGAGGAACTTTGGAAAATAACCACACAATTTGAGGTTTAACATGTTCATAAATGAGCTAGAAAATTAAATGAGGGTGCATCTCCCACCCCACTAAAAACACCAATACTAATGTTTTCTTTAAAAGAGGACAATGAAGGAACTTGAAATCGAGTTAAAGATGTACTGTCTGCATGTAGGTTTGTGCACCCGTGTCGTGCAATGCCATGGAGGTCAGAAGAGGGCGTCAGATTCCCCTGGAACTGGAGTTAAAGATGGTTCTTAGCCGCCATGTGGGTGCTGGGGATCGAACCCAGGTCCTCTGCAAGGGCAGTTGGTGCTCTTAACCTCTGAGCCATCTCTCCAGTTCCTTCATTGTCCTCTTTTAAAGAAAACATTAGTATTGGTGTTTTTAGTGGGGTGGGAGATGCACCCTCATTTAATTTTCTAGCTCATTTATGAACATGTTAAACCTCAAATTGTGTGGTTATTTTCCAAAGTTCCTCTTTATCACTTTTCCTAGAAAAATCTCATTTCCATTTATCTTTTTTCTTCTGTCTCCCCACTGTTTTCTATTTCTCTTTGTAATTACTGTTTTTGGCTCCTGGCTTCAGTGTCTTTCTCATGGAGTCATTAATCATGAATGCCTGTGATCTTTCCACCAGTCTCAAGAAATAGCATATTGTAGCAACCAGATGTTTCATACATCTCCCTTGTGGTCACATTTCCTATCACACCCTGCCTAAATTTTGAGTTCATCACTGATTTTCTTTAAAATTCAGCCATATTTGTACATACCTCTCAGTAGAAGATTGCTTTGATTTGTCTAATCTAGATTGTTTAAGTGAAATGAGACTTCTTATCTTGTGATTCATCAACTTTAGGTTTTTTTTAACCCACATTGATGATCTTTCAATAATTCCTCCATGTCTCTTGCTGTTTCTATACAGATACAGTGAGGTATGAATATGTATTTTTGTCAATTTTATGAACAGAGCTGTTTGAACTTCTTTGTAGTTGTCTCCTCATTTTAACACAGATAAGGGGGCATCCACCTCTCCCCGGGACACTGGACACAGGTTATGCACTATTAAAACACTGTTAAAACCACTATTAGTGTTAATGATATGTTCTCTATGCTCGTATGTCCTTGTGCTCATTTTTCTGTAATAAGCAATGATATTGAGGGATGGGGCAATTTGACTTCCTACTTGTAGCCTTCCAGTGTTCTGCCTCCCTTGACCAGGGCTAGGGACTGCAGATTCCCTGGATCGCTTTGACCTGTGGGTAAATGAGCCAGGTCCTAACCCTGGAAGAGAATGGAGGGAGAAGGTACCGGGGAGCAGGGAGAGAGAGAGGTGAAGAAGAAGGACAGGCTCAAGCCGGGCGTGGTGGCGCACGCCTTTAATCCTAGCGCTTGGGAGGCAGAGGCAGGAGGATCTTTGTGAGTTCAAGGCCAGCCTGGTCTACAGAGTGAGTTCCAGGACAGCTGGGGTACAGGAAGACCCTGTCTTGCAAAGACCAAAAAAAAAAGAGGATAGACTCAAGAATACACAGAGGACCCGGGTTCGATCCCCAGCAACCACATGGAGCCGAGAACCGTCTGAAACTCCAATTCCAGGAGAACTCCAGTTCCAGGGGAATCCGATGTCCTCTTCTGACCTCCGTGGCATTGCACGACACGGGTGCACAAACTTGCATGCAGGCAGTACATTCATACACATACAGAAATAAATAAAATTAATTAAAAAAATTTAGAAAAAAGATTAAAAAAAAAAGAATGAGCCTGAGTCGGGAGAGAAATTTCATGGGGAAAAGACTGTTTATTGGCAACAAGCAAACGTTTGTATACTAAAGCTACCTTGCTCCAGCTCCGGCCAGGGAAGTGGGAGCTGGAGGGTGTGGAAGAGGGCAAGGGAAAGGCGAGCCAACGTGGCCCCTATCGGGGTAACGGAACTCCCAGGGGTATGTTTAGTAAATAAGAGGCATGACATCTGCCAAATACATCAAAAGGGAGCCCTCAGGATATGGGGCCTTGTCCAGCACACAGGAACACCGCCTGTCCTGGCTCCCTCAAAGGAGCACTGGCGACAGTGAGATTCTGGGCCTTGCTCAAGCCAAATAGAGCCTCATCCCTACGCGGACTTAGCAAATTTTCGACTCTCTCTTGGTGCACTAGCTACCTTGAACAAAAGGACTGTCAACAGCCAGCAAGACTTGCTTTATGCCAGCACCAGCCATCTTAAACACTCTGTAAGTGCCTTAAAAAGTCTAAATAGGGGCTGGAGAGATGGCTCAGTGGTTAAAAGCACTGACTGCTCTTGCAGAGGACCTAGGTTCGATTCCCAGCATGCGCATGGCGGCTAGGCTAAGAACCATCTTGGGTGGGCCTGGTGTGGTAGCACACGCCTTTGATCCCAGCAGTTGGGAGGCAGAGGCAGGCGGATTTCTGTGAGTCCAATACCTCATTTCTACCTAGGACAGAAGAGGGCGCCGGATCCCATGGAACTGGAGTTATAGATGGTTGTTAACTGCCATGTGGGTGCTGGGATTTAAACCTGGGTCCTCTGTAAGAGTAGCCAGTTCTCTTACCTGTTGGCCATCTCTCCAGCCCCAACTACTTAAAATTCTCAAACACAGATTTTGTTATTTTGTTCCCAGTATAGAAGTATATTTCTGAGGCTTTTTCCTTTCCTTTACTGACGAGTGGATAGAGAAAATGAGGTACATGTATACAATGGAGTTCTATGCAGCGTAAAGAGGGACAACATTATGAACTTTGCAGGTAAATGGATGGAGCTAGAAGACATTATATTAAGTGATGTATGAAATACACAAAGCATCAATAGAAGTATATTTATCTCTTTCTAAAACATTGATTTTATATTTTCATTATTTTAGTTCAATTTTCCTTATATTTCTATCATTGATTTCCTTTGCATCTCTGTACATTTTATACACTTAGAGATCAATCAGTACACTCACAGATTTACCAAGAGTTCTCATGATACTAAAAATGATAGAGATGTGCTCTGGAAGAGCAGTTACCCATCAGGCTGTGGTCCCTCTTGCTCTCTAAAACAGAATCATGGACAGACAAGGCGAAACTCTTCACAAGCAGGTTCTCCATGGGCTCTACATGATATGGGTGCATTTACACACATGCAAACACAATACTCATATACATAAAAGTTAAAAAAAAGAATTTTAAGTAGTTATGAGACTGAGAAGCATTTGTAACCATTATAATCAGAATATAACAATATATGACTTAATTGGCTAAAAGGTCACAAGTCATGATATTGTGGTTCCCTCCTTTTATGATCAAAGAGAATGCTTAATTTCCATTAATGGTTAGCTACAATTAAGATATACCTCTTACCATCCAAGCCACCAGACTCTCTGAGGGCCATCAACAGATGCCTTTGGGCTCTGCGATGGAGGTAACAATCCACTGCTTGGAGTTCACACACAGGAGTAGAGGTGTTGGCTCACAAGTTATGTGCTTCTTTACTAAACAGAATAAAAATGCTTTATAAATTTATACTTTCCATAACACTGTATGGAGTTTTTCTGATTATCTTTCTATTATTTTCCTTTTGGTCTGATATAAACCTCATTTAACAAATAGATTCCAGTTACAGGGTGATAGAAATCAAAGCTGACTAAGCGAAAAATCTATTCAGTGGTGTTCCTGCTTGATTTTGTTCAAAGGTAGACTCGTGCAACTGTATAAAAGGAAACTGGCAAGACTGATCCACTGGGGACCAGCTGGGAAGGGGGCCAGCTACATATAATGCTGATTTTCTAGATCTACATCCCTGGGCAAGTGTTTAAGTGCTTCTGTGTATCTGTGTGTTACATTCTATAACCACCAGATGGTGACATAGACCAGCTTTTCAGTGTGTGTGTGCATGTATGTGTGTGTGTGTGTGTGTGTGTGTGTGTGTGTGTGTGTGTGAGTTTTGTTATTTCTGAGTTCCTTTACTATACTGTAGGTATTTAGAAGTTAGGAGTTAGCTTTTAGGGTATTTTTCTTTTGTCTTGCTTTGGCTTTTTTTGTGCCATGTTTGATGATAAATTATTTAGTAGAGAAAAAAATTCATAAAAGGTGAGTTGTAATATTTATGGGTGGCATTATTATTATTACCATTAGCAACAAAAATAAGTATTAGAAAATAAGTTTCATTCCACGTTCCTTAACAAAGAGTCTTAATTATGTCAATGGATTTGTTAAGAAATGTAGTATGGGGGCTGGAGAGATGGCCTAGTGGTTAAGATGGCCAACCGCTCTTGCAGAGGATCTGGGTTCGATCCCCAGCACCCACATGGCAGCTGAGAACCGTCTTTAACTCCAGTTCCAGGGGAATCCAACACCCTCTTCTGACGTCCGTGGCATTGCACGCATGACACAGGTGCACAAATCTACATGCAGACAGTACATTTATACACATACAAAAATAATAAAATAAAAAATTTAATAAAAAAAGATGTAGTATGTTAAATACTCAATGAAATACTTTAGAGAGGATAATAAAAGTGATATAATTTTAATATAATATCATGATGTGTGCAGGTTTTTTTTTTTTTTTTGAGATAGGGTCTCCCTGTAGCCATAGCTGGCCTGTAACTTGTTATGTAGACTAGGCTGCCCTGGATCTCACAGAGATCCTCCTGACTGCACCCCCCAAGTACTGGAATTAAAGTATGTACCACCATGCCTGGAGATATATGCACTTTTAAAAGCATAACTTTAATTCAGTTAAAATACATAATAATTCAAAATAATGAATAATAGTGGTATTAAAATCTCTACTATTTTGAAATTGGGTTTGTTCAAAGGAGTATCATGGCCTTACAATCACACTATTATAGAAAATATTTTGTTTACTTTAGATGTGTTCATGTTGTCTAAAAGATCACCTAACTATGTGTATTGTTATTAAGTAATAAATAGAAATCGGGGTACATCTACAAATGCCACTGTGCACTTGGTGCATTAAGCTTTTGCAGTGTGAGGACTCCAGTCTCTGGCTGTCATGACATCACCCTGGTAGTCAGTGTTCTGTTGGAAGTCTTGCTCTCTCTGCCTTTTACCTTTCATCTCTCTGAGTTGCTGGATTTAATTTTATCATTTATGCTCAACTTTAAGATTTTTTTTTATTAGTATGAGTGTTTTACCTTCATGCAGGTGAGGGCACCACATGTGTGCAATGCCTACAGAGGCCAGAAGAGGGCATCAGATCCCTTGGCACTGGGCTAGGTACAGTTACTAAGCACCATGTGGATGCTGGGAACTGAACCCAGTCCTTTGCAAGAGTAGCCAGTGCTCTCAACTGAGCAATCTCTCCAGCCCATGTGCTCAACTTTTGTGTACTTTTAAAATCAGTTTTTCTGTAAGTAAATCTATGTCCACATTAAAAAACCGGAAATAAGCCAGACTTGGTGGCTCACGCCTTTAATCCCAGCACTCAGGAGGCAGAGGCAGGCAGATCTCTGTGAGTTCAAGTCCAGCCTGGTCTACAGTCAGTTCCAAGGCAGCTGGGGCTACAGAGAGACCTTGTCTCAAAAAAGAAAAGAAAAGCTGGAAGTAGAAAAAAAAATCTTTATCAAGTCCTTCGAATCAAAGGGGCAGAGATAGGCTTCAATTTCCAAATTATTTTCTTCACCCTTCAAGTGAAGAAAAATATAATTTCCAATTTTCCTACTCCTGTGGAATTTTCTGAAGTTCCTCCCTCTTAGGTTAAAACAGAAATAGAAGAAAGCCAAAGTCATAAATTTAGAGGTTGCTTCAGTGCCCTTCCTGGTTCACATTTTCACTGGGAGATAGCTGTCTATGAGTCTCTGCTGGCAGAGGCATTTCTGCTGATCCATGTTACTAGAGCCTTTTCTATACGTTTTCTCATTTGATTGGTTATTTCTCATATCTATTTAGCTGTCCTTCTCATATAGAAAAGTTTTCATAGCTCTTACTTTATATTCTAAGTTTGTAATAGGGCCTACCTTGTATTTCTAGGCTGTAGAAGGCTATCTCTGCCTTTCACTATCAGAAAATGTCAGCAGTGCCTACTCACAGACAAGGGGTCATCACATTCTACTTCATCTGTTTCATAGATGCTATCATGTGCATTGATTTTTACTTCTTTTTTATTACTCTTATTTGTTTTCCTTTGTAATGCTGATATTTAACTGTTAATGTTAAAACAAAAAGAAATTGACCCACGAAGGGTAACAAAGGAGATAGCTTAGAGCTGGCTGGTTCATTTTCATTACTTTCCTGTGAGTGTCTTCTAGCTTGTTCTTTCCCATCTTGTTCATAAGTGGTTCATACATTTATTTTATAAATAATGCTTCATTGAGAGACTTTACATATATGTTTTACATTGTTATAAGGGGAATTATTGCCTCAACTTAACACTTGTCTGTTCATGGTATCCATTCATGAGATCTCTTTTTACTGCATATTGTCAATTCTTATAAGATTTTAATGTCTTATGGTTTACAAATGTCTCATTGATAGAATCTACGTTTCTCTGATTTCTAGTGAACATCTTTTTTTTTTTAAATTTTTTAAAAATTTTATTTATTTATTTATTTATTTATTTATGTATGTGTATGAATGTACTGTCTGCATGTAGGCTTGTGCACCTGTGTCGTGCAATGCCGCGGAGGTCAGAAGAGGGTCTCGGATTCCCCTGGAACTGGAGTTCTCTTGGAACTGGAGTTACAGATGGTTTTCAGCCGCCATATGGGTGCTGGGGATCGAACCCGGGTCCTCTGCAAGAGCGGTCGGTGCTCTTAACCGCTAGGCCATCTCTCCAGCCCCACATCTTTTAACATTTATAGGCCATACCATTTCCTTTTTGCTGAGGTCCTTATTTATAATTCTTTGCTCAGTTTCTCTCTTGATTATTTTTATATTGATTTGAATAATTAAACTATTCCAGGAGCTGATAGTCAGTTTCAGATACACTCAGCAAGCACAGGGCCTTGGCTTCAATTTCCATCACAGAGATAAATGGGAAAAAAAACCCCTGTATTTGAATCCTTTTTTTTTTTTTTTTTTGCTGATGTATTATTGACATGTCCTATTTGTTTTAAGCTTTCTTAGTAGTATATTTTTCCATAGACATGTTTCTAAATTTAAATTATTAGTCATTTATGGCTTGTGTTCTTTTTTACCTTATTTAAAATATTATTTTCCTGAGCATGAAGGTATTCATTTATATTTTCTTCTTAGTGTCTCCTAGTTTTTCTGTTAGTCTTCATGTATTAGTATGACTTAAATTAATTTTGTTCACAGAAGGATATACAGGGTTAATTTGATCTTTTGTTAAATATTAGTAGTCTATTATTAAATCAAAGTTATTAAACAGTTCATCTGTTGCTTACTGATTTTTAATGACATTTCATGTTAAATATAATTTCATTTAGGATATGAACTGTTGCATATGCCAAGGATATTTCTGGTGTCTGTAGTCCAAGGGATTTATAATATATTTTTCTGCTTTACTAAGAAAGGAAGCAAATCTTCTAATGTTGAAGAGTCAACATAATTCCAAATACTTTATATTCACAATGCCACAGAACAGAAATTTGTATAAAAAGGAAAACCTAACAATGTAATTTAGACATGGAAACTTAAAAATCGTGCTTTAAAATGATTCTCAGGATACAAAAATCATGATAGAAAAAATAAAAATATTTATAAACTTCATGACAATAGGCTTGCTATTAGAAATTGTGGGCTAAAGAAATTTTATGGTTGAACATATGCTAGAGACTAAGAAAGACAGTATTACATATAATCAATCCTAGAAATTCTAATGACTTTGCTGTAGTGAGAGAACTAGTCTCTAGCTCAAGGAAATAGAGGAAGAGGAAGTGAAGAAGCCCAGTGGCAGATAAGGACTGTGTTTAAAATTTTATAAGGCCCCCAACAACAAAAAGATATAAAAATAATTTCCTTTTCATTTCTAGTTTTCCTTCTCTATTTCTCCCTCTCTTCTCTCCACTTCCTCTTTCCTTTCTTCTCTCTTTTCCATTCCTTCTTTATTCTTTTTTATTTCTGGTCTTTTCAAGACAAGTCTCCATGTAGCCCCAGCTGGCCTGGAACTCGCTCTGTAGACCAGGCTGGCCTTGAACTTACAAAGATCCACCTGTCTCTGCCTCCCAAGTGATAGGATTAAAGGCGTGCGCCACCACTCCCAGCTTAGTGCCAATTAAAAGCGTGTGCTACCATGCCCGGCTCCCTCTTTATCCTTACAAAGCCAGTGACAATTTGGATCGATCTTTTTTCCTATGCTATTTAAAAAATATAATTTTATTTTTTCTTGGATTATCTGGAAGGTACAAAGTCTCCTATTTTTCCTAAAAATATTTTTATTTTATTTTCTCTTAAGTAGCTTAGTTAAGTAACTTAGACATCTAAGTTTTTATTTATTTTGCTTAGAAAATTCAGTGAGGGTACTTCATTATTAGGCCTCTGTTATCATTGATGAAATTTTATTAGTTTGAAGCATTTGAAAAAATAAATGTTATATTTTATCATATATTATGTAAGTTATTATTAAGAGTATCCTAAGCTTCAGTTTTAAAAAGCTATGCTAAATATTCTTTGTGAGATGAATCATAAGATTCTTGGGCCAAGAATGTTTGCCTTTACACTCTCCCTATTATATTTTTCTTATTTGTAAACATGTTTATATTTAATCTAAAATTAAAAGAATAGTGGCATTATATATACCATTATATGTAATTGTCATGTGGACATATAGGAATATCATTATGAAGACCTTCTGAACTTTAATTATGTTAATTTCAGAGTAAGTAGTGTAGGAAAAAAAAACACTTTTCTATGCTAAAATCCATAGCGTAAATCAGTAAAAGCAGTAGCTGCATTAGAAATAGCCAGAACCATGGGAAAGAATGTTGAAAAAGATACATCTACCGAAACTCTTGTATAGATTTAACGCAATGCCAATCAAAATCCCCAACAGTTTCTTCACAGGCTTGGAAAAAAAGTTCTTAAATTCATTTGGAAAAACAAAAGACCCCGAATAGCCAAAACAACCCTGAGTGAAAAGAGCTACACAGGGAGGGAATCTCTATACCAGACTTCAAACTATACTACAGGGCTATAGTCATAAAAACAGCCTGGTACTGGCACAAAAACAGAAGATCCAAATCTGAGCACATACAATTTCAGCCATCTTATATTTGACAAGGGGGCCAAGAAGCCACAATGGAGAAAAGACAGCATCTTCAGCAAGTGGTGTTTGCAAAACTGGATCACCACTTGTAGAAGAATGAAATTAAACCCCTACCTCTTGCCCTGTACAAAAGTGAACTCCAGATGGATCAAAGACCTCAACGTGAAACCCCAAACTCTGAAGGTGATAGAAGAAAAAGTTGGCAGCAGACTACAAGACATAGGCATAGGAAAAGACTTCCTACATCAGACAGCAGCTGCGCAAGAATTAAGGTCGACAATTGACAAATGGGACCTCATTAAACTCAAAAGCTTCTGTACATCAAAAGAAACAATCAAGGAAGTGAAGAGAAATCCCACAGAGTGGGAGGAAACCTTCACTGCAGATACATCTGACAAAGCATTGATTTCCAGAATATATAAACTACTCAAAAAACAAAGAAAAAAGAAAACAAATGACCCACTCAATAGATGGAGCAAAGAACTGAACAGAGACTTCACAAGTGAGGAATTAGAGATGGCTGAGAAACACCTTAAGAAGTGTTCAACATCACTAATCATTAAGGAAATGCAAATCAAAACCACTTTAAGATATCATCTTACTCCAATAAGACTGGCTTGGATCAAGAAAACAAATGATACCAAGTGCTGGTGAGGTTGTGGGGAAAGGGGAACACTCATCCACTGCTGGTGGGAATGTAAACTCGTACAGCCACTATGGAAAGCAGTGTAGAGAACCCTTGGAAGACTTGGAATGAACTTGCCACCTGACCCAGCCATAGCACTCCTGGGCATGTACCCTCAAGACTCATGCCACCACAGAGATACATGCACGGCCATGTTTATTTCAGCTCTCTTCACAATAGCAAGGAGCTGGAACCAACCCAAATGCCCCTGAACTGATGAGTGGATAGAGAAAATGTGGTACATCTACACAATGGAGTTCTATGCAGCAGTAAGCTGCATCTCGACATCACGAGCTTGGCAGGAAAATGGCTGGAGCTAGAGAACATCATGCTGAGTGAAGTAACACAGTCCCAGAAAAACAAACGATGAATGGTATCCCTCATCTGTGGATGCTAGTGCCAATTACCTAGTTGTAAGTATTTCTTGTGTAGGGCCCCCTGAGCTTTTGTCCAAAGCAGTTGGGAGTGATGCATATTGGAAACAACAACAACAACAACAACAACAGAAAGGACTGCATCAAAGAACTGACTGAAACAGTGAACTTCTGCTCAAACAGTCAATTTCCTCATGGAGAAGATTGAGAAAGACTGAGAAAGAGATGAAAAGCATGTTTGTCAGAATGCATGGGCTCTGGCGGAGTGGGGGAATGGGCGGGAACACGGCTCTAGATTTGTTAAAAAAATAAAAATAAATTTATGTGAAAAAAAAAGAAATAGCAATAAAAAAAAGACACCAATAAATCTCTTCACTCTCATTAAGGGAGCTCCCTCATGCAACGGGGGTGGGGGGGGGGGGGGGGGCAGAAACTCAAAAGGTCATAAATGGCCAAACCATGAAGACTTAGGAATCTGCAGAATGTGGGTCCATGGACAGGTCTTGTATATTAAGCTTCATTCATCCAGGGCTCAGGGACCATTAGGGAAGAAGGGACAGAAAAATTGTGAGAGCCAGGGGACCCTGATCATATGAACCTACAGCAGTGGGGTCAGCATGCACAAGACCCACGCAAACGGAACTGGGAAAATGGAAAACAGAACCCAATCTTGGCTGAAGAAAACTTGGCAGCTGATTACCATTGGCTATGGAAAAACTGGTCTTAAAGTGAGGGACTCTGGATAGGCTGACGAGAGCTCAGTGGAGAACTTGAGCTGAGGAATGGCTGGGGACGATAATTTGGCAGAACAGGCCGTGGCACAAAGAATGTATGAATTCCATTGGGTGGCTGTCAGTGGAGAAGGGGCTATAAAGGTGACAAAGATTGATTGAGATTTTATGTATGAAATACACAAAAATTCAAAAAAATTAAAAAAGAATTCTCACTTGTGGTATTCCTGCTAAATTACATAATGATCATGGAACTCATTTTAATAGACATGTATTTAAGTCCATTTATAAAATTAATTGTCAAAATTAACTAAAAACTTACTTATTTTTCCAATTAAAAATTTTTATGCTGTATGGGCTGGAGAGATGGCCTAGTGGCTAAGAGCACCAACTGCTCTTACAGGGGACCCAAGTTCGATCCCCAGCACCCACATGGCGACTGAGAGACGTCTTTAACTCCAGTTCCAGGGGAATTCAACACCCTCTTCTGACCTCCGCAGCATTGCAGGACATGGGTGTACCTACTTATATGCAGGCAGTACACTTATACACATAAAAAACAAAAACAAAACAACAACCAAAAACAAAAAAAAACAAAAACCCAATCCCATCAAAAAGATGACCAGAAATGAGTATGGTGATGTAGGTCTGCCTGGTCTACATAGTGAGTTCTAGGCCAGCTGAGGCTACAGAGAGACTCTGTCTCAAAAAAATGTGGCTAGATACATGGCTCTGTAGTTAAGATCATGGGCTATCTTGCAGAGGAACTGGGTTCCGTTCCAGAACCCACAGATTAAAAAAAAAAAAAGTCTCTAACTCCAGTTCTGGGAATCTGGTGCCCTCTTCTGGCTGCTTTGTGTATTGCACGCGCTTGGTGCACAGACATATCTGCAGGCAAAACACTCAATAAACGAATGTCTCTAAAGAAAACATAGATATTGCCGGGCGCGGTGACGCACGCCTTTAATCCTAGCACTTGGGAGGCAGAGGCAGGCGGATCTTTGTGAGTTCAAGGCCAGCCTGGTCTACAGAGTGAGTTCCAGGACAGCTGGAGCTACAGGGAGACCCTGTCTTGAAAAGACACACAAAAATAAAAAAAATAAAAAAAAGAAAGAAAACAGATATTTATAGCATGTATACCAACGTTTAACTACATTGCTGTAGGAATTTATGAGGAAGATGAGTGGTCATGTTAAAACAATGAAAAGGCTTTTTAGGTCAGAGGAAACATTTTGAGAAGAATGGTGAATTCTTGCACATAGGTCAGGATAAGGGAATTTTAGATATAATGACAATTGCGAGGAGACCTTGGGGAATGGCAAATCCTTATTTAACTTCAGCCCAAGAAAGACAATCACACATTTGCTTATTCATTCATTCAATACACATTTAAAGTAAATGTTGATTTTTTTTTCTGGATACCAATGATTCTTTTGTTTTTGTTTTGTTACACAGGTCTCCATATCTAGTGCAAGCTGACTTTGAAGTTAAGATTTGCTTTGACAACTAAATTGTTGGACAAAATTTCTTTGTGTGTGTGAACATGGTGTACATCTATGTGTTGTACGTATACATATGTGCAGATACATATTCCTGTGCATATGTGGAGGCCACAAGAGAACATCCTATGTTCCACTCAATGACTCCCACGTCATTCATTTTAGACAGTGTCTCTCACTGAACCTAGAACTAGGCTGGAGCCCCAGAGAAACCCCTCTTTCCATCCAAACCTCGTAGGCTTCTGCTTCTGTAAGATAACTTAGGGCTTTTTACTCAGGTGCTTGGATCTGAACCCAGGTCCTCACACTTGAGCAACGAGTGCCCTTTCAGCCACTGAGCTGTCTCTCTAGCCCTAGGACAAAACCTCATAATTTGAAAGTTTTTTTTTTTCCCTACTATAACTTAGGGCCAAATTTCTCAAAACCCTTAAACCAGCCTTTCTCTAAATCCCTTGCCTTAGCAGGACAGATTATTTTGCATGAAAAAGATTGTCATGATTAAGAGAGGGAGCAGAGAAGAGGCTGAAAAGTGTTGGAAGATTGGGTACAAAGAAATGTTGGGAAAGATGCACTGGAGCAGGTGTGAACTGAAGGCAGTAGAATTTTTATATGTGCTGTGTAGTGCAATTTGAAAGAGACGCAAATAGAGGATGTTAAATGTGCCTCTAATTGATTCCAATCATGATTAGTTCTTTGGCACGGAGGAGCCATGTTGATGCTAGTTTTATCAAGATTGTGATGATAATTCCAATACTTGTACTGAAAGGCAAAAGAAAACCAATTGTGTCCTCAAGGAACAGCTGATGTACTTTTCAAACAGAACACGCCGAGTCAGGAGCTTGGAAACCAGGTTTCAATATTTTGAAAACATTTCTGGTGAGGAAGCTGGTGAGATGACGAAATGAACCCCAGAACCCAGGAAAATGTAAATACTCCCACCCAAGTATTAGCGGGGTGGCTGGGCTAATTACATGCATAGAGGACAAAAATCAGACTATTATAACTCAGTTATTAAAGGAAAGGAGAGCTGGTGGAATGGCTAGTCTGGTTAGTCTGGTGAGCATGCTTGGTGCCAAGCCTGTGGGCCTGACTTATCTTCTTGGAGCCACATCAAGGGAGGAGAAAATCCTCCAAGTTGTCTTCCGACCACCACGTGTGAGCACATGAACACAGGATAAATATTTAAATGAAAACAATTTTTTTTTAAGGAGAACATGCCAGGAAGGGTGGTGCTCACCGTTCATCACAGCATTCAGGAGACAGAGGCAGGCATCTCTGTGAGATGGAGGCCAGCCTGGTCTACATGGTGAGTTCCAGGCAAGCTGGGACTAGGGACCGCAGAGAGACTCTGTCTCACAAAGACAAAAAAAAAAATAAATAAATAAATAAAGAAATAAAAAAGGAGAACCCATGAATACTCGATACTTAGGCCTACTTGAAATATCCTTTTAACTTCTTGCCTCAGAAATATCTTTTTAAGCAGATTTTATCTTTGAGGACAGAACATTCCATCTGATCCCAAGTTGTGTGTATGATACGCCTCGAGGCTGCTCATATTTTCCATGGATGAAAATGTTTGTTCAAATTTTTCTTCACAGCATCTTTTACCTCTTTATTCCTCAATGGGGAAAAATACTAATAAGAGTTGGTAAATAAACATTTAATTAGGAATGTATTTCAGCAAGTAATAAGAATCTGTTCCAGCATTTTTTTTTTGTAGAAAGGTAATTTATTGGCTCATCACCAAAAGCATAATTGTGAATTTTGCTTTAGACATAGTTGGCCAAGAGCACTGGACATCCTCTCCTCTCGTCTCCTCTCCTCTCCTCTCCTCTCCTCTCAGACATAGTTGGCCAAGAGCACTGGACAGCCTCGCCTCGCCTCGCCTCGCCTCGCCTCGCCTCGCCTCGCCTCGCCTCGCCTCGCCTCGCCTCGCCTCGCCTCGCCTCGCCTCACCTCTTTCCCTCTTGCCTCTCAGTTAGGATTTTCCAGGAGCTGGCAAAGACTGGATCTCAAATACTGCCTCTTCACCAACTCTAGGAGAAAGAGCGCTCCCTTTCTCAAGCTGGGGCAGAATTATGGAGCTCAGTGGTTTGCCTGGCTTGGCTGACCTGTTATGTCGAATCAGTCACTGGAGTGATAGATTTAATTGGTTAGGCCTATACTCAGTGTGTACCACATTCCCAAAAGATTGTTTTAGCATTTCTTTTTTTTTTTTTTTAATTTATTTTTTTATGTGTATGAATGTACTGTCTGCATGCAGGTCTGTGCACCCGTGTCGTGCAATGCCGCGGAGGTCAGAAGAGGGCGTCGGATTCCCCTGGGACTGGAGTTCTCCTGGAATTGGAGTTTCAGACGGTTCTCGGCCGCCATGTGGGTGCTGGGGATCGAACCCGGGTCCTCTGCAAGAGCGGTCGGCGCTCTTAACCACTAGGCCATCCCTCCAGCCCTGTTTTAGCATTTCTTAGCATCACAGGGATTCAGAGGAAGAGACTATAGAGTTGTCAAAAGAAAGAAGACTTTCTTTGACTATTACAGGGGATTTTAGACGGTGAAATGACAGGTGTTAAATTAAAATGCATGAAAAAGGAGACTAGGAAGATAAAAGAAAAAAGGAAGGAGAAGATGGAGGGTTGAGGGGAAGCACGAGAAATAAATGGCAGAGAGGAGGAAGATGAAGATGAGGAAAAAAGAGAGAACTAGAAGGGAGTAGGGAGATGGCAGAGAGGAGGAAGATTCATTGAATGAAAACCATGAAGAACCAATCAGAACACACAGCTTAGAAAGTCTGTGAGCAATATGGTATTCAGCAAGTTTATATGGTATTATATGTTGAAAAGAATGGGAGACATGGCTCAGCAGTTAAGAGCACTAGTTGCTCTTGCAGAGGACCCGAGTTCAATTCCCAGTACCCACATGGTGGCTAATAACCACCCTTAACCCCAGTTCTGGAGGATCCAATGTCTTTTGACTCCATGGGCATTATACGACACGGGTGCACTTACACACATGCAGGCAATACCTCATATATGCTAAAAAAAGGGAATTTTATCTTTGTCCCTTTAAGCAGATTTTATCTTTGAGAACAGAACATCCCATCTCATCCCAAGTTGTATGTATGATACGCCTCGAGGCCGCTCAGATTTTCCATGGATGAAAATGTTTGTTCAAAATTTTCTTCACAGCGTCTTTTACCTCTTTATTCCTCAAGCTGTAGATGATGGGATTCAGCATTGGAGTTACCACCCCATAAGACTGTCCAATGATTTCATCAGAGGCTTTGGTGTATTTTGACTTGGGCTTCATGTACATGAAAAGGGCTGATCTGTAGAACAGGATGACCACAGTCAGATGGGCTGAACAGGTAGAAAAGACTTTTTTTTCTGCCTTCAGCAGACTTAATTCTCAGGATGGAAGAGAGAATGAAAATATATGACACAAAAATTAACAGCAGAGGAATCACTAACAAAACAATACTGGCCACTGTCATGACAAGCACATTCATGGAGATATCAGAGCACACACTAGCTTAAGAAGAGCCAGGATCTCACAGGTTAGGTGTTCGATGACATTATTACCACAGAAAAGTAACACCATTGTCAAGACTGTTTGCACTAGAGAGTTCACACAGCCTATGACCCAGGACCACACAGCCATGTGCATATATACAACCCTGTTCATGATTATGGGGTACCTTAGTGGTTTACAAATGGCTGCATACCTGTCATAGGTCATCACAGCCAAGAGGACACACTCTGTGGAGCCCAAGCCAAGAGAGATAACCATTTGCAGTGTACAACCAAGAAAGGAGATGGATTTTCTCTCAGACATGAACATAACAAGCATTGGAGGAATGGATGAGGATGTGTAACAGATATCCAAAAAAGAGAGATTTCCAAGAAAGAAGTACATGGGTGTGTGGAGGCGAGAGTCCAGAATGGTGATGATGATGAGAAGGCTGTTTCCTAGGAGGATTATCATGTACATGATGAGGCAGAGTACAAACAGTAAAAGCTGGAGTTCTGGGTAGTGGGAAAGTCCCACCAGAAAGAATTCACTCACTGCAGACAAATTCTCCATCTTCGCATGTTCCTGTCACCTGCAGAATTCATGTAAGGATACCACTCAAAGACATTTGAATTAAAAAAATTACTTATTATTTTATGTTATTGCATGAGTATATTGCCTGAATGTGTGCAGAGGTCAGAAAAGGGCATCAGATCCCCTGGAACTGGAGTTGTGGATGGTTGTTACCCGCCATGTGGGTTCTGGGAATCAAACCCAGGTCTTCTGCAAGAACAGTCAGTAGTACTCTAAACTGCTGCGTCATATCTCCAGCCCCTGATATTTGAATTTTTGATGTAGATCTATCAAATCAGTTTCACATGCACTGTCTTTTTGATTTTTAGAACAGCCCCTGGATTCAACACTGGCAAGGATACTATATTTTGGCTTAGTGACAGACACTGAGAGAATCATTGTGTGCTTGGTATCATGAAGCAGCACAGACCTGGAACTCTGTTGGGAAGTGGCGGGCCTTATGGAGCTGTGTTGGGAAGTGGCTGGCCTTAATTCAGTGCAGTCTCAGGCCAAACTGCTTTTAAGTATGGTTATGTTTTTTGCTAATGAATATTTTACAGTAAAACTGTATTCTAATAAAGCTGGACCTAACTTAAAGTATCACTACATTTGGTACCTTGCCACTAATTTAGAGTATGGCTATTTTAAATTACTTAACTCCTTAGAGTTTCAGCTTGCTAGGCAACTGGTTTCAGTTAGAAAAAGGAGTGAAGGTATAATTCTTTGGTAGTTTATTGTGGGGATTAAATTAGATATCATCTATGAGGTGGCAGTTATAGTAGGCAGTT
Source organism: Rhizomys pruinosus (assembly GCA_009823505.1). NCBI lineage: Eukaryota > Metazoa > Chordata > Mammalia > Rodentia > Spalacidae > Rhizomys > Rhizomys pruinosus. The sequence goes on from VZQC01011251.1 coordinate 54,336, forward strand.
CCAACATGTTATCTAAAATTATTTATGAGGGGCTGGGGAGCTAACTCAGTAGTTAATGAGTATTAGCTGCTGTTGCAGAGGACCTAGTTTCATTCCCAGCACCCACATGATTGCTAACAACCATCCATAACTCCAGTTCCAGGCAATCCTACCTCCTCTTATGACCTCCATGAGCATTGCACAACACAGGTGCACTTACATGCAGGCAATACACTGATATGCATAAAATAAAAATAAATACTGAAAAATAAAATTATATATGAGAATATAATATGTAATAAAATGTAATAATATTAAGTATATGTCCATATTTAAATAGCATAAATTATATTTTTAAGTCTAATTGATTAAAAAAAGAAAAAAGTTGATTTAATTGAAAAATTGGAGTAAGGAGAATGAAGTCAGAACATGAACATTTTCTGGGAGCATCTATGAGTTAGGTGTCTGGGAACCATTGGAGTTTGGCTCCCAGAAATTTCTAGGTACTAAGGATCCTGGGCTACTTTATGTACAGTTTTACTCAGGCCTGGAATCCACTCTCCTTTTGTAGAAGTTACCACCTACCACCTTTCTTCCTTTTACAGCTTTCCAATTGCTCCAAGTTCTCTATTCCATTTTTCCTTCTACGTACCTCTTACTTGTACATTTTGTTGTTCTAGATAAACGGACCATTTTATAAGTACTTATTCATATATGTTTATTTTAATTTTTAAATTTTGTGCTTTAAGTTGCATCCCCAGATATTCCATGTTACTTTTATTTTTGGATATGAAACTTTTGTGTGTGGCTAAACTGATATCTATTCTTTTAGCACTTTATTGTAAACCAATTACGCTGTTGCAAGCTCATGGAATGCCTTAACTTATCTAATTTTCTGTGTAGCTGTGACAGAGATGCTATTTAAACTCTCATTTTACGGAAAGTAGAGACAAAATGAAATTAAAATAACTTATTATCTCTGCAATAAGGTCACATAGATAAGTGCAAAAGACAGAATCCAATATCCAGTTATCTGGCTATAGAGTCAGCCATCTTAACCACTAGACCACAGCATCTGTCTCAGACACCTAAACTGATTCTCAGCAAGAAAGGAGTATTAGGAAGAAGTTTCTTCTAGCTATGTTAAACTTAAATAGGAAGCATCACTTGTTTTATTCCCGAGCATAAGGGTGGTACAGTAGAAAACTCTGAAGGCTAGATCATAGTCTCCTTTTCTTCTGTAGCAATTTCACAATTATGTGAATTAATATCATCAAGAACAATGATGTGAGAGTCCTTCACATCTCATTTGCATCGATCAGTCACATGTCAGCAATTCTCCAGCTTTTGCTTCTTCTCCGCAAATCAATATATGCTTCAGAAACTAATTGCCCTAGTTATCATCTTTTCTTTCTTTTCCATTGTAACTCATCTTTTCTTTAAGTACTGCCTACTTGTAACTGTAATCCTATATCATTAGAAATTCAATTTTATTCCACTTTCCTCATATTTAGTCTAGTAGATGTCCAAACATGATTATAGACTCACCAAAGTATCTTATACTTTGTAATCACCGTTAAAACTTAGGTTCTCTGGGTTGTGGTAGAACGAAGATTTTTGTTTTCCTAATCATGTCCTCATTCCATAATATACATTTTCTTTGCCCCCTTTGTCTCCAAAGAGGTTTGAATACATAGAGGGCTTAATGCTTGGCTGGTGGTAGGTGAGGGCACTGCTATTTATATGAACTAATAGAGGAAAAATGTTTTCTCTTGATTCCCATTCCATGCCATTTTTAGTCCTCTCAGAGAATATCACCTATATCGTGATTTTGGTAAAGGTTAAAAGAGGGAAATATAGCAATGATATCTTAGCAGACTGGGAACTGTTCTCTTCCCTGTACCTGCGTTCCTATCAGGTCATAGTGGCTTCAAGAACTAACTCCCATAAAGGAACGAGCTAAGGAAGCAGTTTTTATTTTTATTTTTTGAATATAGTTGTAAAATAAAAGGAGAAAGGGAATGGTTGGAAGAGATGGCTCAGTGGTTAAGAGCACTGGCTGCTCTTGCAGCACTGGCTGCTCTGCAGGGGACCCAGGTTCGATTCCCAGGCTAACAACCATGTGTAACTCCAGTTCCAGGAAGTCTGATTCCTTCTTCTGACCTCCACGGGCCTTGCATGATATAGGTGCACTTATGTACATGCAGGCAATACACTCATACATATAAAATAAAAATAATAAACAAATTTAAAAAATTAAAAGAGAAAAGGAAAAGAAAAGAAAAAAGGGTCAATATCTACACTTTAAAGGATGTGCGCTAACTTAACTCTTGTAAAATGACACCGGGGCCATTGAGGGGAAAAGGATGAAGGTAATAATGGCTATCTTTTTCTCAGTTCAAAAAGATCCCAGGTAAGGTGGGCTATTTTTTCAGAATAAAGGATGATTCAGAGAAATGAAAAACGGTAACCGACAAAAGCATATAAGCTATCAGAGAAAGCCTACCCCAAACCTCAGCGTCCTCTCCTACCCCAAACCTCAGCGTCCTCTCCTATTCCAAACCTCAGTGTCCTCTCCTCTTATTCCTTCAGTTTCATTTATGATGATGGAGCCAAGGAAGAAGCCACCAGGTGGGTTTGCTCTGTGATGATTTTCATCAGTTTCTGCACAAAAGACACTAACAGAAACAAGTCTAAGGAAAAAGAGTGTATATGCTATATGTATATGTATACGATATCATGGCTGTTAGTCCTTGTGTTTTGCAATGACCATGTAGTTTCTTTTTGATTTCCCTAAATACCAACTCCTCTGTATTCATATGTACGTGCTATGTTCCTAAGCTGGAATTTTCAAATCACAATATTTTTTTAGTGGCACTTTCTTATCTCCCATTGTGAAGGGGATGTCCTTGCTACATCCTGTCATAAAATCTATGCATTTTTGCTTTTGTAGCATGCTTTGTTCTCTTATTTAATACTAACTAAGCCACATGCCCTATTACACATAATAGAGTTCCATTGTCAGTATTAGACTGTAGAAATGGACATTGGTTGCAGAATGCTTATAGTAGATGTCTATGTTTTTAAGAAACGAGTAATTTTCCAGGTGTGGTGGCACACACCTTTAATCCTAGCACTCGGGAGGCAGAGGCAGGCAGATCTCTGTGAGTTCAAGGGAGGCCTGGTCTACGTAACGAGCTCCAGGCCAGCTGGGACTAAAGGGAGACCCTGTCTCAAAAAGACCAAAACAAACAAACAAACAAAAAAACCCAAGTAATTTATATACTTTAGACCACATTTTAATGTGAAAAGTATTACAATTTATTATCAAACTAAAGTAGCCTTTTACCCTAATCTGTCAGGTACAATAAAACTATGATTAATTCAATTTATTACATATACACAAATAAAACACCATACATTAAACTGTATAGTAAAATTATGTTATTTATTTCTGTTAGCATGCAGAATTTAATTAATGCAAGGAAATTTATCATTATATATATGAAACAAGAAAGTTAAGAAATAAAACAAATTGTTGTATAAGTAGATATTAAAGAGCATTTATCTCCAACAACATTCTTTCTTTATGAAACCTGTTGGTAATCTAGACTAGGAAATGAATCACTACAATGATAAAAATGATTGTTCCCAAACTATTGGTCAACACAATCCCAAATGATGAGATGGTGGAAGTATTTTCCTAAAACTCATTTTAAAATTATGGTTATTTAATATTTTCCCTGAAATAGTCAATAGAGAAAACAAAAATAAATGACCTTGCATATACTATCATTATTTTGAGTAAAATTATGCTTTAGTAGTTGTGTAATTTTTCCTTTAAGATGCAGAGGTCTTGCATGTGAAGGTCATGGTTATGACAAGTGAAAAGACATATTGTCATGTAAATTGCCAATGAAAATTATAGCCTTGGAGGAGAGTTAAAGGCAATGGAGGACAATGATTATGGTAATTCATGAAAAATTGAACTTCTCAATACTAGAAATGATTAAAATTCTATTCATGTGCCTGAAGAAATTAAACCAAAATGTTAATTGCTATTTTTCTCTATAATGTATGCCTTGGCATATGAATAATTTATTCTCCTTATTTTCCAAATAACTTTTAATTAACCTTATTTTATTATCCCAAATATCAGAAATACTATTTTCAAATTTTCCTGAAAGGGATTTACAGAAATTGACAAGAGGTCTCTCTAAAGCCAAAGTTGGAAATAAAGCAGTAAATGACTAGGAAATCGGGAAAGGGCTTATGATTCTTTTTATGATATAGATGAAAATGATCCTTTTGGTGTTCTGGTTTTGCCTATAAACATCACACACACACACACACACACACACACACACACACACAGCTATTAGCAGACAGAACTATGTTGTAAAAGGATCCTATAGCTTACCACTTGGAATGTGATCTAGTTTAGCAGTTCAGCAAGGGGGCACAATAAGCACAGGGTAGTATACAAGAAAAACAGAAGAAGAGACACTCATTTGTTATGAGGCATTGAGGAAAATACCCTTTTCTTTCTGTCTTAAGTAACGTTTCCATGCTTTATTGATCTCTTTCTTGATTTGATTATGACTTAGTTTTTATCTTTGTGCATAACTAAAGGAAAAAAAGTGGATAATGAAGCTTTCATCCTTTTTCTCCCCCCTCCCCCACTTTTTTTTTGCCAGCAAGAATTACATTTCGTTTATAAAGGGCATTGTTCACCCAGATTCCAATTATAACCCAAGGAAGCCTTTGAGCAGGATACAACACACTCACCAGGGAAGGTTTCTTCAGGAGAATGTGTTCAGCACTAAATGTAGCATCTTGTACCCTTCTTCATGCAGTTTTCCCCTATTGTTTAGAAAGTGCTGGAAGATTTCTGGTGGGATGCCACTAGTACTTGTCTAAATAAATGACTTCCTAAGAGCTCTACAAGGTCATGATAAATAGTACTGAGAGAGTTAAAATTAAGCCTTGTTTCCTGTTTTATTTTTTGCAGAATTATTCTGATGTTCTTACTTCCATCATTGTGAGTGTGCAAAGTGAAGTTTCTTTGTTGCCGAGAATGCAGTGCAAACTTAGGGCTCTTATCTTATAGGAGGGAGCCTTTATCTGAACAAAAGTCTTACTTGTAGTCTTGATTAGAACAAGAAATCCATGCAGTTATTTCTAGGGTGCAGCCAGGGCAGCCTACTGTGATACAGTATTCCTGCCTCTTTGTTCTTTCTACTGATAAGGTATTTTTATAGAGTACTGTGTTTTAGCAGAAGAGTTGTTTTTGAACCAGGAGACTTAGTTCAGTCCTATCTCCATGGCTTTATCCACTTTACAAACCTTGCAGGTTGTATAGAACATAAGCATGATATAAAATAATAGAGTAAGAGTGCCTACACTGTAGGGCTACTATAAAGATTAGCCCAAGTACCCTGAATGATCTGGTACAGAGGGAGTGTACAATGTATATTATATTAAACACCTATGTTGCCTTTCTTTCATTGTCTAAAGTAAGCAGACCCAAATTTAAAATAATAGCCATAAGTCATGATATTTCCTCCGCAAAATAACTTCATATTTCCCGTTTAATTAGTTTATTAAACACTTTTTCAAACAAAAAAGAATCTGGAATTCCTAATTTCCATATTTTCTTTGCCTTTTGAAAATAACTCTTTCCAACTTTGTTCTAATCTACCTTATTCAAGTATCAATGTGGAGTTCTCAGATTCTCCATCATACAATGGGTTCCATTGTTGACTGGTGCTATAAATTTCAAAACAAGGAAGACATTACAGATATGAGCATAGATATCATCATTCAACATTTGCTTTATCTAATGTATCACCAAAATGTTCTGTTTATATCTTGAGGTATGAAGACAGTGGCTTGAAGAGAAGTATGAAATCAGGTTGGATGCTCTTCATCACACTCGCTTGAAATGTAGTTATCTTCTCTTTGAGCTATACTTCTGGGGTGGAACCCCAGCATAAGTATTCCACAGTCCTAGATGGCTGTTTATTATGTGTGCATGCATGTGTATGTAGGATACCAGACAAAAATGAAAGCTTCTATCCACAGGAAAACCTCCTCTCACAAATTTGTGTCAGTATGTCAGTCTGCTACCTATCTTCTCTCTAACCTCTGGGCACTGAGTATTTCCAGGGGAACCTGCAGTGCCTCTGGCAGCCAATTTAAATTTACCTTTGTTTTCTTCTAAGAGACTTTATAATCCCACAAGTGATTTAAAGTTGAAACTTTAAATCTTCCTAAAGGTAGTAACATCATACAATATTAAAGACAGTGTCTCTAAGACCCAATTTATCTACTTCATTAAATAGCAATTTTTCTTTCTTCTTTCAACGACTTTTTTCTTGACTATAGAGATAAGATGCGTTTTATTGCAGAATATTGGAATATTCACGAAAGAACAAAAGGGGGAGATAAAGGTATTCTATAATTTCTGATAAAGTTATTGATATTTCAGGCATATAGTTAGTACACTAGCCAGCTTTTTATTGTTACCACACAGTATTGGAGAAAATCAACTTAAAAGATTTATTTGGGCTCATAGTTTCAGAGATTTCAGTCTCTGGTTCCTGGGCCCTCCCACCCCTGGCTTTAGACTGAACATCATATGGGAAGCAGATGGCAGAACAAAGCTGCTCCCTTTAGGGCAGCTGGGAAGGAGGTGGGAGGAGAGGGCAGGGGAGGAAGAGAGGGAGAGAGACTCTTCAAACGCACATCTCCAGTGACCTACTTCCTCTAACTAGGCTCTGCCTCCCTACAGCTCATCTAGCTATTAACTCATCAGTATATTGATGGGGTTAGCACTTAACACTCTTATGAACCTTCAACACAGGAGACTTTGAGATCATTTTATAACCAAACAGTACCAGGACTTCAGATGTCTGTTGGCAATAATGGGCCTCAGGTATTTCAGATCAACAACTGGCTAAGCTCTGAGGGTTTTCAAGAACTTTAGTGTTTTTTTTTTTTTTTTTTGGTCTTTTTGAGATAGGGTCTCCCTGTAGCCCCAGCTGTCCTGGAACTCACTCTGTAGACCAGGCTGGCCTTGAACTCACAAAGATCCACCTGCCTCTGCCTCCTGAGTGCTAGGATTAAAGACATGCACCACCACGCCCGGCTCAAGAACTTTAGTTTACAGTTGGTTCTTTGTATCTGTGAGTTCTATATTCATGGATTTAACTGAACACGGAGGATTGAAAATTCCTGGGAAAAATTCCATCTGTCTTGAACATGTACAGACTTTTTTTTTATTGTTGTTGTTTCTTAAACAGTGCAGCATGCATATTTTATTAAGTAATTATAAATAATCTAGACACAATTCCATGTATGTGGGAGAATATGCATAGGTTATATGCAAAACGATACAACATTTTATATAAGGGAATTCAACAGATTTTTGTGTGTGAATGGGTGTATGGAACTAATTCTACATGAGTCCTGAAGGATAGTTATACTTAAATTTACTTTGTAAAAATGGTTGTCTTAACTGTTCAGGAACTGCTGGTTAGAAGAGATGCATAGAGAAAAGCTATCGGGCAACGGGCACTTTGGAACTTTGATGACCTTTTGTGGGTATGCTACAAATATTACATGTTCAGCAGCCCAGAAAGTTCTCTAATCCTGTCCTTTGGGTTTTTATGTAGGCTTTATTATATAAGAATACTTGATTAAATAATTGGCCATTGGTGATCAACCCACACTTTAGGCTTCCTCTCTCCGCTGAAGATATAGGGCAGGGAGAGGAAGATGTGGGGATGAAAGATCCAACTCTTCTTAAACTACTTGTCTTTTTAGTAGCACAGATATATTTATTTATATACTGTTTCTGTTTTTTCCCACTACACACTTTTGTTCCTTCCACTACTTGACTTCAGTAGTATCGTACTCGAATTTTAGTTAACTTGCCTCAGTCTATTTGTTCATGTTGTGTGACTGTGTGGACATGTATGTGCCATGGTGTATCTGTAGAGGTCAGAGGACAACTTGATGAAGTCTGGTCTTTCGAGCATGTGAGTGCTGGGTATTGAAGTCAGGTCATCAGGCTTGGCAGCAAGCATCTTAACTTGAGCCATCCTGGTTCACATTCCTGTTCTGTTCATTATATAATGGATTAATCTGTATTCACTTGCTTTTACTGTCTCTTCAATCCCTACAAAATCTGATTGTTAGGAGACACTCACCAACAGGATGAACATGCTAATGGTTCGGCTGTAACGTGGCTCATATTAACCAGTTTGATAAACTCTAGCCTGAGGACAAAGATGAAGTTCTATATCCACCCAATGAAAATGGAAGAAACACTTTCTAATTTCAAGATGATGAGACAAAATTTTCTAGACTTATCATAAAACTGAAATTTTATCAACCATTCTGACAGGTGATAACCACATTTTACTTTAGTAAATCATTTTAGGGAGGAGAAGAACCTTGAATTAGATTAAGTGTCTACTACTTAAGTGTATTGTTAGTTCATCTTTAGACAGATCAAAATGGATAGGAACACCGGTTTGCTGGCAAAAGACAAGAAAATGGTATTTGAATGACATTTATTTAAGAGATAGAGCAGGAAATCCCTGGGAGGTAGGGAGTTTGAGCAGTGTGTGCATGTCTCTCAAAGGAGAAACAGGAATTGATGTGTGAGAGCCTAAGGCAATACAATTCAAAAGGAGAAGCCAGGGCAGGCTCTCTTGAATAGACAGACAGTTGACATTGGCAGAGTTAACCTCAGCTACTAAAACCTTAAGCATTGATCTGTTATTTTTGCAACAGGCTGTGTAATGCCTGGCAAGGGACTAAAGTAAGTCCTAAGGTCTACAGCAGAAGCAGGAATAGTTTCTAGGAAAATAGTGGCCTTAGTGTTTACTGAGTTAAATGAAAGCAGAAAGGGAGACGGTGCAATTATAGACTAGGTCTTGGGAACTCTGAAGAACAGCACTTGATCATGAGTCCCTATTAAGTCAACTTGACTCTTCTCATCATCTTAGAAAAGGGATGAATCATAGCTGTAGGTGATGCTTAGGTGATGGCTAGGTACATTTCAGACAAAGTTATAATTCTGCATTTAGCAGACCAGTTTAGAGAAATGCACTGTTCAGTGGACTGAATATGAGCATGTCTTGCCCGAATTTACAGGTTGAAATCTTACCTACAGGATATTAGTGAGAGACAGGGTCTTTACAAAGTGATTCGGTTGTAAGGGTGAAGCCCTTATGAACGGAATTGGTGCTCTACAGTAGAGACCCTAGGAAGAGCCCTTACCTTTTCTTCCCTGTGAGGAAGTGGGCCTTATTAGGTACTGAATGTACTAGTGTCTTGATGTTGGCCTCCCCAAACTCCAGAACTTGGAGACATGGGGTGGCTCAATGTCTTAGGTATTTTGTTATAGCAGCCTAAGTGGACTAAGATAAGAGAGTGAATATATGAAAGTTCTGAAAAGGTACTGTCTGGCAGTGTCATTGAGGAGCACTGGGCAGAGATCTGGGCCTCAAACTCTTTCTGATGTGTGGAAATGATCGGAACTGGCGATGAAGCTGGATGGAGCAATGAAGCCTTGGACTAATGTTTCTATATCCCATATTCACACTCCATGTGAACATGGGTTACCAAAAGGGTTACTAATTTAGCAAATAAAAATATGCCATATCTAGTTAAATTTGATCATCATATCATAATGGAAAAATATTGCATGGATAACATACTATATTTTTTCTTTGTCTGAAATAAATTATAAGACTATATTTAAAACCACTTTAAGATATCATTTTACTCCGATAAGACTGGCTAGGATCAAGAAAACAAATGATACCAAGTGCTGGAGAGGTTGTGGGGAAAGGGGAACACTCATCCACTGCTGGTGGGAATGTAAACTCGTACAGCCACTATGGAAAGCAGTGTGGAGAACCCTTGGAAGACTCAAAAATGAGCCTACCACCTGACCCAGTCAGACCACTCCTGGGTATATACCCACAAGACTCATCTTACAGCAGAGATACATGCACAGCCATGTTTATTGCAGCTCTCTTCACAATAGCAAAAAGCTGGAACCAACCCAAGTGCCCCTCAACTGACGGGTGGATAGAGAAAATGTGGTACATCTATACAATGGAGTTCTATGCAGCGGTAAAGAAAGATGACATCATGAGCTTTGCAGGAAAATGGCTGGAGCTAGAAGATATCATGTTAAGTGAAGTAACACAGTCCCAGAAAAACAAACGATGAATGGTATCCCTCATCTGTGGATGCTAGTGCCAATTACCTAGTTATAAGTATTTCTCGCGCAGGGCTCCTTGAGATTTTGTCCAAGTATTTGGGAGTGATGCATATTGGAAAGAACAACAACAACAACAATAGAAAAGACTGCATCAAAGAACTGACTGAAACGGTGAACTTCTGCTCGAAACAGTCAACTTCTCCATTGAGAATTTTGAGAAAGACTGAGAAAAAGGTGAAAAACATGTTTGGCAGAATGCATGAGCTCTGGTGGGGTGCAGGGGGAGAGAGGGGACACGGGTCTAGATTTGATTTGTAATGTAATCCTGTATAAAAAACATATATATGGTGCTGGAGAGATGACCTAGCAGTTAAGAGTACAGACTACTTTTGCAGAGGACCCGGGTTCGATCCCTAGCACCCACATGGCAGCTGAGAACCGTCTATAACTCCAATTCCAGGAGAACTCCAGTTCCAGAGGAATCTGACACCCTCTTTTGACCTCCGTGGCATTGCATGACACGGGTGCACAAACCTACATGCAGACAGTACACGCATACACATGAAATATATATAAATAAAATAAATTAGGAAAAAGGACTATATTACATCATCTCTTTAATTATATTTATTATATTTCTTTTTTTTGACTTTTTGAGACAGGGTCTCCCTTTAGTCCCAGCTGGCCCAGAGCTCACTATGTAGACCAGGCGGGTCTTGAACTCACAAAGATCCACCTGCCACTGTTAAATTATATTTCTATATTTATTTGGCATTTCTTTCTTTTACAGAATTTTCTTACATAAGACTCCTTACTTTCGCCCACCATCTTTCATTTACTGTGGGACACAGTGTCTCCCATGGTCATATGACCATTGAACATTTGCATTGTGATGTAATATACTGAATATGTTCTTCCATAAGGTTAACAACTCTGAGCTGAGACTTGCTTTTCAACTTTGATCTGTTGAAGCAAATAATATCATCTTACACATATACATTGCTTTCTTATGTTGCATCTATTGCTCAATGACATTTAAAAATGTTGTCCATTAGAAAAAAATGAGGACAACAAAAAAATGTTGTCAATTTTTATTTCCTTGTTTTTTAGGCCTATAGTTAGTAATCCAATTGTCTTCATGCTGGAAGAATATCCTTTTTTATTAATTTTTATTTATTTCTGTATGTGTATGAATGTACTGGCTGGAAGAATATTATACAACATGATAAAACTATCTGAATCTTTAAGTGTTAATATTCATTTCAACAGATTATTATGGCATGTTGTAACAACTACTTCAAGTTAAACTTTGCTTTCTTGTCCAAAAGTCAAGTGTGGTTTGTTCAGTCCTGGAAACTGTTGCAATATTTGCCATTTCTGCTGTATGAGCTTGATCATGACTGTTGTGAATCTAGTTCTTTGAATCCTAGCCAGAAGAATTCCACTGTGCAGCAAGCTTCCATTTGTACGTTTTATATGTCAGACTTTAGCAAAATAGAGCCATCCATCATACAGCCAGACAATGTGTGCTGAGATCAGCAGTATCCCTGACATTATCAAAGATGGAGTACGCATTTAATTTTTGGCTATTTTGTTGTTTTGAGCTTGTAGTCACTTCTGATGTTGTGACAGCAGGTGGTGCTCTCAGCCCAGATTCCTGCTATCGACCCTGAAGTAGCCATGTGGAGGGCAGGTAATGGCTTCTTTGGTGACTGGGTGAGTGCAACCCTCTGCAGTCATCTTCTGCGATCTAAGTAGCTCCTGTAAACCCATTTTACACATTAGGCTGGGCCTGTACGTGTCATTCTTTGGGCTGTTGGTGCCATTCTGATGTTGAGACAAACATTTCTTTAACATCTCCCAGGAAACAATTCTAGATGTGGCTGAACAGAGTCAAGCATGAATAGCATTGGAATGACTACGCAGACAATTTATCATTTGAATGGTTCAATAAGACCAGCATGATGTTTGTGGGCTCTGGGCAAATACCAAAAAAAAAGGAGTAAATCTGATTTTCCATTAATATGTTAAGAACAAAGTATCATTTTGAACTTAGAGTCACAGATTTCTGCTCTATGTCTTTATTAGAGACAGTCTGCTCTTATTTTTATAACTTGCTCATTTTACCTGGGTAGCAATCTTATACTTTCTTGGAGAAGAAAATGTAAAGGCAGAAAAAAAAAACCGTTGTATTACGAGATACACAATTAAATTGTGTTAGCCACTTTGTTGCAATTGCTTCTGGGAAAAATTTATTCAAAAATTACTTATTACTTATAATTTATTAAAAAATTAGAAAGTTTTAAAATTCTATTCAATGTGGATGGTAAACTTAATATTGTTTAGGACATTAGTAGCAATCTTAAAGCATTAAGCACTTTTATTTATTATTATTTTTTAAATTTTTAAAAATTTATTTTTGTATGTGTATGAATGTACTGTCTGCATGCAGGTTTGTGCACCGGTGTCCTGCAATGCCGCAGAGGTCAGAAGAGGGTGTCAGATTTCCCTGGAACTGGAGTTAAAGACGGTTCTCAGCCACATGTGGGTGCTGGGGATCGAACCCAGGTCCTCTGCAAGAACAGTCGGTGCTCTTAACCGCTAGGTCATCTCTCTAGCCCCCTTTTTTAAAAAGGTTTTTTTTTTAAATTATTATTTTTTATGTGTATGAGTGTACTGACTGCATGTAGGTTGGTGCACCCATGTCGTGCAATGCTTCGGAGGTCAGAAGAGGGCGTCGGATTCCCCTGGAACTGGAGTTAAAGACGGTTCTTAGCTGTCATGTGGGTGCTGGGGATCGAACCCAGGTCCTCTGCAAGAACAGTCGGTGCTCTTAACCACTAGGCCATCTCTCTAGCCCCCTTTTTTAAAAAGTTTTTTTTTTTAATTATTATTTTTTATGTGTATGAGTGTACTGTCTGCATGTAGATTGGTGCACCCATGTCGTGCAATGCTTCGGAGGTCAGAAGAGGGCGTCAGATTTCCCTGGAACTGGAGTTTCAGACGGTTCTCAGCCGCCATGTGGGTGCTGGGGATCGAACCCGGGTCCTCTGCAAGAGCGGTCGGTGCTCTTAACCGCTAGGCCATCTCTCCAGCCCTATTTTGTGTAAATTTTTAATTGAAATTTTGTGTATTTCACACAGAACATGATGATTATTTTTACGTCTCCTTCCCCATTGGTACCCTCCCGTAGCCCCCCAGTGGATTCCATGCCTTCTGCCATTTATGTTGAGGCCTATCGCATCAAGTTACTGTCCCCTGATATCCCTAAGTGCATATTCATTCACTGGGGTCTAGTCAGCCTATCTAGAGTCCCTTCCTTGAAGATGATCAGCCCTTCCTCAGCCAGGAGTAATCAGTTGCCCGATAGTAATTTGGCTAAGATTGGGGCCTGCTACTCATTTCCTTAGTTCTATGCTGGGTTTTTATTTGCTTGAGTTTACATGGGTCTTAAACTGACACCATTGCTGTAGGTTCATATGAGCAAGGTCCCAGGAGCCTATATGACTCTATTGCCATATGGTCATGCACCTCCTCTTCTGGCTCTTACAATCTTTATGACCCTTCTTCCAGAATGAACCCTGAGCCCTAGGTGGATAAAGTTTAATACAGGAGTCCCATCTAAGGACCCACACTCCATACTCTATTCTCCACACTTTGGCCAATTGTAGTTTTCTGTGTCATGGCCCTTTGTTGCATGAGGGAGATTCATAGATGAGAGCTGAATGATGCATTAGTATTCTCTCTATCCCTTGTTCCACTTTGTTCCATGGATCTTAGGTATAGAGGTTCCATTGTAGATGTGTCACTTAGGGTTGGGATTCACAGACAATGTCAGTTTGTAACCAATTGTGGAATGCTGTAATAGTCTCCGTTTGTTGCAAAAGATGTTTCTTTCTTTCTATTTTGATGCAGTCCTTTCTGTTGTTGTTGTTTTTGTTGTTGTTGTTGTTTCCAATACGCATTACTACCAACTGCTTTGGTCAAAAGCTCAGGGGGCCCTACACAAGAAACACTTACAAATAGTTAATTGGCACTAACATCCACAGATGAGGGATACCATTCGTCGTTTGTTTTTCTGGGACTGTGTTACTTCACTCAGCATGATGTCCTCTAGCTCCAGCCATTTTCCTGCAAAGCTTGTGAGGTCNATTGTTGTTCTTTTGTGTTCCTGGCCCTTGTTGCATGAGGGGATCCATTGATGTGAGTTGAATGATGCATTAGTATTCTCTCTATCCCTGTTCCACCTTGTTCCCTGTATCTTAGGTTTAGAGGTTCCATTGTGATGTGTCACTTTAGGTTGGGCTTCAAAGACAATGTCATGGTTTGTAACCAGGTTGTGGAATCGCTGTAATCGTTTTTTTTTTTTTTCCCTCGTTTTTTTTTTTTTTTTTTTTTTCTTTCTTTCTATTTTGGATGCAGTCCTTTCGTTGTTGTGTTTTTTTTGTTGTTGTTGTTTCCAATAACGCATTACTACCAAACTGCTTTGGTCCAAAAAGCTCCGGGGGCCCTAACAAGAAACACTTACAAATAGTTAATTGGCACTAACATCCACAGATGAGGGATGCCACTCGTCGTTTGTTTTTCTGGGGCCTGTTGTTACTTCACTCCGCATGATGTCCTCTAGCTCCAGCCATTTTTGCAAAAGCTTGTGAGGTCATCTTTCTTTCCTGCTGCATGGAACTCCATTGGGTAGATGTAACCCCACATTTTTCCTATCCACTCGTCAGTTGCGGGGCATTTGTGTTGGTTCACTCCCTTGCTATTGTGAAGAGCGCTGCAATAAACATAGTTGTGCATGTATATTTGCAATAGGATGAGTTTTTTTTGTGGGTATATACCCAGGGAGTGGTATGGCTGGGTCGGTGGGGGGTGGCAAGTTCATCCAAGTCTTCCAAAGGTTCTCACACTGCTTTCCATAGTGGCTGTATGCGTTTACATTCCCACCTAAGCAGTGGATGAGTGTTCCCCTTTCGCCACACCCTCTGCACAGACACTTGGGATCATTTGTTTTCTTTATCATAGCCAGTCTTATTGGAGGTTAGATGATACCGTAAAGTGGTTTGGAGTGCATTGGCTTACTGAGTAGGGATGTTGAAAATGCGTAAGGTGTGTGCGCAGCCAGCTGCTAAGGGCCTTCACGTGTGAAGTCTCTGTTTCAGTTCTTTGCTCCATCTATTGCGTGTGTCATTTGTTTTCTCTTCTTTCTTTGTTTTTGAGTAGTTTAATATTCTGGAAATCATGCTTTGTCAGATGTCTCTGCCGTGAAGGTTTCCTCCCACTCTGTGGGATTCTCTTCACTTCCGTGAGTGTTTCTTTTTGCTGTACAGAGCTTGTGAGTTTAATGAGGTCCCATTGTCAAAGGGCGACCTAAGGCTTGGGCAGGTCGGGCGGAGAGGCAGAGGAGAAAAGAGGAGATAGACAGGTAAGATGAAAAAGGGGAGAGAGAGGAGAGATAAAAAAGCGTAATGGATAAGAAGAGAGTGCGGAAAGGAGGAGGACAGGAGATTAAGGGAGACTGGGATGGGGGAAAATGTCGAGAAATAGTAGAGATAACAAGAGTAGTAATAATATAAGTAATATATATAATGATATTAATTAATATAAATAGAAATCGTCAAGATTTGTATATATATAGGAAGGATAATATTCAATATAATATATATAAAATTAATATTTTATTAAATAATTAATTATATAAAAATAATACTTAATTATTATATATATATTATTTATATATTAAATATAATAATAAAATAAAATATTAATATTATAAATTTATTAATATAAATATATATATTTAAATATTAAATAATTTATAAAAAAAAATAATATAAAATAATTAATATAATATAATATTATAATATAATATATTGTGGGAAGTCTTTTTCTATGCCTCTGTCTTGTAGTTTGCTGCAAACTTTTTCTTCTCTCACCTTCAGATGTTTGGGTTTTCACGTTGAGGTGTTTGATCCATTCTGAGTTGACCTTTTTGTTACAGGGCAAGATGAGGGGTTTATTTCTTCTTATGAAGTGGTGGATCCAGTTTGCAAACACACGTGCTGAAGTGATGAAGATGCTTGTCTTTTCTCCATTGTGGTTCTTGGCCCCCTTGTTCAAATATAAGATGGCTGAAATGTATGTGCTCAGATTTGATCTTCAGTTTTTGTTCCATTGGTCACCAGTTCTGTTTTTGTGCCAGTACCCAGGCTTTTTATGGGCCTATAGCCCTGTGGTATAGTTTGAAGTCTTGTTATAGAGATCTCCCCCCGCCCCAACATGTAGTCTTTGGCTCAGGGTTGTTTTGCTCATTTCGGGGTCTTTTTGTTTTTCTAAATGATTTATGAACTTTTTTTTCCAAAACCTGTGAAGCAAACTCCCGGGGTATTTTGATTGTGATTGTGTTAAATCTATAGAAGGGTTTTGATAAAATGGACATTTTTTTTTACAATGTTCATTTTCCCAATCCATAAACATAGGAGGTTTTTCCGCTTCTGAGGTCCTTCTTCAATTTCTTTCTTTAGGGTTTAAAAAATTTTTGTTGTAGAGATATTGTGGTGTCTTTGGTTAGGTTTTTGCCTAGGTATTTTATTGTTTTTGAGGCTATTGTGAGTGGGAAGGTCACTTTGAATTCTTCTCTCAGTTGCTTGTTTCTTGCGTGTAAAAAAGAAGAAAGGCCATTGATTTTTTAAGGTTTAATTTTGTACCTGCCACTTGCTAAAGTTTGTTATCGTTTCTAGGAGTTTTTGTTGGAGTTTTTAGCATCCCGTAAGTTAAACCAATATATCCATCAGCAAATAGGGATGAGCTTTGCCTTCCTCTTTTCCAATTAGTTACTCCTTTAATTTCTTTTCTTGTGCCTTATGGCTCTAGCAAGGGTTTCAAGCATCTATAATTGCAAGAGGAGTGGTGACGGGGGCAGCATTGCTGAGATTCTACCATTAAAGGAATGTTTCTGTCATTTTCCATTTAGGTCACTATTGGCTTGGTTTTCCTGTCATATGGCTTTGATTACATTGAGCGGAAATATCCTCCAATCCAATTCCTTCTAGACTTTAAGCATGCAATGGATATGCCTGGATTTGTCAAAGGCCTTTTTCAGCATCATTGAAGATATGGTGTGGTTTTTGTCTTTGATTCCGTTTATGTTTTGATGATGTTTATATATTATTTTTGTATGTTTGAACCTCCCCTGCATCTCTGAATGAATTCAACTTGGTCATGTGTGGGTCAGTATGCATTTGCCAGTATCCCTTTTAGATTTGGCATCTGTGTTCAAAGAGGGGTGTCTATAATTCTCCTTGTTTTTAGTTGATATTTGCCTGGTTTTGGTAAAAGAGTGATGCTGGCTTCATAGATAGGAATTTGAGAGATTCCCTGCTGTATTGTATACTTACTACAAAAGTTTCAGTAAATGGTTTAGGTCTTTTTTAGAAACGTTTTATAGAATTCTGCGTGAAACCGTCTGGGCCTGGGCTTTTTTTAGTTGGAGCGACTTCTACACATCCCTCTATTTCTTCATAGTTATGGGTCTGTTAAGCTGCTGGTCCTTTCTTGGTCTGAGCTTTGGTGAATTCCCAGGCATTTCAGATATTTCATCCATGTTCTTTCTAGGTTTTCAAAACTTGGTAGAATACTGGTTTTGAATATTCCCATATATTTTCTGGATCTGTTTCCTTGTCCGTTGTGATATTCCTTGTTCACACGATTGTATGATTTGAGTTGTTCCTTCTTTCGTTTTGTTAACTGGGCTAGAGGTCTGTCTATCTGTGTTTATCTGTCCAAAGACACCAACTTTTGGCTTCATTGATTTTTTTGTATTGTTTTCTTTTTTGTCTCTTTTCATTGATTTCTGCTCTGTTTTTTGTTTCTTTCTTTTCCGTCCTTTGCGTAGAGTTTCATCTGTTGTTGGCCTCAATGCTTTTAGCGATAGTGTTAGATCATTCACTGTGCTCTTTCTGTTTTTTGATGTAGACACCCAGGGCTATAAACTCCTTCCTTAAGGACTGCTTTTAAGTATCCATTATGGTTTTGTGTTGTATTGTCATTGTTATTCGAGTTCAGGAATGCTTTGATTTCTCGTCTTATGCTCTTACCTTGACCCATTCATTATTAAGCAGTGTGTTGTTAGTCTCCAGTGTTGTCTGTAGCAGTGATGGCTTGTTCCTGGTGTTGATAGTTGAGCTTTATTGCACTGTGAATCTGATAGAATGCATGGAAATTATTTCATCTTTTCTGTATTTGTGGAGGTTCTTCTCGTGTCCCAGTATGTGGTCGATTTGGAGACGCAATGTTCCGTGGGGTGCTGAGAAACAGTGTATTTCTCTGGTTATTAGGAATGGATAATTCTGGTAGAGTCTATGGTCCATTTGTTATAGGCATATCTTCAGTTCAGATGTCTCTCGTTTTTATTGCTTTTGGTCTTTTCACCTATACAAGACTCAGTGGGGTATTGAAATTCCTACTATAGTTTGTAACTGGGGTGTGCTGACTTGTGGGTCCTGGAGAATTGTCTTATAAAAGTTTTGCGTGCAGCAGAATTTGGGGCATATATATTCATAATTGTGATATATCTTGGTGATTGTTCCCTTGATATAAATTAATGGCCTTTTTTGTTCTCTGGTCTGATGTCTTTTTACTTTTGAGACTATTTTGTCTGATATTAAAATAGCAACACCTGCTTTCTTTTTTGGTACATTTGCATGGAATAATTTTGTTTTTTCCATCCTTCACTTTAGGTGTGCTGTCCTTGAAGTTAATTGTGTTTCTTTTGTAGACAGATATCGATGGGTTTTGTTTCCTAATCAATCTCCCAGTTTTATGTCTTTTGATGGGGAATTTATTCATTATAGATTTAATTTATGACTGATAGGCTTTGTGTTGCTTCCTTTTGCTTGTTATCCACTTGCAGTTTGGGTTTGGTTTCTACTTCTGCATGTTAGGGTTTAGGCTTTTTATTATTTCTCTTTTCTAGGTGCTGGGGTTTGTTGCTCCTTTCTTCTGTCCTTTGAGAATTGGCTTCAAGTATTCTTTGAGGGGTTTTGTTTTCCGGTACAATGTATTCTTTCACTTGTTTGTGTCTTGGAAGGTTTTCTCCCTCTCCTTCAACTTTCATAATTGCATTTTTGCTGTTGCGATAGTATACCGGAATGTGTGCATCTATCTGTGCCCTTAACCCTAGGGCCTGCTTTGCTCAGGTTTCTTTTTGCTTCACTACGTTGATGGTAGAGAGTCAGTTGTAATTCATGATAGGTTGCCCCTTATAGGCTCACTTGTTTTTCTCTTGGGCTTTAAGGAGTCTTGTCTTTGTTTTGGGTGTCAGCAATTTTAACTATGATGTGGCGTGGAGATTTCTTTTCCTGATTTGGCTGTTTGGAGTTCTATGTGCTTCGTGTATTGGAATGGGTTTGTCCTTTTTAGTTTGTGGGGAAGTTTTCCCTCTATATTCTGTTAAGAAATCGATCGATACCATTCTACTTGGATCGTTCTTCTCCTTCCTTATTACCTATGATAGTGGAGGTTTGATCTTTTCATAGGGTCCCAAAGCTCCTGGGTTGTTCACACTATTTTTGTATTTTTTAAATTTTCTCTAATACTTTCCTTGAGGTTTTTATGTGTGTACTGTGTTATCTTCCAGGTCTGAATTATTCTTGTTCTGCTTCTTCCATTCTGCTTTTGAGGCATTTTCCATTCCTCTACTCTTGAGTGGATGAGGGTTGATTTCCTTTTTCATTTCCTTCTTGATTTCTTAGTACTTTCTCACTTCGTTTGAGGAGCTTCTAATCTCTTCTGGTAGCTCCTTTGGGTCAACTGTGTTGTTTTTTTTAATCTTTCACATGGGATCTTTCTAGCTGTTTCTAACTTCTTTCAAGAGCTTTTCATCTCTCTCTTTCAGGTCCTTAGTCTTGAGTTCTTCATTCTCTTTAGTTCTTTGATTTGTTTCTTTAGATACTTGTAGGTCTTTAAGTATGTTCCCAATTGTGTTTTCTGATGTCTGTGTCCTGGGGGCATCCCAAGGGATCCACTTGTAGGGAATTTTCCATAGGTGTTGTAAAGCTTGGCACGGAGATTATCTGGCCCCTTTCCAGTGTAGTATCTTCTTCACTGGATTTGGCATCCTGGCATATGGGCTTCTCCTTGCCTGTATTCCAATGTGAGTCCTAAATGCCTCTTCACTGTGTTGAAGGCTTGCTTTGCTTGCCTCCTTCAGATGATTCTTCGTAATCTCAGCTGGGGGGGGTGGCCCCTCCGGTACCTTCCGCTTGCCTCAGGAGATCTCACATTTTGTGTATTTCATACATCATTTCTCAGTCCAATTTAGACACATTCCTCTTTCCATGCTCCCACCTCCACCCCAGTTCTTGCATTCTGCTATACATGTCTTGCATCTTTTTTCTCAGTCTTTAAAAGTTTTTCTCTGCAGAGGTTTATTGTTTTGGGCAGAAGTAAACTTTCAGTCCAGACAGCAGCTGTGCAGGAAACAAGGTTGACAATTGATGAGTGGGACCTCATTAAACTCCAAAGCTTCTGTACAGCAAAAGAAACAATCAGGGAAATGAAGAGAAAACCCACAGAGTTGGAGGAAACCTTCACTGCTGATACATCTGACAGAGCACTAACTTCCAGAATATATAAACTACTCAAAAAACAAAGAAGTAAGAAAACAAATGACTTAGTCAAAAGACGGAGTAAGGAGCTAGACAGAGACTTCACAAGTGAGGAAATAAAGATAGCTGAGAAACACCGTAAGAGGTGTTCCACATCACTAATAATTAAGGAGATGCAAATTAAAACCACTTTAAGATATCATCTCACTCGATAAGACTGACTAAGATCATGAAAACAAATGATACCAAAAGCTGGAGAGGTTGTGGGGAAAAGTGAACACTCACCCACTGCTGGTAGGAATGTAAACTAATATAACCACTATGGAAAGCAGTGTGGAGAACCCTTAAAAGACCCCAAATGAGCCTACTACCTGACCCAGTCATACCACTCCTGGGCATATACCTACAAGACTCATCCTACTGGAAAAATACATGCACAGCCATGTTTATTGTAGCTCTCTTCACAAAGTGAAGAGCTGGAACCAACACAAGTGCCCCTCAACTGACGAGTGGATAGAGAAAATGTGGTACATCTACACAACAGAATTCTATGCAGCAGTAAAGAAAGATGACATCATGAACTTTTCAGGTAAATGGATGGAACTAGAAGGTATACTAAGTGAAGTAACACAGCCCTAGAAAAACAAATAAAGGATGGTGTCCTTTATTTGTGGATGCTAGCACCAAGTACCTAGTTGTAAGGCAAACTGAACAATGTTAATGCTATATTTCTTTTTATCTGAAAGTAACTGTGCTCTTGTAATGTAAATCCCTTAATGGGCTCTAGAATTAACTTATCACTTATTTTCAGAATTTGGAATTTTGGTAAAAGGGTGGAGAGTATGTATGCATATTTTAGAGTAATATAAAATTAAAAGGGAAAAATGTGAATCCCCAAATATGATTTGGAAATAACATACAGTTTCTTTTCTTTTTCTTTTCTTTGTTTTTTGGTCTTTTCGAGACAGGGTCTCCTTGTAGCACCCCTGCTGTCCTGCAATTCGCTCTGTAGACCAGGCTGGCCTTGAACTCACAAAGATCCACCTGCCTCTGCCTCCCAAATGCTATGATTAAAGGCATGTGCCACCACACCCGGCTAACATAGAGTTTATTTTCAGACAACATAATGGTAGTATAGATGTGACTATATATATATGATATCGATATATATAATAATATGCATGTGTTGAAGGAATACAAACTGGAGGGAACAACAACAAAAGAAGTGGGGCAAAGAACCCACTGAAATAGTAAAGTTCTCCCCAAAACAATAATACTCTGCTTTGAAAAACTTTAAAAAGACTTAGGAAAAGATCCAAGACATGTATGGCAGAATGCATGACTCTACCCCCATAGTTCCTTGTATAACCCTTTCCCTCTCCCATTTAAATACCCTTATTTTACCCATTTCTCCCCTTGGTAACACCTGTCTTCTGTTGTTTTTCTCTCTCAGGCTCCTCTTTCCCTTTACTGCCCTGGTTCCTTTCCATTTTTCTGGCTTCTGCAGTTATATTAGGCTATATACTCACATATATGGATTTGATGCTAGGATCCACAAATGAGAGAGAACATAAATGGTTTGTTTTTCTGACTCTGTCACTTCACTTAGTATAAGTGTTTCCAGTTCCATTCATTTACCTGCAAATTTCATGATTTCATCTCTCTTTACTGCTGAGTAGAACTCCATTGTAATTGTACCACATGTTCATTATCCACTCATCAGTTGAAGAACACTTAGGTTGCTTCTATTTCTTAGCTCTTGTGAAAAGAGTATTGATAAACATGGATGCACAAGTATCTCTGTAGTAGGATGTGACCTTTGGGTAAATGCCAAGGAATGGTATAACCAGATGATATAGTAGGTTCAGTTTTAGTCTTTTAAGAGTTCTCTACACTGCCTTCCATAGTGGTTGCACAAGTTTCTAATCCCATCAGTACTGAATGAGTGTTCCCTTTTCCCCACATTCTCTCTAGCATTTGGTATCATTTGTTCTTTTGATCTTAAATGTTTTTATTTTGTCATTGGTAAGTTGGTTTTTCTACAGCAATGGTAGCTACTTAGTTTTATGGGAACTTGGAATATAGTTCCTCTAGCTATCCTAATGAAATTGTGGAAACAGAATTTATGAAAGAAGCAATCTTATTAAAAGTAGAACTGCTGGATCTAGTATTTTAACATAAAATACTGTATTTTCCAGTGTGATGGAAATATAAATAATTATAGAAACTTGCTAGATTTAAGAATTTATTTTTTAATTTTTTTTAATGTGTATGAATGTACTGTCTGCATGTAGGTCTGTGCATCCGTGTCATGCAACGCTGCAGAGGTCAGAAGAGGGTCTCCGATTCTCCCGGAACTGGAGTTCTCCTGGAATTGGAGTTATGGACGGTTCTTAGCCGCCATGTGGGTGCTGGGGATCGAACCTGGCTCCTCTTCAAGAGCAGTCGGTGCTCTTAACCACTAGGCTATCTCTCCAGCCCAGACTTAAGAATTTTTAAGGGGCTGGAGAGATGGCTCAACACTTAAGAATACTGGCTGCTCTTGCTGAAGACCTGGATTTGATTCCCAGAACATACATGGCCATTAACAACCATTCATAACTCCAGTTCCAGGGGATCTGACACCTTCTTCTGACCTCTGGGGCACTGGACAACACGGGTTCACTTACATACATGTAGGCAATATACTCATACATAAAAAATAATAAATAAAATATAAAAATAAAAAATTGATGCAGAGTGCGCAGAGCTTAGATGGGGATTTCCCAGGACCACCTGAAGCACAGGTAGGAGCCTAGTGCTTCAGCCAGACAGATGGTTGGACAATTGTGTCATTGTCTTGTGTGGCTGTGGGGTCAGAGTCACCCTGCTAGCTGGTTTAAAAGGTGGGCCTGTTGCCACTGTGAGACTTCCATGCACAGAGCTTAGATCAGGGATTTCCCAGGACCACCTGAAGCACAGAGTACCAGGGCTGGCTAAGCGAGGCATCCCTCACCCCTCCCCAACTGGAATTGCTGAGGGAGTGTTCAAGTGCGACCACAGTAGTGATTCTGGGGTGCAAGGCAAGGCAATAAATGAAACAGTGAACCTGAGACACCTCTAGTCCCTAATCACCAAGCCCTAGAAACAACCTAGAGAAACCAGTTGGCAGGAAGCTGGCATTGCTCAGCAGGGTACCGACTGGGTTGTTCCCTACCCAATTGTTTTGGAGAACTTTCAGAACATAAAAGGGAAGAGTGAGTTAGACTTCCAATATATAAACAAAATTGAAAGCCTGAAACCTAGACAAGTCAACACTCCATAAACAAGGAGAAAAAAAACAAAAAACAAAAACAAAAACAAAAAAAAGAAGGCATCTGAAGGAGACAAGCACAGCAATCCTTCAGTACAGTGAAAAGGCATTTGAGATTCGCATCAGAATACAGGCAAATGGAAACCCACATGCCAGGGACATGATGAAGGAACAATATGGGAAAGGTGTGGGATAATTTGATGCCAAGCTCTACCAACCCTATGGGAGATTCCTACAGTGGGATATCCCTGGGGTGGCCCAGGACACAGATCTTAGAGGAGCAATTGCAAACATATTCCAAGAAATCAAAGAATATAAAGAACTAGTCAGAGAACTAATGAAAAACTCAAGGACCTAGAGGGAGAGAAAGACAAATGCCAGAAGGAACTAGAGGAAGAGAATGACAAACTCCAGAAAGAAGTGGAAACATTGAAAAGATCCCATGTTGAAATAAAAAAGGAAACCAACCAGTGAAGCAAGGAGATAGAAGAAGAGATTGAGAAGCTCCAAAAGGAAGTGGAAATACTCAAGAAATCACAGGATGAAATGAAAAAGGAAATCAAACACTCATCCAATCAAGAGGAAAGGAATGGAAAAAGCCTCAGAAGTAGAATGGAGGAAGCAGAAAAAAGAATTTCAGAACTGGAAGATAACACAGAACAACTAAAAAGCTCAAGTGAAGATTATGAAAAATTTAAAAATACACAAAAGTGGAACAACCAGGAAATGTGGGACATTATGAAAAGATCAAACCTCCACATCATAGGAATAGAGGAAGGAGAAGAATCCCAAGAGAACGGTATTGATCAGATCTTCAAGAATAATAGATGAAAATTTCCCCAAACTAAAAAAAGACAAATCCATACAAATACAAGAAGCACATAGAATTCCAAACAGACAAGATCAGAAAAGAAACTCCCCATACCATATCACAGTTAAAACACTAGACACCCAAAACAAAGACAAAATTCTGAAAGCCACAAGAGAAAAACAAAAAGTTACATATAAGGGGAAACCCATCAGAATTACAACTGACTTCTCAGTGCAAACTATGAAAGCAAGAAGAATGTGGAGCAAAGCATTCCCAGTGTTAAAGGACTACAGATGCCAACCCAGGTTACTATACCCAGGAAAAAAAATGTTGATTATAGTCAAAGGAGAGAGAAAAATCTTCCATGACATAAACAAGATGATAGAATACATGTCCAGAAAACCAACCCTTTCGAGAGTGCTTGAAGCAATTCAAGGACTAGAGGAGAAGAGCAACTATCCTCAGGCACCTAGAAAGAGAAATTAATAAACGTATAACTGCAGAAGTAGAAACCTAGCCCCCAAATGCAAATAGAAAATAAGGTGAAAGGAAGCAACACAGATCTTTCAATTATAACCTTAAATATCAATGTGCTAAACTCCCCAATCAAAAGACATATACTGGGGGATTGGATTAGGAAACAGAACCCATCTATATGCTGTCTGCAAGAAACCAATCTCACTCTCAAGGATAGGCACCACTTAAGATGAAGGGATGATGGATCTGAGATCTCCTGAGATCAGCTGAAGCGCAGCTCTCTTCACAATAGCAAGGAGCTGGAACCAACCCAAATGGCTCTCAACTGATGAGTGGATAGAGAAAATGTGGTACATCTACATGATGGAGTTCTATGCAGCAGTAAAGAAAGATGACATCATGAGCTTTGCAGGAAAATGGCTGGAGCTAGAGGACATCATGCTGAGTGAAGTAACACAGTCCCAGAAAAACAAATGATGAATGGTATCCTTCATCTGTGGATGCTAGTGCCAATTACCTTGTTGTAAGTATTTCTTGTGCATGGCCCCTTGAGCTTTTGTCCAAAGCAGTTGGGAGTGATGCATATTGGAATCAACAACAACAACAACAACAACAGAAATGACTGCATCAAAGAAATGACTGAAACAGTGAACTTCTGCTCAAAACAGTCAACTTCTACATGGAGAATATTGGGAAAGACTGAGAAAGAGATGAAAAGCATGTTTGGCAGAATGCGTGAGCTCTGGTGGGGTGGGGGGTTGGGGACACAGGTCTAGATTTGATAAAAAATATAAATAAATAAATTTAAAAAAAGATGAAAGGATGGGAAAAATATTCTAAGCAAATTGTACCAAAAAGAAAGCAGGAGTTGCTATCTTAATATCAGACAAAATAGACTTCAAAGTAAAAGAAATTAGAAGTGACAAAGAAGGCCATTACATCTTTATCAAAGGAACAATTGACCATGAAGATTTCACAATCATGAATATATAGGCACCAAACTCTGGTGCACCAAACTTTATAAAGACAATTCTCCAGGACCTCAAGGCACAGATTAACCCCAGCACATTCATAGTAGGGGACTTCAATACCCCACTGAGCCCTTTGGACAGGTCAATCAGACAAAGAATAAATAGAAAAACATCTGGACTGACTGATATGATACACCAAATGGACCTCACAGACAGCTACTGAATAGTCCACCCAAATACCAGAGAATACACTTTCTACTCAGCACCTCATGGAACACTCTCCAAAATTGACCACATACTGGGACACAGAAAAAAACCCCAAGAAATACAAAAAGATTGAAATAATTTCATGCATTCTATCAGACCACAGTGTAATAAAGCTCAATATCAAGACCAGGATAAGCCCTACTATCTACAAGAACACATGGAGACTAAACAACACACTCTTGAATAATGAATGGGTCAAGGAAGAAATAAGGAAATAAATAAAAGCATTCCTGGAACTGAATGACAATGTTAATACACACAACAAAACCTATAAGATACTTTAAAAGCAGTCCTAAGAAGAAAATTTATAGCCCTGGGTGGCTACATTAGAAAACCAGAAAGAGCATAAGTGAACGATCTAACACTGGAGCTAAGAACACTTGAGAAACAACAATAAATGAACCCTAAATGCAACAGACAGGAAGAAATAACAAAAATAAGAGCAGAAATCAATGAAATAGAGACAAAGAAAACAATAGAAAAAAAATCAATTAATCCAAAAGTTGGTTCTTTGAGAGAATAAGCAAGATAGACAGACCACTAGCCCAGTTAACCAAAAGAAAGAAAGAGCAACTCCAAATCAATAGAATTCATAATGAAAGGGAAAATATCGCAACAGACAATGAAAAGATCCAGACAATCATACAAGAATACTTCAAAAACCTATACTCTACTAACTTTAAAAACCTAGGAGAAATGGATGACTATCTGAAATCCTGGGAATCACCAAATCTCAACCAAGAAGAGATTGACAGCTTAAACAGACCCATCATATATGAAGAAATTGAAGATATAATAAGAAGCCTCCTAACTACAAAAAGCCCAGGTCCAGATGATTTCACAGCAGAATTCTATAAAACATTTCAAAAAGACTTACAACCATTATTACTCAAGTTTTTCAGAAGGATACAAGCAGAGGGAAATCTCCCAAATTCCTTCTATGAAGCCAGCATCACTCTAATACCAAAACCAGGCAAAGATACAACAAAAAAGGAGAACTGTAGACCCATCTCACTAATGAACACAGATGCAAAAATTCTCAACAAAATACTTGCAAACCGCATACAGACCCACATCAAAAAGATCATCCACCATGATCAAGTTAGATTCGTACCAGAGATGCAGGGATGGTTCAACATATGAAAAATCCATAAATATCATAAAACACATAAATGGACTGAAAGAAAAAAACCACACGATCATCTCAACTGATGCAGAAAAAGCCTTTGACAAAATCCAGCATCCCTTCATGCTTAAAGTCCTTGAGGGAATTGGATTGGAGGAATAATTCCTCAATATTATCAAAGCCATATACAGGAAACCCACTGCCAACATCATCATAATGGAGAAAAGTTAGAACATTCCTCTTAAAGTGAGGAACATGGCAAGGCTGTCTCCAGTCAACACTCCTCTTCAATATAGTCCTTGAAACACTTGCTAGGGCAATAAGGTAAGAAAAGGAAATTAAAGGAGTACTAATTGGAAAAGAGGAAGTCAAACTATCCCTTTTTGCTGATGATATGATTGTTTACCTAAGGGATGCTAGAAACTCCACCAGAAAACTAGAAATGATTAAGCATTTCAGTAAAGTGGCAGGATACAAAATTAACCTAGAAAACATCAGTAACCTTTCTTTACACCAACAACAAGCAACTGAAGAAGGAATACAAGGAGACCTTCCAACTCACAATAGCCTCAAAAACAATAAAATACCTAGGAACAAACCTAACCAAAGACACCAAGAATCTCTACAACAAAAATTTTAAACCCCTGAAAAAAGAAATTGAGGAAGACATCAGAAGATGGACAAACCTCCCATGCTCATGGATTGGGAAAATAAATATAGTAAAAATGTCCATTCTACCCAAACTCTTACACAGATTTAGTGCAATCCCAATTAATATCCCCAAGATTTTCTGCACAGGCTTGGAAAAAGAAGTCCTTAATTTCATTTGGAAAATCAAAAGACCCTGAATAGCCAAAGCAACCCTGAGTGAAAAGAGCAATACGGGGGGGGGGGACTCTATACTAGACTTCAAACTATACTACAGGGCTATAGTCATAAAAACAGCCTGGTACTAGCTCAAAAACAGACGTGTTGACCAATGGAACAAAACTGAAGATCCAAACTTACTTGAGCACATACAATTTCAGCCACCTCATATTTGACAAGGGGGCCAAGAAGACACAATGGAGGAAAGACAGCATCTTCAGCAAGTTGTGTTGGAAAAACTGGATCACCACTTGTAGAAGAATGAAATTAAATCCTTATCTCTTGCCTGTACAAAAGTCAACTCCAGATGGATCAAAGACCTCAACGTGAAATCTCAAACTCTGAAGGTGATTGAAGAAAAAGTTGGCAGCAGACTACAAGACATAGGCGTAGGAAAAGACTTCCTAAATCAGACAGCAGCTGTACAAGAATTAAGGTTGACAATTGACAAATGGGTCTCATTAAACTCAAAAGCTTCTGTACATCAAAAGAAACAATCAAGGAAGTGAAGAGAAAACCCACAGAGTGGGAGGAAACCTTCACCACAGAAACATCTGACAAAGCATTGATTTCCAGAATATATAAACTACTCAAAAAACAAAGAAGAAAGAAAACAAATGACTCACTCAAAAGGTGGAGCAAAGAGCTGAACAGAGACTTCACAAGTGAGGAATTAGAGATGGCTGAGAACCATATTAAAAAGTGTTCAAAGTCACTAATAATTAAGGAAATGCAAATGAAAGTCACTTTAAGATATCATCTTCCTCCAATAAGACTGGCTAGGATCAAGAAAACAAATGATACCAAGTGCTGGAGAATTTGTGGGGGAAAGGGGAAAACTCATCCACTGCTGGTGGGAATGTAAACTCATACAGCCACTATGGAAAGCAGTGTGGAGAACCCTTGGAAGACTTGGAATGAACTTGCCACCTAACACAGCTATACCACTCCTGGGTCTGTATCCACAAGACTCATCTTACCACAAAGATACATGCACAGAGATTATTGCAACTCTCTTCACAATAACAAGGAGGTGAAACCAATCCAAGTGCCCCTCAACTGAGGAGTGGATAGAGAAAATGTGGTACATCTACACAATGGAGTTCTATGCAGCAGTAAAGAAAGATAACATCATGAACTTTGCAGGTAAATGGCTGGAGCTAGAAGATATCATGCTGAGTGAAGTAACACAGTCGCAGAAAAACAAAAGATGAATGGTATCCCTCATCTGTGGATGCTAGCACCAATTACCTAATTGTATGGCAGACTGAGCAATGTCAATGTGATCTGAAAACAACTGTGCTCTTATATTGCAGAATTCCTTAAAAATTAAACAAAGAAAAAAATAAAGTCCTAAAGGGAATAGGACTGAAGGGAACATTCCTCAACATGATCAAAGTCATATATAGCAAACCCACTGCCAACATCATCCTAAATGGTGAAAAATTGGAATCATTTCCCTTAAAGGGAGCCATTTCCCTTAATGGAAACCCAGCAAGGCTGCCCCTTATCACAACTTCTCTTCAACACAGTGCTTGAAACACTTGCTAGGACAATAAGACAAGAGAAGGAAATTAAAGAAGTACTAATTGGAAAAGAAGTTAAGCTATCCCTTTTTGCAGATGATATGATAGGAAAAAAAATCCTCAAATTCATAAAGACCCCAAATACCTAAAGCAACCCTGAGTGAAAAATGCAATAGGGGGGGATTGCTCTACCAGATTTCAAGCTATATTACAGGGCCATAATCATAAAGACAGCCTAGTACTGGCACAAAACAGACCCATTGACCAATGGAACAAAATTGAAGATCCAAACTTGAGCTCAT
This sequence comes from Rhizomys pruinosus, assembly GCA_009823505.1. NCBI lineage: Eukaryota > Metazoa > Chordata > Mammalia > Rodentia > Spalacidae > Rhizomys > Rhizomys pruinosus. The sequence goes on from VZQC01011251.1 coordinate 84,804, forward strand.
ACAATTTTAGCCACTGCATATTTGACAAAGGGGCAAAAAAATCCTCAATGGAGGAAGGATTACATTTTCAGCAAATGGTGCTGGCAAAACTGGATCACCATTTGTATAAGAACAAAATTGGACCCCTATCTCTAACCCTGTACAAAAATCAACTCCAAGTGGATCAAAGATCCACCTGAAATTGAAACCCTGCAAGTGATAGAAGAAAAAGTGGCAACATACCTACAAGACATAGGCAATAGGAAAAGACTTTCCTTTCTTTATTTCTTTTCTTTCTTTCTTTCTTTCGTTCTTTCTGTCTTTCGTTGTTGTTCTTTCTGTGCTTTTCTTTCTTTTCTTTCTTATGTCTTTTATGTGTTTGTAGTTTTTGAGAACGGTCTTCGAACTTTAGTCCCAGCTGGCCTGGAGGAAAAGACTTTCTAAATCAGAGAGCAGCTGCGCAGGAAATAAGATCAATAGTTGACAAATGGGCAGCAAAAGAAACAATCAAGGAAGTGAGGAGAAAAACCCCAGAGTGGGAAGAAATCTTCACCAGTGATTCATCTGAAAGAGACTTAATGTCAAGACTATATAGATTACTCAAAAAACAAAGAAGAAAACAAATGACCCACTCAAAAGATGGAGTAAAGAGCTGAACAGAGACTTCACCAGTGAGGAATTAAAGATGGCTGAGAAACATCTTAAAAAGTGTTCCACATCATTAATAATTAAGGAAATGCAAATTAAAACCACACTAAGGTATCATCTCACTCCAATATGATTGACCAAGATCAAGGAAACAAATGACACCAAATGCTAGGAGGTTGTAGGGAAAGGGGAACACTCATCCACTGCTGGTGGGAATGTAAACTTGTACAACCATTATGGAAAGCAGTGTGGAGAACCATTAGAAGACTCAAAATGAGTCTACCACATGACCCAGCTATACCATTCCTAGGTATATACCCACAAGACTCATCCTACTACAAAGATACATGCATGTCCATGTTTATTGCAGTCTCTTCACAATAGTGAAGAGCTGTGACCAACCCAAATGCCCCTCAACTGACTAGCAGATGACAAAAATGTGGTACCTCTACACAATGTTGTACTATTCAGCAGTAAAGAAAGATGACATTAGGGGCTGGAGAGATGGCCTAGCGGTTAAAAGCACAGACTGCTCTTGCAGAGGACCCGGGTTCGATCCCCAGCACCCACATGGCGGCTGAGGACCCGGGTTCGATCCCCAGCACCCACATGGCGGCTGAGAACCGTCTGCAACTCCAATTCCAGGAGAACTCCAGCTCCGGGGGAATCTGACACCCTCTTCTGACCTCTGCGGCATTGCATGACACGGGTGCATAGACCTGCATGCAGACAGTACATTCATACACATAAAAATAAATAAAATAAAAAAAATAAAGGCTAACAACTAAAAAGAAAAAGATGACATTATGAACTTTTCAGGTAAATAGATGGAACTCGAAGCCATTATGCTAAGTGAAGTAACATAATCCCAGAAAAGCAAGTGGTGAATGCTCTCCCTCATTTGTGGATACTAACCCCAAATCCCCATTTGGCAGGCAAGCTGAACAACATTACTGTTATATTTCTGTTTATCTGAAAGCAACTATGTTGTTATAATGTAAATCTCTTAATGGGCTCTAGAATCCATCGACCACTTACTTTCAGACTCTGTAATTACTGTATATGAGTGGAAAGTATGTATTCATATTTTAGAGTAATATAAAATTAAAGGAGGAAACTGTGGGGGCTGGAGAGATGGCCTAGCGGTTAAGAGCGCTGACCGCTCTTACAGAGGACCCGGGTTCGATCCCCAGCACCCACATGGCGGCTGAGAACCGTCTGAAACTCCAATTCCAGGAGAACTCCAGTTCCAGGGGAATCCGACACTCTCTTCTGACCTCCACAGCATTGCACGACACGGGTGCACAAACCGGCATGCAGACAGTACATTGATACACATACAGAAATAAATATAAAAGGAGGAAACTGTGAATTCCTAAACATAAAAAAAGACTGAGAGAAAGATGCAGGACCATCATGGCACTGTACATGATCTGGGGTGGGGTGGGGTGGGGGGAAAGGGAAAGGTGAATATTTCTAAGTTGAAGTGAGAAATGATGTCTGAAATACACAAAACATCAATAAAAGCATTGTTAAAAAAAGAAAATTGATTAGAAATGTTTGACCCTTCAAAGGTGCACTGTGCTAAATACCGTTTTGCTGGAATCTTACCACGTTTATGGTGGCTTCTATAATGCAAAGTCTTGTTACTTGTCTGGGTAAAGAGAATGAAGAATTTTGTACTCAGGATCGTTCATAATAAATGATTTCCCACATTTCCCACATTATGAGATCGTTACAGTATATGGATTGAATGTAAAGGTAACTATTTGTATTTTTGAAGAATTTGTATTTACATAACAATATTTATGTTAATATAGTTAAGCAAAAGAAAACTGGAGACAAACTTTAGCATTGTTTATGAAACTAAAACTGATACTATAAAACCTCAACAGAAGAAAAAAGGTTAGAAAAATATTCAAAACATTAGCCATGGCATCTTCTGAAATTTCCAAAGTTATAAGATAAATATTAATACATATAGGTAAAACAAAATATATTTCAAAGAAGAGAAAAAAGCAATGCAGTTGCCTAAATAAGAAATATTATTAATTCAGCCAAAGAAGTCAAAATTTTACTTATGATTTATTTACTTATTTATTGTGTGTGTATGTGCATGCATGCCATGATGTGTGTGTGTGTGTGTGTGTGTGTGTGTGTGTGTCTGTGTCTGTGTCTGTGTGTGTGTCTGTGTGTAGGTCAAAGGACAACTTGCAGGAGTCAACTCTCTCCTTCTACCATGTGGGTCCTGGGAATGAACTCCTGTTGCTAGGTTTGGTGGAAAGCTCTCTTCCTCTTTGAGCCATCTCACTAGTCTAAAACTTTATTTTAAATGCTTATGTAATGTCTTTGAGTATTTAAAAATCGCACATCAATACTTATTTACACTACATGTCTATTAGGAAGTTTCCTACATCCTAGTTTAGGGCAGAGAAATGAATATACTTTAAAATGAAACTCTTATTGGGGAGATTCTTAAGGAGTCATTTATCTTTATAAGCATATCACTTATGTTCCACCTTTCATGAGATAGTTTAGAAGGTGTGACTAAAATAACAATCATGATCTTGAACTGCCCTGACGTGACTGCTTTGGAGGCTGTATTTAAATAACATTGGCTAGAGGCTTTAGGTGGAAACAAGAATAGAGAAGTAATTGAAAGACCCCTGTTCTCAGATCCCAACACTTAAAAAAGATTTATTTATTATCTATCTATCTATCTATCTATCTATCTATCTATCTATCTATCTATCTATCATCTATTTATCTATCTATCATCTATCTATCTCTTTGTCTCTCTATATTTATTATTTATTTATTTATTTATTTATTTATTTATTTATTTATTTAGTGTCTCTGTGTGTATGCTCACGTGTCAGCATGTGCTTGAGGAGGCTAGAAAATGGCATTGGATTCCCTGGAGCTGGAGTTAAGGGCGTTCTTAGCCACCCAACCTGACTGCTAGAAATTCAACTTGAGTTAGTTCTCTGAAAGAGCAGAAAGCACCCTTAACCACTGATCCGTTTCCCTAGCCCCAGGTGTTTTCTAAGCAAAAATATTTCTGTAAGCACAGTTGTTTACTCCCGCATCTCTGCACTGTTGGACCACTGGGCATATTTTGTCAAGACCATCCTTATTTTAGCTTGCTGAGTTCACATCTGGATAAGGTCGATGTTTACCTTTCTCAGTCAGCAACATTCATAGCATCTTTTAGTACTTATAAAAGCTATAAAAGGACAGGTAAAAAATGAGGATAGGAAAGTAAGAAAGGGTCATGGGGAGGGGTGGAAGGGAGAGAAGTGGTTTGAATGTGACCAAAATACATTGTATAAAATTTGGGATGTAATTAAAAATATTTCTAAAAAGACCAAAGTTTTCCGATTTATGCTCGAAGGCTTAGCCATGTGGGGGCTGAATTTGACATGGCCGGGAATCAAGTCCTAGTGATCAGGAATAGTCAGGGAAATTAACACACAGCAAGGAACACTCAGTTTTAATTTGTTTCCTACTCACTGCTCTGACTTTTCTCCAGACTTGCAGAGCACAGTTCAAGTAAAGAGGAGCCCTGCGTGCAGGATCGTGACTAGATGGCTGTGGTAGGAGGACATCTGGAGTACAGACGTCTGTGGATACCTCCTAGTAATGGAAGTTAGTAACACTTTGGTGCTGATAAATATCTGTTTAGATGAATTATTCAGATATTCCCATAGTATAAAATATGATCAATTACATATTTTCTTGTAAAAATTACTAAAAAGCTGGGTTACTTGATAGTTTTTAATTTTCATGGAACAATTTAAAATTTTTCTGAATAATTATACTACCCATACTTATAATAACATATAAATTCCACATTTTAAAGTGAAATGTAAGTATTTTTAGGTTACTCATACATTGAAATTAATTTTCTTATGTTACTAATTTAATAATTACTAATTAACTTAATACATATAAAAGCTTCATAACAACACCAGGAAATTCACTCATTATTATTGTTAATAATCAAGAATTAGTATAGCCTAACGAGTTCTTTCTATTTACCAATAAGACATGATAGGCTAAACAAAGACCTGAAATAAGTCATTAGAATAACACATTTGGGATGAGGGTCTTACAGTTGTAGAGACTAGAGTAAGATATGTTTGATGTCTTTTGATTGGTTGTTTAAGATACAGTTAATAGGTCTAATCTAATTAAGTCTTCAGGGTATTATTCTTGAAGTCTCCAAAACTTTTGAACATCTTTCCCCTGAAGCAATTTAAAATTATGTCTTAGGAAATTTCAAACATCCCTGAGAGCCAGAGATATTTAAATTACTTCCCTCAGCCTAAAGAAGACTCTTTAGAGAATTTCCTGGGCTTTGCAATGGAGCAGTGTTTCCACCTGAGCTTCAAGGGCAAATGAAATGTGCCTTGTAACTCAAACTGCTCTCCCCAATACCTAAACATGCTCCATTTGAGTTTGAAGCAAGAAACCAAACCATATTCCCTTTGGAAACATCTTTGACTGTCCTAAAAAGAAAGGTTTGGAGTAATTTAGAAATGTCTTTTGTAAATTCTCCTTATTGTCAGTGTTTTCCAGATAACTTGTCTTGTAACATTAGGGCTTCCCCAGAGGTAGCTGCTTCTTTAGGAATCCATCAGACTCATGGACAGTTTTGTAGAATAGACTGAAAATAGAAGATCAGGGGAAAGAATTTGCTATGTGTTGAACCCAGGAGGTAAGTCAACTTTTAATCAGGGACAATTGCTGTAACATGCTAATTGCATAAATCCAAGGAAGGAATGTCTTTATGAACATGTGCTGTGGAATGTTATTTTACTAGAGGCATCTGTCCAATAGGAATAAAAATCTCCAAGAAAATTTTATTGAATATAGCTTAAAATTGAGAAAATACACAGCCTAAACAATAACTGCAGATATATTGGAACATTGAAATCATATGGATATTTGGATTTGTAATTTCTAGCTGGGAATAGAAATTCATTTGGTCAAAGTGTAGTTTTGGGTTTTTGTTTATTTTAAGTGGCTATTCATCTAAGATTGTCATTTCTCTTTGGTCCAATTAGGTTGCTTGGTTGTCAGATTTGGTTCCTGGAGCAAGAATGTCAAGCATGGTGTCGTCACCACAGTTCAGTGATTATAGCAATTTACTTCATAGCACTGATTCAGTTTTGTCTGGTTCAGGTTAAAAAATGATTGTCCAGGGGGCTGGAGAGATAGCCTAGTGGTTAAGAACGCTGACTGCTCTTGCAGAGGACCCTGGTTCGATCCCCAGCAACCACACGGTGGCTGAGAACCGTCTTTAATTCCAGTTCCAGGGGAATCCGACACCCTCTTCTGACCTCCGAGGCATTGCATGACACGGGTGCACAGACCTACATGCAGACAGTACATTCATACACATAGAAAATAAATAAGAAAAAGAAAAAAAAATGATTGTCCAGTTTTAGTCATGAATGCACAGTGTTTCGCCTTGGTCCCCACTGTGGATCTTCTTGGGCATGCTACTTACGATGCTTTATTTCTTCTTAAATACTTTGGATTTGGGGGTGGGAAGAGAAACGAAAAGGAGCAGTGAGCCATTAACAGGAAGAGTTCTGACTTAGGTTTATATGAGTATTGGACGCTGATTGTGAGTATTTTGAGTTTCCCTTTTGTTATTGGTGATGCATTTTTGTGGTGGCTTTAGATCTAATATCTGTCAGACACATGCACATTTATATTTTAAATGAATGAAGTAGCTTTCATTTAAAAAGTCAGCCTTTGAACATCTTGTGTTAAACTGTAATGGTGTTTTGTTATAATGGCACAGCACTATTTACTGTGAATGGAGCTTGGTAAACTGCATCCACCTCAAATGGCAGATGTGATGAAAAATTGTAGGTTGAATTGATTGAGAAGGGACCAGTCATCTGATTGATCAAACTTTGGAGATACTCTTTTTTTTAAATTTTATTTTTTTCTGTATGTGTATGAATGTACTGTCTGCATGCAAGTTTGTGAACCCGTGTCGTGCAATGCCGCGGAGGTCAGAAGAGGGTGTCGGATTCCCCTGGAACTGGAGTTCTCCTAGAATTGGAGTTTCAGACAGTTCTCGGCCGCCATGTGAGTGCTGGGGATCGAACCCGGGTCCTCTGTAAGAGCGGTCAGCGCTCTTAACCGCTAGGCCATTGCTCCAGCCCCTGGAGATACTCTTACACTAGGGCAAAATTAGGAAACGTAAAAGAATTGTAAGGAAAAAACCAGTTGACTGAAGATGAAGAAAGCCAAAATAATGTTTACCACACACTATAGGCTTTATATATAGCACTTTATTTTCTGAAGAGCCTGATGATTGGGCTATTAAAATTCCTATGTTATAGACGAAGGTATTGGAACTCAGGAAAGAAAATTGCTTAAGGTCACAGAGCTAGGATGCTGACAGGTTAGGATTTAAGTGCATGCTCTTTTATGTAGACAAAGTCAATCTGATATCACAACAAATCAAATGGTGGCAGCGATTAGAAGAATGATTCTCACGATGAGATTGATTTCTTAGATATCATTCAACAGTGAACTGGGACTTGGGAGACTTTGTTTATAATGTACTGTCAAAAGGCATCTGGGATTCAGATATAAAAGAAACATGTGCATTTAGCATATAAAAGAATCACAAAATACAAATGGCGAAGTTGATGGAAATAAGGACAAAATAAGATAAAAGGAAAAATACAATAATAATAGGTATTTTAAAAGCCATTAGAGATAGTTAAATAGTGGTTGAAAGTAGTTCAGAGGATTCAGTTCAGTCCTCAAACTTGTATAAAGTTAAAAAAATTTTTTTTAATTTTATTTATTTCTGTATGTGTATGAATGTACTGTCTGCATGCAAGTTTGTGCTCCCGTGTCGTGCAATGCCGCGGAGGTCAGAAGAGGGTGTCGGATTCCCCTGGAATTGGAGTTCTCCTGGAATTGGAGTTTCAGACAGTTCTTGGCCGCCATGTGGGTGCTGGAGATCGAACCCGGGTCCTCTGCAAGAGCGGTTGGCCCTCTTAACCGCTAGGCCATCTCTCCAGCCCCTTGTATCAAGTTTTTGTGACTAAAGAGAGTTGAAGTACTAAGTTGGTTTCCAGAAATGACTTTGTTTTATGGATAATTGAAAAGCTTACAGTGGATTCTGTGTTTATATACAAAGATACCACGGGAAATTGATTTGTGCATGTATTAATATGTAGGGGAGACAGATGTAGGGAATGTCACCAGGCTAAAAGAAAAAACAGCTGGCTTGTGAGTTTCTGAAGAAGGTCTTTGGAGGCAACAGCCACCATTTCTGATCTCTGGGTGATTGTAATGGATATTTTTCCGAGGCTCCTCTCCCGTGAGTTGCCATGTAATTATAGGCTTTTTCTTAGATCCCTTTAGATTAGGCCTGGGCATCTACCAATGAAAAGGCATTTGCTTTAGAGAATGAGAGAAATGAAAAGACTGAGAAGTAAGGTTTAAATCACATATATGATAAAGGGCTTATTCAGAACATAGTCAAAGAAAACTGAAAACTCACTGCTGGAGAGATGGCTCAGTGGTTAAGAGCAACTTCTTCTCTTGCAGAGGACCCAGGTTAGATTCCCAGCACCCACATGGCGGCTAAGAACCATCTTTTTAAAATTTTTTAAATTTATTTTTGTATGTGTATGAATGTACAGTCTGCATGTAGGTTTGTGCACCCGTGTCGTGCAATGCCGCAGAGGTCAGAAGAGGGCGTCGGATTCCCCTGGAACTGGAGTTAAAGATGGTTCTCAGCCTTCAAGTGGGTGCTGGGAATCGAACCCTGGTCCTCCGCAAGAGCAGTTGATACTCTCAATCACTAGGCCAGCTCTCCAGCCCCCCCCCTTTTAAAATTTTTTAAGAATCGGAGCTGGAGAGATGGCCTAGCGGTTAAGAGCGCCAACTGCTCTTGCAGAAGATCTAGGTTCGATCCCCAGCACCCACATGGTGGCTGAGAACCATCTGTCACTCCAATTCCAGGAGAACTCCAGTTCCAGGGGAATCCAACGCCCTCTTCTGACCTCTGTGGCATAGCACGACATTGGTGCACAAACCTACATGCAGACAGTACATTCATACAAATAAATAAATAAATAAATAAATAAATAAATAAATAAATAAACAAATAGCTATCTCCATTTAAAAATAAGTAAGTAAATAAATAAATAAATATTTTTTTTAAGGACCATCTTTAACTCCAGTTCCAGGGGAATCTGACACCCTCCTCTGACCTCCGCAGCATTGCATGACACGGGTGCACTTACCACACGCAGACAGGACACTCATACACATTAAAAAAATACTGAAAACTCAACGGCAAGAGATATATATAACTGTATTGCCTGAATGTTAGTGCACCCCTGTTGTGCAATGTCCAATGTCCATGGATGTCAGAAGAGGGCATTGGATCCCCTGGAACTGGAGTTATGGATGTTTCTTAGCTACCTTGTGGATGTTGTGAACTTAACCTGATCCTCTGCAAGATCAGCTAGTGTTTTGAATCAGGAAGCCATCTCTTCAGCCCTCTTTTGTTATTTTAGTACTTAGGGGCTACTACTGGGTTCTTTTGTTGGAATTTAAGTGGCCTTTCAAAGTAATTCACCATGCAGGTGTTATAAAGCATTCTGTATTGCTTCTCTGGTTCACAGAGACGTTTCTAGGAAGTACGGGGCACAGGAAGGGAGACTTGAGCTTGAATCTCGTCTTTTAAAAAAATTTAAATTTATTCTATATGCAGACAGTACATTCATGCGTATGAATGTACTGTCTGCATATAGGTTTGTGCACCTGTGTCATCAGAAGAGGGCGTCGTATTCCCCTGGAACTGGAGTTAAAGACGGTTCTTAGAGGCCATGTGGGTGCTGGGGATCTAACCCGGGTCCTCTGCAAGAGCAGTTGGCGCGCTTAACCGTTAGGCCATCTCTCCAGCCCGAATCTCGTCTTTGATCTGCACTACTTTAGCTTCACTGTCTTTAAAATGGTACTGTTGTGGGGTTTAAATGACGTATCTGTCTCCAGGTGTGGTGGTACATGCCTTTAGTCCCAGCCCTCTGGAGGCAGAGGCAGGCAGCTCTCTGTGAGTTCAAGGCCAGCCTGGTCTACATAGTGAGTTCCAGGTCAACTGGGGCTTTAGGGAGACCCTGTCTCAAAAGGCAAAAAATAAAAATAAAATAAAATAAAATAAAATAAAAAAAGAAAAAAAAAAAGAAGAAAAAAAAGGCAGACATATCTGTTAAAAACAATCCACATAGTCTTAGCTGAGAATTAGCAGCCAATATAATCATCTCTTTCATAACTGTCTCCATATGTTATTTACTCTTTTTATTTCCCTCCCTTCCATGTTTTATTTTTTGATTTTTTCATCGAGTTTAATGCAAATTTATATATTGTTGCATTGGTTTACTTGAACGTGCCATAGTAAAGAAAATACCGTTTAAAATTTTCTTTTGAATTCTTACAGGTAAAAGGGAGAAATTAAAATGGAATGGGAAAACCAAACTATTCTGCAGGAATTTTTTCTGAAGGGGCTTTCTGGTTATCCAAGGCTTGAACTGCTTTTTTTTGTGCTCATCTTAATAATGTATGCAGTCATCTTGCTGGGCAATGGCACCCTCATTATAATCAGCATTAGTGATCCTCACCTTCACACGCCCATGTACTTCTTCCTGGGGAACCTGTCCTTCTTGGACATCTGCTTTACTACCACCTCCATCCCTTTTGCCTTGGTGAAATTCCTCTCAGAAAGAAAGACCATTTCATTCCTTGGCTGTGCAGTTCAAATGTTTCTGGGCTTGGCTATGGGAACAATCGAGTGTGTGCTCCTGGGCATGATGGCCTTTGACCGCTATGTGGCTATCTGCAACCCTCTGAGATACCCTATCATCATGAGCAAGTGTTCTTATGTGACCATGGCAACCGGGTCCTGGTTTGCAGGTGTTGCCAACTCCGCAGTACAAACAGCATTTGTGGTGCAACTGTCTTTCTGCAGGAATGTCATCAATCATTTTCTCTGTGAAATCCTGGCTGTCATGAAGTTGGCTTGTGCTGACATCTCAGGCAATGAATTCATCATGCTCATGGCCACAACTTTGTTCACGCTGATGCCGCTGCTCCTGATTGTCATCTCGTACTCATTAATCATTTCCAGCATTCTCCGAATCCACTCTTCTGAGGGGAGAAGCAAAGCCTTCTCTACCTGCTCTGCCCACTTTACTGTGGTGGTACTATTCTATGGGACCATTCTCTTTATGTACATGAAACCCAAGTCTAACGCCGCATCTAATGTAGATGACCTGGATGTTACCGACAAACTGATATCTGTGTGCTACGGAGTAATGGCTCCCTTGATGAATCCTTTAATCTACAGCCTCAGAAACAAAGACGTGAAGGAGGCCCTTAGAAATCTGAAGGGAAGGTTCTTTGGCAAGTGAATGACAACTGTCAACAAAGTTGGACATTGTTGGAACTCGGAGACTTATATTGAATTTTCATTACTTTCAGTTTTTCCTTGTCCTTTTATGTATTATGTTAAACATTTATGAGATATGGCATGATATTTATGAGATAATGCATGCTTATAAAGACTTTCAAAGATTCAAGACAGTAACATGGGGATAAAACAAAGTAACATGTGATCTCCTGAGACCAGCTCAGGCAAGCGCAGGTAGGTGGACAGCAACTGAGTGCTTCAGCAAGGCTGATTATTGATTGATTCCTCTAGTTAATCCGTTAATCCAGTTGTCTTTGGCTTGATTGGCTTTTGTGGCTGTGGGGGCGGAGTTATCCTCCCAGCTGGTATTAAAGGTAGGGTCCTGTGAGTCTCTATCTGAGATCTCCAGAGACCAGCTCAGGCAAGCGCAGGTAATGGGGCAAGAGCCCGCCCACAGTCATCCCCCCCCCTGCCCGCCAACTGAGATTACAAAGGCATCTGAAGGAGGCAAGCAAAGCAAGCCTTCAACACAGTGAAGAGGCATTTAGGACCTACATTGGAATACAGGCAAGGGGAAGCTCACATGCCAGGAACACTAAGAAGAGACAACACAGGAAAGGGGCAGGATAATCCCGCATCAAGCTCTACCAACACTATGGAAGATTCCTACAGTGGGATCCCCAAGTCTTAGAAGAATTGGATTGGAGGGATCATTTCTCAATGTAATCAAAGCCATATACAGGAAACCCACAGCCAATATCATCCTAAATGGGGAAATGACAGAAACATTCCCTTTAAAGGTAGGAACTCGGCAAGGCTGCCCCCTGTCACCACTCCTCTTCAATATAGTGCTTGAAACACTTGCTAGAGCAATAAGGCAAGAAAAGGAAATTAAAGGAGTACTAATTGGAAAAGAGGAAGTCAAGCTATCCCTATTTGCTGATGATATGATTGTTTACTTAAGGGATGCTAAAAACTCCACCAGAAAACTCCTAGAAACAATTAACAGCTTCAGCAAAGTGGCAGGATACAAAATTAACCTTAAAAAATCAATGGCCTTTCTTTACACCAAGAACAAGCAACTGGAGAAAGAATTCAAAGAGACCTTCCCACTCACAATAGCCTCAAAAACAATAAGATACCTAGGAACAAACCTAACCAAAGACACCAAAGACCTCTACAACAAAAATTTTAAACCCTTAAAGAAAGAAATTGAAGAAGACCTCAGAAGATGGAAAAACCTCCCATGCTCATGGATTGGGAAAATTAACATTGTAAAAATGTCCATTTTACCAAAACTCTTGTATAGATTTAATGCAATCCCAATCAAAATCCCCAAGAGTTTCTTCACAGGCTTGGAAACAAAAGTTCTTAAATTCATTTGGAAAAACAAAAGACCCCGAATAGCCAAATCAATCCTGAGTGAAAAGAGCTACACAGGAGGGATCTCTATACCAGATTTTAAACTATACTACAGGGCTATAGTCATAAAAACAGCCTGGTACTGGCACAAAAACAGACCTGTTGACCAATGGAACAAAACCGAAGATCCAAATCTGAGCACATACAATTTCAGCCATCTCATATTTGACAAGGGGGCCAAGAAACCACAATGGAGAAAAGACAGCATCTTCAGCAAGTGGTGTTGGCAAAACTGGATCACCACTTGTAGAAGAATGAAATTAAACCCCTACCTCTCACCCTGTACAAAAGTCAACTCCAGATGGATTAAAGACCTCAACGTGAAACCCCAAACTCTGAAGGTGATAGAAGAAAAAGTTGGCAGCAGACTACAAGACATAGGCGTAGGAAAAGACTTCCTAAATCAGACAGCAGCTGCACAAGAATTAAGGTCGACAATTGACAAATGGGACCTCATCAAACTCAAAAGCTTCTGTACATCAAAAGAAACAATCAAGGAAGTGAAGAGAAATCCCACAGAGTGGGAGGAAACCTTCACTGCAGATACATCTGACAAAGCATTGATTTCCAGAATATATAAACTACTCAAAAAACAAAGAAAAAAGAAAACAAATGACCCACTCAATAGATGGAGCAAAGAACTGAACAGAGACTTCACAAGTGAGGAATTAGAGATGTCTGAGAAACACCTCAAGAACTGCTCAACATCACTAATCATTAAGGAAATGCAAATGAAAACCACTTTAAGATATCATCTTACTCCAATAAGACTGGCTAGGATCAAGAAAACAAATGATACCAAGTGCTGGAGAGGTTGTGGGGAAAGGGGAACACTCATCCACTGCTGGTGGGAATGTAAACTTGTACAGCCACTATGGAAAGCAGTGTGGAGAACCCTTGGAAGACTTGGAATGAACTTGCCACCCGACCCAGCCATACCACTCCTGGGCATGTACCCTCAAGACACACCCCACCACAGAGATACATGCACGGCCATGTTTATTTCAGCTCTCTTCACAATAGAAAGGAGCTGGAACCAACACAAATGCCCCTCAACTGATGAGTGGATAGAGAAAATGTGGTACATCTACACAATGGAGTTCTATGCAACAGTAAAGAAAGACGACATCATGAGCTTTGCAGGAAAATGGCTGGAGCTAGAGGACATCATGCTGAGTGAAGTAACACAGTCCCAGAAAAACAAATGATCAATGGCATCCCTCATCTATGGATGCTAGTGCCAATTACCTAGTTGTAAGTATTTCTTGTGTATGGCCCCCTGAACTTTTGTCCAAAGCAGCTGGGAGTGATGCATATTGGAAACAACAACAACAACAACAACAACCACAACAGAAAGGAATGCATCGAAAAACTGACTGAAACAGTGAACTTCTGTTCAAAACAGTCAACTTCCTCATGGAGAATAGTGAGAAAGACTGAGAAAGAGATTGAAAGCATGTTTGGCAGAATGCATGAGCTCTGGTGGGGTGGGGCAATGGGGGGGGACACAGGTCTAGATTTGTTAAAAAAATAAAAATAAATTTAGGTGAAAACAACAACAACAAAGTAACAGAACATAGAGATGGCTACTTTTTGATGTTTTGGACAGAATCTTCATAAATCTGTATTTTTTGCAGTATTAGAGTTGGGTAATATATGACTTTTTTGCACACATACCTTTATTTAATAAGAAATGATTCATCAAATCCTTCAATATAAACACAACTCTCTATCGTGAATAGTTACATTCTTGGAAAGAGAAAACGAACTCTGCAGTTGTCCATTGACCTCCATGTACTCCATGGGTGCCCCCCCCATCATGCACATAATAAATAATGACAATAAAATGATTATATTTTAAAAATTCTCTTACTGGTTCAGATAATAGTGTGGATAAATTCAGTTGAATAGAGTCACACCAGTTCCCATCTCCAAAATTTCTTTTCCACTTGAGAGAATTCCATGGATTATCCTAGCCTATTGGAACTTTTAATTCTTTTTTTTATTAAAAAATTTTTTTAATTTATTTATTTCTGTATGTGTATGAATGTACTGTCTGCATGCAGGTCTGTGCACCCGTGTCGTGCAATGCAGCAGAGGTCAGAAGAGGGTGTCAGACTCCCCTGGAACTGGAGTTCTCCTGGAATTGGAGTTTCAGACGGTTCTCGGCCACCATGTGGGTGCTGGGGATCGAACCCCGGTCCTCTGTAAGAGCGGTCGGCACTCTTAACCGCTAGGCTATCTCTCCAGCCCTGGAACTTTTAATTCTTAATGAGGATACCTGAATTTATGTCTTATCTTTTGTGTATTATTGTGATTGGAGGAAGCAGAGAGGCACACGTATTGTCATGCAGTTGACATTATCTTGTATTACTTTGGCTTTTTCTTAAACTTTTGACTCTATCTGAATATCACATCTAATTTACCACCCAAGATGAATGAGAGTGTGCTCAGGAGTGAGCCACATTCTAGGAAGTCTACTTAACTAAGTAAATTGTATTCCAGTGAATTAGTAAATGAAAAGGATGTTGGGCATAAACATTCTATATGATAAATCAGAGATAAATGTAGAATCTTTGGATATACACATTAATTTATGTTTTAAAGTCTACCTGTTAATTTTAGTGGAAGGGGTATGAAGCACTCATGACCCATATTTAATTCCATTATCTTTATCTATAGATTAAATATCTTAACAAAGGCAGAGACCATCAAAATGTCAAAGTCACATCCTAAGAAGTCAGGCTGTATATACAGAAAGGAAACTTACTTCCCATACATATATTCCTATAAGATTTCTAAATATCAGGTATTTCATGTTTCACCCACTGACAAGCTTTGATACTCAAGTACCATTTTCCCCCCAAGACTTAAATCCAACAGCTTCCATAAACTTTCTGAGTTATATATTTCTTAGACATTGCATTTGTAAGAAATTAGTTTAAAAAAACACATGAAAGCATGCATTTTTCTTCGCAGGAGGAGACCAGACTTTTTATAGCACAGGGTTGTAAAATCAAGGTTTGAAGAGAACAGCTTGTCCCCATTCTTGGTGTGTTCATGTGTTCAAATTTTCTGGGCAGATGCATAGGATATAATATCAGTATTCCTCAATCCAATATCTGAGTCCACAGAAGACTTTTCATTCAGAAGATTTATTTTAAAAGCTCATTAAGAATGAGTTGGTTGTTATTGTAAGCAACATTTCTTCATAATTTAGGAGCATAATCAGGTGAACATTTAGAGTATGCCAGGTATTTATCAGAGAGAATGCATGGAGCTAATCTTTTATTACCTGTTTATGCTACTTCTCCAGGTTTCTTATCATGATTTCTCATCCCAGTAGCATATCTGATATGATCAAAGTGGGTCCAAAATAATGCTTAGTCACCATTCATAGGATTATGTCCTAAATTAAGAGACCTGAAATTAATTGGAAAGTAAAAGAAGGATTTGACATTAACATTAATCATCCAGAAAAGACTCTTAAGGAAGGCTAAAGACTTTTCTGTTTTCGTAGGGAATAAAAATTATTTTATAAGAATGAATGTTTCACATTTATAGTATGAAAATAACATTTTATCTTTCAAAATTTAAAGAGCATGTTTTCCATTCTCTTGTAAAAAAATCACTTCCTAAGTAGGGTTGGGTCCTATGTAATTAAGTTTTATGACTCTAGAATTTTCTGGGGATGTTATTTTTTAAAATAATTCAGGAGTATTTATTATGCCTTTTTGGTAACTGCTATGCTAGTGACCAGATAACTAGTCATAAATAAAAGAAGGAACTGTAATGGGGAAAACAGACATGGAACATGGAGCCAAATGATAAACTACAGACCTAAAACAATAATTGCCTGCATGCTCTGGCATAATGTTCTGTGTCTTTCTCAGTTTAATCAGAGAATTACTTAACCACTTGAGCAAAGGGGTGAGTATGTAACTTGGCAGAACCGCTTTTGTTTAGGATATTAGTGGGAGTACACTTGGCACATCAATCTCAAAAGATTTGTAAGCACAAGGCAGATAATAAATGAAAGAGATACCATTAAGGGAGTCCGGGATGACAATTTTCTGCACTGCTGTGTGCATCTGCAATTTGGTACTGACTTGACATATAAAAACAATCTATTCTCTTTATTCTAAAACAATAAAAACAGAACAAAGTCAACCAAATGATAGAACTCCAGCTGCTAGTTTTCTTATTGTCCCTAACCAAGCTTCTTGAAATGAAAGCAAACACACTATCCACTTATTCAACTCAGCGTGTCTTCAACTCAATGGGAGCTGGCTCTGGACAGTGCTATTATTTGGGTATGCAGAGTCAAATTCAATGTATAATTTCCAGGTCTTATCTTAGTAAATCTCTTTGTAGCATTTTGTGATTTTTTTTTTGGGATCACAACTACTTTTCATTTTTGTATGTATATATGATTCCAAAAGTGATATTTATTACAAAATAGCCAAACCCATAAGCTGGAGAGATGGCAGAGCTGTTAAGAGCATTTGCTGCTCTTGTAGAGGACCCAGGTTTTGATTCCCAGAACGTGCATGGCAGCTTACAACCATTTGTAACTCCAATTCCAGGGGATCCAACACCCTTTTCTGGCCTCTGTGGGAACTACATGCACATGGTACACTTACATACATGCAGACAAAGCCGTCATACGCATGAAATAAAAATAATAGATAAAAGTAAAAAATAGCAAAATACAAATTCAAATATAGAGAACTTTACAAACATATGTACATATAAGGTGTAAATAAATTATATATAGCTTTTGTGTGTAATAATATTTGGTGAATTAATAGAAATACATAATCACAACATATATTTAATAGATATCTTAAACTATTCCATATTCAATATTCATTTTATGCAACTGAATTCTTCACTCGACATTGTTCTTTTTCCAAAGTATTTATATTTATGAGCATTGGCTTTTTGTGTATTTTATTAGGTTTTTGTGCATTTCATACAGAACATCTTAATCATCTTCATACCCCTCCCCCATCACAGTCCCCATACTCCCCCGTATTGATTTCATGCATTTTATCTTATATGTTGAGGCCCATCAAATCAAGTTTGTATCTCCAAATATCCCCCAGGGCAAGTTCATCCAATGGAGTCTAGTCAGCCTCTCTAGAGCTGGGAAAGCCCTCAGGAGAGTGAGGGTCCTGCAGAGCTGAGATCATGGAGCCCGGGGAGGTATGGGCAAGGGAGCTCACCCCAAGTACTTAATTATTGAAAGAACTAAATGCCGGGAATTACCCTTAATTATATTTACTTAAGGGAAATTTTAGGCAGTATAAGATAAGTTAAATGAAAGTAGAGACAGGGCGCACTGGAGACTGAATGGTTTAAGCAGGTAGTGGAGTGATGACATGTAGAAATGAAGGAGCATAGGAAGGGTTAAAAAAAAAGGAGCTAGATACTGACAATTGAACTATCTTGGAATATAAAATGCTAGTTGTTTTATTTATAGCTTGTATTGGGTTGGTCTCTATATTTTTCTGAATTATACAACATCACAGTGTAACACTTTCTCTTACTTGTAGGACAATTTAAAGGAATTAAGCTTAAATTTTACTTCCCAAATAAGTAGAAGTCATAGTCCAGTCATATAGCATTAAAGAGCAAAGTGTTTATTGGGTAAAATTTATTTAGCAGGTACTCAACTCTGCCCAAGCTTTATCCACAAAGTATAGGATATTTTAAGGCTTAGTGAATTGTTTAGATTAGTTAAATTTAGGTGTAGGTTTTGGTGGAAATGGTAATACAATTGAACTAATTGGGAATATAAAATGTTAATTGTTTTATTTATAATTTGTATTGGGTTAAGGTACACAAATGGCCTCTATATTTTTCTGAATTATACAACATCACATTGTAACACTTTCTTTTACTTGTAGGACAATTTAAAGGAATTAAGCTTAAATTTCCTTCCCAAATAAGTAGCATACAGTCAATGAGAAACAGTTTGGGTAAATTTAATGAAAGCTTATGCCTTGGCTCCTGTTTATGGGTATGTGTAATACAACTTAGGCATCTATAGGTCAAAACATAAAAACCTAAAAAAAAAAAAAGAGGGAGGTGGGAGGTGGGGTAGTATCCTTTCTGGGATACAAATGGAAAACTCTGTGTTCCAATCCTATTGATAAATTTTCAATTTTTCTGATCTTGAAACTAACAATGGGAGGAGAATTTTATGTTCCCACAGGTAAAAATCACCAATCTAAATGCCTGAAAACATACAACTTATGGCTATGCAGGATGAACTGGGGAATGCCAGCAGAGAGGTTGACCCATCTGAACATTAAGGAATGAGGAACCTCAGACTGCCTGAGTCACGGACACTGAGCATCTCTCTGAATAATATTGGGGTTGACTGTTTATAATGGGCCCTAATGAAGTTTACCTTCCAGATGCTGAGAAACCTTCCTACCTCTCCCCTTTATAGGAAAAAGAAAAACATGATGGTAATGAAACCACTCCCTAACTGTAAACTAGAGCCAATTGTTACAGTGGTAATTTCCTATAAAACAGGCATAACGTATTAATTGATTGATAGGCATAGGAACTGTGAAAGGATATTTCTCTATCTAGAGCCAAATTCAATAGTAAAGTGTTTATAAGTTGTGTAATTAAGCAAAATATATTACTACAGGAAAGCTCTGACATCAGCAATGAATTATTCTGCCTAGGAGATGTTGGCTAGGGGATTCAAACCCGCCCCCCCAAATTATAAAGGCCTTTTGCCTATAAGTGGGATATATGCAAGGAGAAAGGCAGTAAGTCCCTGTTGTCGAAGACCTGGTGTGAGCATGAAAAATGTTATGAGACGTCACTTGCTAGCGTACAACTGGCCTCTGAAATGCTAGAGAGCATTACCAAAGGCCACTAAAGCAATACAGCAAAATATTGGTCTCCCTGAGACAAGCAAGACTCCTCCGTCAATATCAGCTACACCTCAACAGCCTGGAGATACTGTGCAACAGTGGCAGCCAAGTGTCTATATATATCCCAAATCTATTTGGCTATTAGCTCTCTCCTTGGAGGAATAACTCACAGTGGATGCCACAAGCTTATGTCCTCTAGTGGTTAGGAGATGTTATAAGCCACAATAAGAACTTGTCACCCTTTATAGAGAAACCACAGTTTGCGGATTAGCATACCATCCAAGCATCTGTGTCTATGCTCACAGCTTAGCTTGACATAATAATTAGTACTGCTTAAATGCCTGTACATCCAATAGCTTGTGCTTTGTTAGTATGACTAAAAAGAATATCACTGGAAAAGCTGTCAACCCATGAAGGGAAACAACCTGAACAGACTAAAGTCCAAAATGACAACTCCAAAGAAATTAGACTGTTTTCTTCTCACCCACTTGTGCCCCTTTCCCAAAGCCCAGGGAACGAACTGCAGAAGAAGAGGCATGGTAGATTATAAGGGCTGCAGAGAGATAGGGGTGAATCATGAGACTACAGGAATATAGACTGGACTCCTGATTGATCAACATGCCTGTGCATACAAGCTTCACCAACTGGACTATGGGAACCTTGGGTTGTTCAAAATTTGGACATAGATACTTGCAAAATGCACCAATTACCTAATTGTATGACATACTGAGTAACATCAGTGTTATCTGCAAACAACTGTGTCATTATATTGTAGAATCCCTTAAAAATAAACAAAAAAAAATAAATAAAAAAGAAGGGTTAACCAAAATGTGCACGAAGAAGGAACATGAGAACCTGTAATCTTTAAATCCAAGTTCAAAGATATAGTAAGAGGGAATAGTAGATAACATGTGATAAAGGAAAAATGGACAAGAATGCTGAGAGCTAAGAGCTTAAGCAGGGATGGGCCAAGAAAAAAGAGATGGAATGGGTTAAGTAAAACTAAGGATGTAGGAAGAGGCCTTATGAAGTATCACTAGTTTGTAAACTAATCAAAAAGAGTATTTTTAAAGGAGTCTCTACAGAAGTAGTCTGCGTGGGTTAATTGTGCTATTCTCCAAAGACATGGAATATTAAGCGAGGTAAGCATGGGTTACCCCCCTGTGACTTCATTGGTCAGGGATAACATAGAAACACCCAGAACAATAGAGGTTAATGCCATTTCTCTTGGCTGAGCACCATAACTAGATGGTGAGACCCTATTGCTTAGGACATGTGGTGGTTTGCATGAGTGTCCCCCATAGGCTCTAGGTATTCAGATATTTGTCTCCAGTTGGTGGCGCTGTTTTTGGAGGTCTTGGAGGGTGTGGCCGTGCTAGAGGAAGTGTGTTGCTGGGGGCAGGCTTAGTGAGTTTTAACAAGCCTTGTGGTCTACAGTTGCTCCCTCTCTGTTTCCTGTACTCTTTGCGAGATGTGACCCTCGGTTTGCTGCTCCAGATCCAGCTGCCATGCCTCCCGCCACAACGGACTCTAGTTCCCTGGAACCGTCAATCGTAAGCTCAAATAAACTCTTCCTTTTATAAGTTCCTTGGTCTGGTGTTTTATCACAGCAACAGAAAAGTGACTAATACAGGACACCACATAATCTGGTTGCAGGACATAGAGAAATCAATCTTGAATTGATCAGGAAATTTTCTCCCTGCTGACTAGCTTTCATAGTGCTAGAAGGTGCTATGCAGGCCTTTAGGAGGGAAAAGACATCAATGATCTTACCCAATGCTAGACCCAGCATGCTACAATGCTGACCTACCAGGAAAGATGTGCCTTTTGGTGGCAAGACTGCTTACAGAGAAAACCAGTTGCTCTCTTGGTTGTGTTTGAGATCTGCTCCACAGAACTTAATTCATGACTGGTATGTAAACATGGAACCCATGACTGGGAACTCAAAGGCCCAAGGGGAGAACCTATAGATGTAATTTCACTAAATGGTCATGTTATCATGCCTTCTACACATTTATGGTTAAATCCATAGATAGTGTTGCTCTTGACACTGGTCAGCAAAACTTTTTATAGTAGTGGGTAGTGGTTATTGCAGAAAGTCATAACTGATCAAAGTGCTGAGAATAAGCCACTGTGTGCTCATCCAGAGTTGAACACATCTGTATCATTGCCTTCTCCCCACCCCCACCCCAATGCTCAGGGAACATTATCTCAGAAGAGGAGGCAAAAATAATGTAATAACTGGAGGCTGGGTAGATGTGCTGTGGAATGCTATCCTCTGGGCATGGCATGAGTGTTGCACACACGAACTCATGGCAGTGGTGAGTGCATTTCAAACATCTGTAATTTGAAGAGCCACTTGGTTGAGCCATTTGCTAAATGGTTGTTTAGTTATGCGTTAAGACATTTCACATCTTGCTTGCAGAACAACTTATAGGCACATATCTGAGTCTGGAGGGTGCCAACTGAAATTTCTTGTCTCATTGCAAAGAATTGGTCCATAGACATGTGGTTAAAAGCAGAAATGGATTTATTAAGAAAGGGAAAGCACTTCCAAGACTGGGAGTGAGCAAGTGAGCTGGGGAAACATCAGAAACACTGGGCAAGAGGGCCAGGGCTCTAAGTAGGTCATTTATGCAGCACCTGTCTCTCCCATCTGTACATCAGACTTTTCTTAGGTATGCTGTTTGTCACATGTAGCTCAAGAGGAAAGCGTCCCAGTCTTCTGCCAACTGGCTTGTTTTATTTATTATTCCAGAGGCTGCTGTCTTCAGGCTCTACTCTTGCCACAGCTGCAGTCACTTCATTTGCAATAATATCATTTGACCTTTGAGTGTTTAGATTTTAGGTTAATCTTTATTTCCACAGTTGAATATGGCAGCTATCTGGACTTGCCTTGTGTCACTGTACAGTACCAACTGATGTGAGATGACTATCTCTATTATTTGAGGGATGAATAGCCTCTGAGGTACTGCCATTGGGGATTAAAGATTTACAAATCTGAAATTCTCAGGAAGCTTGTTGGTTTGCATTTGAATCTGAATAATTTGGGGAGATCTCTATTTTAACTTGTACAGGTATGGGAAATACCAAGTCTGTACTATCTTGGTGGCTTCCAGGAAGAAATCTAATGGACTAATTCATATAGTTTAAGAGTGTACTCTGAGGAGCTACCCAGCCAGCAGGAACACAGGTGGGCTTGGGACTAGGCCTCATAGAGGTCAGGGGCTTCAGTTGGGCCAGCCAGAGCACAGGTAGGCTAAAGCCATAGGGGCACATGCATAGAGGTCGGGCACTTCAGCCAGGCAGATTACAGGCTGGGCTAATGGAGAAGGGGCCCAGAGCTTCCCAGACTACCTGGGAGTGCCTGAATCTTGCCTATGTGTGGTCAAGATTCCAAAAATGGTGCTGTGCCCTCTGGCTAGTAATAGCCCAGACCTTGGAAGGAAGCCTGAGAGTATCTGATTGGTGTCTGACTTAGGTCTCTGTGGGAACTCTGAAGTAGCTATATTAGAGACATCTCATCCCTCCAATTTAAAACCAAAAGAGAGAAACTGAAGCCTAGACCAAACAGCTTTTCATACTTAATAAGAAAACCAAGGCACATCAAGAATATAAACAGAATCAGATTTTAACTCAACAAAGGAAGGCTTGAGTTTCATACCAGAATCACAAACAACGAAAGATACATATGCCAAAATCACAAAAAAATAGTAATATGAAAAACCCAAATACTATATCCCCTCTAGACACCACTAGCCCTATAGAAGAGTTTTCCAATGAGAGCTCATTAGAGATAATCTAGGACACAGAATTTAAAAGAACAAGCATAATATGATCAAAGAATTCAATGAATTAAAAAAACACACAAACAAACAAATCAAAGAAGTAAAAGAAGATAGGGATAAATTACGGACTGAGTTCACGAAAGAGAAATACTGGCAAAAACTCAGGTTGCAATGAAGAAGGAAGTGAAATAATCAGCCAATTGGAAATGACAAGAGAAAGCCTCACCAATAGAATGAATGAAATTGAAAACAAAATAACGAGTGAACAATAAAGTTAAAGACTTGGACCACTCAAGTAAAGATTATGAAAAATTAAAAATAAACAGGAATAGAATATGCAGGGAATGTGGGACACAATGAAAAGACTAAATTTGAGTATCATAGGGATAGAGGAAGGAAAAGAATCTCATGATAATGGTATTGACCAGACCTTCAATAGGACTGTAGAGGATTTCCCCAAATTAAGGAAAGACAGTCCCATACGAATATAAGAAGCACATAGAACATCAAATAAACAGACCAGAAAAGAAATCCTCAAGCCATACCATACTAAACCCATTAAATGTACAGAACAAAGAGAATACTGAAAGCTGCCAAAGAAAAACAAGTCGCATATAAAGGAAAATCCATGAGAAGTACAGCTGACTTTTTTATTTGAATGTATTACTTTTTTATTGTTATTAAACTTTTTCCATAAGTCATACATCATTTCTCAATCGAATCCAGAGTTGCTTCCCTTTCCATGCCCCCCCCCCACCTGAGTCCCTGCACTCTGCCATACATGTCCTGCATCTTTTTCTGAGTCTTTCCGGAGTTTTTTTTTTCAGTTCTTTTTTTTGTTGTTCTCTCCAACTTTTATTGCTACAGTATATATACATATATACATAG
Source organism: Rhizomys pruinosus (assembly GCA_009823505.1). Taxonomy (NCBI): domain Eukaryota; kingdom Metazoa; phylum Chordata; class Mammalia; order Rodentia; family Spalacidae; genus Rhizomys; species Rhizomys pruinosus. The sequence goes on from VZQC01011251.1 coordinate 108,884, forward strand.
TTGTATATACACATAAATATATACATACATGGGTACATACACATATCACTTTAATTGGAGGATTTTTTTTTCCTAAAAGATGTCATGTTTTCCTTAAGGAAGTGCTCGAGGGTTCCTCCTTGGCAATCCCAAACAACCATCAATCCTGCATTTTTGCTCCACATTGGGGTCTTTCCCTTCCATGGTCCCCCAAATGAAGTTCAGTAAGCACATGTCCTGTCTTTATCCCCCTGTACTGGCCTCCAGGATACAGCTCAGGTAGTCCAACAATGGCAGTCTATATTCTGATGAGGCTGAAATCCCCTTAGCTGTGTAGTCCACAAGCTGGGTATCTCAGTAGTCCCCATCTGACATTGAAGATTTGGAGGATTCTTTGTGAGACATGAGTCTTCAGTCCATACTGAGAGGTTAAAAAGCTCTGTCTCATTTATTTGAGGAGTGCCAAAAGCGGTGGCAGCCACAGAGTAGATGCACTTGCCAGTAAGAAATGAAGACAGGCCAAACAACAGTACTCTCTCTTTTTTCTTTTTGTCTTTTTACTAAGATCTCAAGTTCTATGTCTGCAGTACAGTTTCTCTGGTTTTACTTTCCTTTTGGATGCTTAAGGCCACAAAGATAGCCCAGATTAATCAAGGCTTTTGTTTTCTCAAGGTCAGTTGAGGATCTGGTCCTCAGGGGTCTCTCAGGGTTTTTTTTGTGGGGGAGGACAAAATCAGGTCTTGCTAGATCAAGCTTCCTTTTCTGAAGCATGAGTAGACTTTCCTCTTTTTTTTTTTCAAGTATCACAATGTTTATTGATAGATACAAGTATATAAAATCAGGGCATGACATGACTTGATAAATTAAGTAGACTTAATTTCAATACTATAATAAGGGAAAAATTCAAATTCTCACCATTTGTTTCACACCCACAAAAACCACTTCAAGGGCATTAACGATCTCTCGAATCTGATCAGTTTTGTGCAAGTAAACCATGTTTCTTTTTAAAAAGGCTTGTGCACTTACCCAGCTCAAGGATATTGAAATCTAGCACACAAAGCCCTTTACTAGAGGTAGAAATACAGCCAATATACTATTACGGCAACAACCATCAATTACAGTTAAGAATTTTTCTGTAACAACCAAATGGATAATCTAATATTGCAACAACTCAAGTATTACTGAGCAAAGTGCATTTCTACAGTATTCAGTGTTGCTTTTCAGTTTTCTAACTTAAAACAGCCTATGATAACTGGCAGCAAAGAAGGTCCTTGCAATAAACTGCCTCTGCGTGAGAACTTATGATGTAATTATTACATGCTGCTAATACTATCTAAACATTAAATATACTCCTAAAATATTTGATGGCAGACTGTGATTAAGACATTACACTACAAAAAACTTTATGCAGAAGGAAACCCTTACTGACGTGCTTCTGCTTTAAATATTGTGTCCCCAAATGAAGTCCAGTAAGCACCCGTCCTGTCTTGATCCCCCTGCATTGGCTTCCATGATACTGCCGAGGTAATCCAACAATGGCAGTCCATCTTCTGAGGAGGCTGAATTCCCATTAGCTGCTTAGTTCACAAGCTGGGTATCCCAACAGTCCTCAGTCCACATTGGAAGGCTAAAAAGTAAAAAAGCTGTATCTCATATCTTTGAGGAGTGCCAAAAGCAGTGGCATCCACAGAGCATATGCACCTGCCTGTAAGAACTGAAGACAGGCCAAACAACGGTGCTCACTTTTTTCTTTTTGTCTTTTTACTAAGATTTCAAGTTTTGTGTCTGCATTACAGTTTCTCTGGTCTTATTATTTATTTCTGGTTGTACTTTCCTTCTGGATGCTTAATGCCATACAGATAGCCCAGATTAACCAAGGTTTTGTTTTGTTGAGGTCAGTTGAGGATCTGGTCCTCAGGGGTCTCTCAGGGTTTTTTTCAGGGGGGGGAAGGTGGGAGCCCCTTGCTTTTTTCAGCTCCTCATCCACCAGTTCCAGCCACATGAGGACTAAATCAGGTCTTGCTAAACCAAGCTTCCTTTTCTGAAGGATGAGCAGATTTTCCTCTTTATAGATTAGATACTGGCTGAATTCCCTTTAGTGGCTCTTCAAGACCTCCCTGGACAGGAAGAATGGTGACCCACCTCTGCAGGACTTTTCAAGAGATGCCCCCATGTATAATCCCTTAAGACTTGGTTGACCTCTGAGGGCAAGGAAAAAAGTTGTCCCCCAGGTCCCTCAGCCAAATTGGTAGGGACTTCAGGTATGGTCGTTAAGCACTCAGAAAAGCTAAGTTGCACTAGCCTGTTACATTGCACCTATATTAACATTGTATCCTTTGGGAAGGATACAATGTTAATATAGGTGCAATGTAACACACAGGTTAGTTGAATGGATTAAGAAACAAAATCATGCCAGGTGTGGTGGTACACGCCTTTAATCCTGGCACTTGGGAGGCAGAGGCAGGCAGATCTCTGTGAGTTCAAGGCCAGCCTGGTCTACATAGTGAGTTCCAGGACAGTTGGAGCTACAGGGAGATGCTGCCTCAAAAAGACCCCCCCCAAAAGGGAAAGAAACAAAATCCATATTTTTGTTATCTGTAAGAAACCCATCTCAACTTCAAGGATAGGCACTAACATAAGGTGAAAGGATGGGAAAAAAACATGCTAAGCAAATGGCACTAAGAAACAAGCAGGAGTTGCAATTCTAAAATTTGACAAAATAGACTTCAAAATAAAACTAATCAGAAGAGATCAAAGGAATAATTGGCCAAGAAGATATTATAATCATGAACATATATGCACCAAACTCAGATGTACCCAATTTCATAAAAACAGTACTACAGGACTTTAAAACATTGATTATCCCAACTCAGTTATAGTAGGGGACTTCAATACTATACTGTCTTCAGTAGACAAGTCAAGTAGACAAAATAAACACAGAGACATCTGAGTAAAACAATATCCTACATCAAACGTACCTAACAGGCATCTACTGAATATTCCACCTAAGCACCAAAGAATACACTTTCTACTCAGTTCCATAGAACTTTCTACAAAATTGACCACATACTTGGGCACAAAATGAACCTCAACAAATACAAAAAATTGAAATAATCCTATACATTCTATCAGACCACAATGCAATAAAGCTTAAAATCAACATTGAAAGAAGCTCTAGTAACTACACAAACTCATGGAGATTAATCAACACCCTCCTGAAGGATGAGCAGGTGAAAGACAAAGTTAAAAAATGAAAGTATTCCTGGAATTAAACAAAAAAGATAATAAAACACAACAAAGCACATGGGACATTTTAAAAACAGCCCTAAGAGGGAAGGTTCTAGCCCTAAATGCTTAGATTAAAAAATCAGAAAAAGCACAAATAAATGACTTAACATTATAACTCAAGACTCTGGAAGGCAACCACAAATGAAACCCAAACCCAGCAGATGAGAGGAAATGACAAAAATCAGAGCAGAAATTTATGAAATAGAAACAAAGAAAATAATACAAAGAACTAATGAATCTTCAAGCTGGTTCTTTGAAATAATAAACATGATAGACCCTTAGGGCAGTTAACCAAAAGAAAGAAGAGGAACTCAAATCAACAAAATCAGAAATGAAAGAGGAAACATCACAACAGACCACGAAAAGATCCAGAACATTATAAGGGACTACTTCCAGAATAAATAAACAACTCAAAAACAAAGAAGAAAACAAGACTCACTCAAAAGATGGAGTAAAGAGCTGAACAGAGACTTCACAAATGAGGAAATAAAGATGGCTGAGAAACATCTTAAAAAGTGTTCAACATCACCAATAATTAAGGATATGCAAATTAAAACCATTTTAAGATATTTCACTCTGATAAGACTGGCTAGGATCGGGCTGGAGAGATGGCCTAGTGGTTAACAGCACCGACTGCTCTTGAAGAGGACCCAGGTTCAATCCCCAGCACCCACATGGCGGCCGAGAGCCATCTGAAACTCCAATTCCAGGGGAACTCCAGCTCCAGGGGAATCCGAGACCCTCTTCTGACCTCCACGGCATTGCACGACACGGGTGCATGGACTTGCATGCAGGCAGTACATTTATACACATACAGAAATAAATAAAATTAATTAAAAAATTTAAAAAAAGACTGGCTAGGATCAAGAAAATAAATGATATCAAATGCTGGAGAGGTTGTGGGGAAGGGGGAATTAACACTCATCCACTGCTGGTGGGAATGTAAACTTGTACAAATACTAAAGAAAACAGTATGGATAACCCTTAAAAGACTCAAAATGAACCTAAGATGCACATCCATGTTTATTGCACCTCTCTTCACAATAGCAAAAAGCTGGAACTAACCCAAGTGCCCCCTCACCAACTACTGGATAGAGACAATGTGGTACAGCTACACAATGGAGTTTTACACAGTGGTAAAGATGACATCATGAACTTTGCAGGTAAATAGATGGAAGTAGAATGTATTATGCTAAATGAAGTAACACAGTCCCAGAAAATAAACATTGAATGGTATCCCTCATTTGTGGATGCTAGCACCAAGTACCTAGTTTTAATGCAAACTGAGCAATATTAATGTTATATTCCTCTTTATCTGAAGGCAACTGTGCTCTCATAATGTGAATTCTTTAACAAGCTCTAGAATTAACCTACCACTTATTTTCAGACTTCATAACCTTGGTATATGGGTGGAGGGTATGTATGCATATTTTAGAGTAATATAGAATTAAAATAGAAAAATGTGAATCCTGAAATATGATTTGGAAATAACATACAGTTTATTTTCAGATGACATAATTTTAGTGTAGGTGTGACACACACACACACACACACACATATATGGATAGGTTGGAATATGTTGAAGCAATACAAATTGGAGAGAACAACATCAAGAAGGGAAGTGGGACAAAGAACTGACTGAAGCAGTAAAGTTCTCCTAAAAACAATAATCCTCTTCATTGAAAAACTTTAAAAAGACTCAGAAAAAGACAAGACATGACATGGCAGAATCCATTATTTTGGATGGGGTGAGGGGTGTGGAAGGGAAAATGAGTTTAAATTGGACTGAGAAATGATGTATGAAATGCACAAAACTTCAATAAAATATTAAAGAAAGAAAATAAAAAATTTCATGCCCCCCAAACCCAACCATATACTCTGTTAAATTTGAAAACCTAAAAGAAATGGATGAATATCTAAAATCATGGGAATCATCAAGGCTAAACCAAGAAGAGATCAACATTAAACAGACTCATAACATATAGGGAAACTGAAACAGTATTACAATACCTCCCAAGTACAAAAAGCCCAGGCCCAGATGGATTTACAGCAGAAATCTACCGGACATTTAAACAAGAAATATAACCAATATTACTTAAATTACTCAAAAAGATAGAAAAAGTGGGAGAACTCCAAAATTCCTTCTAGTCCTTCATTCTAATAACCCAAACCAGGTAAAGATATAACAACAACAACAAAAAAAAAACTATACACCCACATCTTTAATAAACATACGTGCAGAAATTCTAAACAAAATACTTGCAAACTGTATACAGACACAGATCAGAAAGATCATCCACCATGATCAAGTCAGTTTTATTCCAGAGATGCAGGGATGGTTCAACATATGTAAGTCAATAAATGTCATAAATCATATAAATGGACTCAAAGATAAAAATCACATGGTCATCTTAATAGATGCAGTAAAGGCCTTTGACAAAATTCAACATGCATTTGTGTTAAAAGTCCTAAAAGGAACTGGAGTGGAGGGAATATAACTCAACATAAGGAAAACTGTATACAACAAACCCACAGCCAATATTATTCTAAATGGAGAAAAACTGGAAGCAATCCCATTAAAATCAGGAGCCAGACTGTCCACTACCTCCAGTCCTTGTTGATATAGTGCTTGAAACTCTTGCTAGAGCAATAAGACAAGAGACAGAAATTAAAGGAGCATTAATTGGAAAAGAAAAGGTCAAGCTATCCCTCTTGCAGATGATATCTTATTATACTTATGAGATTCCAAAAGTTCCACCAGAAAACCCTCAGAATTGATTAACGCTATCAGTAAAGTGGCAGGTTATAAAATTAATCCACAAAAATCAGTACCAACAACAAATGCTAGGAGAAAGTACGTGGAAACCCTCTCAGTCACAATAGCCTCAAAACCAATAAAATACCTTGGAATAAACATGACCAAAGACATTAAAGATTGCTACAATGAAAAAAATTTAAATCTTTAAAGAAAGCGATTAAAGAAGATACTACAAGATGAAAGGACCTCCTGTGCTCATGGATTGGAAGAATTAATATTGTAAAAATGACCATTCTACCAAAAGCAATATATAGATCCAGTGCAATCCCAATCAAAATCCTCATGACATTCTTCACAGGAATAGAGAAAGCCATCCTAAAATTCATATAGACCCACAGAAGACCCCAGATAGCCAAAGCAACACTGAGCACAAAGCATCACTAGGGGGATTAATGTACTAGATTTCAAACTATATTACAGAGTTACAGTCATAAAAACAGCATGGTACTGGCACAAAACGAGACCCATGGATCCATGGAACAAAATTGAAGACCCAAACATGAGTACATGGAATTTCAGCCACCTGATATTTGACAGAGGGGCCAAGAAGACTCACTGGATGAAAGACAGCATAAAAATAGATACCTTACCTTTCTCCTTGAACAAAAGTAAACTCTAAATGGATCAAAGACCTTAATGTGAAACCTGAAACTCTGAAACTTAGAAGAAAACATTGGCAATAACCTAAAATATAGGTGTAGGAAAGGACTCTCTAAATTGGATACCCGTTGATCAGGAATTAAGGCAAACAATCAACAAGTGGGACCCTATTAAGCTAAAAGTCTTCTATACAGCAAAAGAAACTAACAAGAAAGTGCAGAGACAACCCACAGACTGGGACAAGGTCTTCATCAGTGACACATCTGACAGAGGTTTAACATACAGAATATATAAAGAACTCAATAAACAAAGAATGAAGGAAACAAATGACCCAATTCGTTTGGCAAAATACCCATACAAATAAAATAAAAATAAGTAAACTTAAAAAAAATTAAAGAGCCATAATTTTGTCTTGCTTTATTGATTGATTGATTACCAGGGTCAAAAGAGCCTCAGGATAATGTTAGTGAAATAGTACTTTATATTTCATAGCCTGCATTTCTTTCATAGTAATACCTAATAGAATCCAGGAGTTCATAGAATATGTTCATAGCGATTATTGTATTAAGCAACATTACTGAATATCTATTATTTGCAAAACAAGGAAGTCATTATGATCCCCCCTCAGGTCTTTAGCACAGTGGGATAAACAGAACTCTGAGGGAATGAATAGAATACAATTTGATGAGTCTTCGAAAATGATTTATGAAATAGTATTGTGTTTCTGTCATAATTTCTTCTCTCTCACTTTAATGCACCCATAATTCTAAAGTGTCATAAAGTCTTTCATTACAGCTTGATGTTTTATCAAAAATAACAATCTACATCTTAAAAGCAAAATTGCATATACCAGGGCATGGTAAGATTCACGGTGTTTCTGTTTTCTACAGAAATCTGTACAATTTTTCTCTCGCTTAATCCCCTAAATTGTTTATAGATTCATTTTCTCCAAATTAGACAAGTTTCTAAATTCAACACCAAAATAATTTTGTTTTCATTTTGTGACTGTTTGTTTTTCTTAGTTCAAGCTAAATGGGCACTGAGGTTAGCAATATCTCTCACTCTTCATTTAGTTTGAGGTTAATCATCTAAGCAATATATTTCTCCAATAATGTCTTTTAAATTAAACATCAACAGAAATCTGGATGATCTCTTTAATGTGTTGTTTATCAACACAAAACTGGGTGGGGCCAAGATATAAATAAGAGAAAGGCTAAGTGAGAAGAAGTAAAATTCAAAGAAAATAAAAATGATACTCAGGTGGTTTGGCAGCTTTCAAAGGTGAATACTTCTGGCTGGGAGTTCATGGTAAAGTATTTTAAATTTCATTTAACTCAATTCTTCCTACAGAGCTAATAGAAAAGTGTTTGGTCTTTGTACTATATCACCTTAGCTTATCTCTTAAAGCCTGGCGAAGACACTCGACTTTGTCAGGCAGTGAAGAGACGATTGAGTATGGAGGCTCTATGAACAGGAAATCAAAGACCAACATTTTGTCAAGAGTAGGATGGAGTGTTCAAGTTTATGATGAACAATGTGCCCTTTACAGTCTCAAACTTTGCTGCAGACACTTTGAATTAGTTTATTTGATAATGATTTATAAGTGGATTAGATTTTTAGGCACATGGCCAGTGAGGTAATAATTAAAAAAAGACCTGTGATGAAATTTAAGCCTTGGACAAGATCAAACCAATTAAAAGTTCCAGTGTTCGGGGGATGGGGAGCTATTGGCAGTTGATGGCTTCTGAGGACGGGGGTGTCATTTCTCTTTGAGGGTGTGGCCACTGGTATGTTCCCCAGGCTCTAGAGGATGACTGCACAGCTATGTGCAAATGGGCAGCACCAAGTGGAATCAGTGGTTAAAATAAATAAATAAATAAATAAATAAATAAATAAATAAATAAATTTAAAAGAAAAACATGAAGTTGGAAGGGAGTTGAGGGGGAAGATACGATTGAGGTCCTGGGGGGATATGATCAAGATACGTTTTATACACATATGTAAATTTGAAAATGTAAAAAGAAATTTAAGCCTTGGCTCTTCTGAGGCCAAAGTACTTTGATATGTGTCTTGACAGTTGACAATCCAAAGATCTTTAATGTTTGAAAAAGGGCCCTAGGAACAGAGACTGGAAGTTTATGGACTTCTTTGAGCATTGTGTGTTCATGAGAAAACAGACAGATACATTTATGCCTTTCTACAATGTCAGAATTCAGCAAATAACAATAAGTCCACAGGCTCAGTATTTCTGGTGGCAGCAATTTGTCAGATAATCTTACCCACGTTGATAATCTGAGGTAAATGGAAGTTCTTTTGTTCTAATCTTAATCACTAATATTAACTCTCATATCACGTAGTATACATATGCATATATAGGTATATATAAGCAGTTTACAAAATGAATAGAAGTTGAAGAGGCTACATCAGAGTTCTAGACTTTTCTAAGTGACCATTGCTTTGACCCACGTGATTTAAGGTTCCAACTGCCAAGAACCACTTGCGAACGAATTTATTTTAGAAGGAAGAGGGGTGAAAGAACAAGGCTACGTGGACCTACTAACTTAATGCTCCAAAACGGGATTTAATGATGGGAGGATCTTCCTGGATTACTCAGAGGAAATAGTAAAGTAAGAAAGTAAAAAAAAATTCTCAAGACTGTTAACTAAACCAACTGAAAGTATACAGATAGCTCCTTAAAAGGGAGAGAAATTAGACTATAGCTGACTTCATAAAATGAGTTTGGACATGATAATCCCTCTTTCCTGTTCAGAAAAAGTTTCAAAAGGATTAGCATTAATTTTGTCATAAATGTTTGGTGGAATGTTCTAGTGAAGCCATCTGGTTTAAGGGGAGTTTTGTGACTATTGACTCATTCTCCTTGTTTGTTATTGATCTGTTCAGACTTTCTATTTCTTCTTGATTTTCTGTTGCTATGGATTTATTTCTTCTAGTTTATTCAATTGGTGGCATATCATTGTTTATAGCAGTGTCTTATCAACCTTTGTATTTCTGTGGTATTAGTTAAATAGCCTTCACTTTTATCTTTTGTAGTTTAGAAGAAGATTTGACACTTCTGTTTATCTTTTCAAAAAACAAATAGTTTCAGGCCAGTGTGCAAGTAAGAGGTTGTGCAGGTAAAAGCACTTGCTGTACAAATCTGAATTTGATTCTTGGACACCACAGTAGGTGGAGAAAACTGACTCCTGAAGTTATCCTGTGACTTCCACACATGCATCACACACACACACACACACACACACACACACACACACTCACACATTCACACACATACACACACACTAATAAGAAGTAAAAAGAATAATTAGCTTCATTATTTTGTTTCATTATTACAGTATCTAACCTATTTATTATATTTTTTGACTTTTTGTTATTACAAGGAAAAAACCCATATGGACCAATATCTTTAATGACCAAGGGCATAAATACTTTCTAAAAAATTTTTTAAAATTTATTTATTTTCATATGTGTATGAATGTACTGTCTGCCTTCAGGTTTGTGCACCCGTGTCGTGCAATGCCACGGAGGTCAGAAGAGGGTATCGGATTCCCCTGGAACTGGAGTTAAAGACGGTTCTCAGCCACCATGTAGGTGCTGGGGATCGAACCCCAGTCCGCTGCAAGAACACTCGGTGCTCTTTTTTTTTTTTGAGACAGGGTCTCCCTGTAGCTCTGGCTGTCCTGGAACTCACTCTGTAGACCAGGCTGGCCTTGAACTCACAGAGATCCTCATGCCTCTGCCTCCCAAGTGCCCGGCATTTATTTATTTCCGTATGTGTATCAGTGTACTGTCTGCATGCAAGTCTGTGCACCCGTGTCGTGCAATGCCGCGGAGGTCAGAAGAGGGTGTCGGATTCCCCTGGAACTGGAGTTCTCCTAGAATCGGAGTTTCAGACGGCTCTCGGCCGCCATGTGGGTGCTGGGGATCGAACCCGGGTCCTCTGTAAGAGCGGTCGGCGCTCTTAACCGCTAGGCCATCTCTCCAGCCCCGACTCGGTGCTCTTAACTGCTAGGCCATCTTGCCAGCCCCAAGGACATAAATTCTTAACAAAACACTGGAAAGTCAAATGCAGTAGCCTTTTAGAATAATTACACATTGTAACTGAGATTTATAGTTGGATGCAAAGATGATTCAATACATGCAAACCAATAAATATAATACACCACATTAACAGTAAGATATAAATCATAAGATCAAAATATGTGCAAAAAACATTGGACATCAAGAAAATCCTTTCATGATTAAATGAACATCAAGAAATGAGAATGAAAAGGAATGCACTTAAAACAACAAAGATCATACGACATAAGCCTTTAGCTAACATCATGTTCAGTAAAATAAGCTGATTTCCATTATTAGAAAACAAGGTAATTCTTACCTCTTTTGAGTCTGGTAACCGGAAATCCATTTAGGCAGGAAAAATAAATAAATAAAAAATAAATTATTTCCCTTGTTCATTTCTAAATCAGAAATGAACAAGGGAAATAATTTATTTTTGCAGGTGACATATATTACATATAGAAACCCACAAAGAATCCATAGAAATGTTAGAACTAACAACCCCAGTATTGTAACTGAGTGCAAATTTGAAATACAAAAATCACTTTCATTTCTGTTCACTGACAATTACGTACAGGAAAAGCTATTAAAAAATTCCCTCCCCCAAGGAAAAAATAAATCCTTCTAATAGCATTAAAGTGTGTAGAACTCAACTTAACCATTTAAGACCTGTCAATAGAACTGTATGGCACATTAGGGAAAGAAATTAAAGCACAAATAAATGGGAAGATGCCCAGATTCATGGATCATTTATTAAAATTGTTACTGTTGTATTGTTTAAAATAATATAAAAATTAATGCAGTGCTTATTAAAGTTCCTATAGCACTCCTCATAGAAACAGAAAAAACAATCACATAACACATATAGAAACATAAATAATTTTAAATAGACAAAGAAATATTGGTTTTTCTTTCTTTCCCTTCCTGGATTCACTGTTTATCAATCATACAAAACAATGTGTCATGCTTCTTTATGACATTTTCAAACATATGCCATGGAGTTGCTTACATGTGGTCTCCATTGTCTCCCTCAATTGTCCTTCATTCCCCACAGTTGCCGATCAACTTCCTCTTCCCAAATATTCCCTGTTCTTTCATGAAGTATATGTCTCTATATTTACAGATTCCTTAAATCAGAGAAAATGTAGAAAACATTCATCTTTCTGTATTTCTTGTTTCATTTAACATGATGATATCCACTTATATTAATTTTCATGCAAATGATGTTATAACATTCCTTATGGCTGAATAAAACTCTGTTGTGTACTTACCCACGTATGAGGTGGGGAGTTTCTGAACATATTTCGGATCTGAAGAGGGGTAGTCAAGAGGGGTAAATGTATGCTCATAAGTTTATGCTCATAAGAAAAATGTCATTTTGAGTTTAGAACAGCCTCGAAATGAACAAAAAGGAGACTTCATTAGCTTTTGGGAGCATTGTTTGCAACAAGTGCGAAGACGGGCAAGCAAACAATGCAAACTTATGCATCCCACATGCACCTCAGAAACCGAAAATACACCTCAGAATTGTTCTTTTCAACAATTGGGGACTAAAAGCCCTTAGGGGTTATGCAGTAAGTTTGCCCTAACAAAGGTCATAAACTGGATGGCTTCAGAAATACAAAGGTCATGTCTGTCAGTTTTAGATGACAGAAGTCTGCAGTGCCAAGCTTCCCTGAAAGCAACAGTCTTTGCTGTTCCTAGCTGTTCCAGTTAGATTCCATAGCTGTGACAAAACACAGACCACAGCCACAAACTGGGGGAGGAAAGGGGTTTATTTCACCTTCAGCTTACAGTTCATCATGGAGGGGAGACAAGTCAGGAGCTCTGGGCAGGAACCTGGAGGCAGGGAACTAAAGCACAGATGGAGGAATGGGTCATTCCTTCTTTTCATCTCTTGAACAGGGGATTCTTTGGTTTTCTTTCTCACTCTGTGGATGAGGCATCTATCTATCTATCTATCTATCTATCTATCTATCTATCTATCTATCTATCTATCTATCTATCTGTCTATCTATCTGTGCTGGATAGCTTTAGTGTCAACTTGACACACCTGGGTTGAGCCTCAATTGGGGAATTGGCTCCATTGGATTGGCCTGTGGCCACATCTGTGCAGTGTTGTCTTGATAGTCGAACAGTGTGGGAGGGCCCAGCCCCCAATGAGTAGTGCCACCCTGGGCAGGTTGTTGTGTACCGTATAAGAAGGCGGGCTGGGCATGAGCTAGGGGAGCAAGCCAGTGAACAGCACTCCTCCATGGCCTGTGCTTCAGCTCCTGCCTCCAGGTTCCTGCCCTGAGTTCCTGCTTTGGGCTCCCTAAGTGATGAACTGTGACCCGGGAGATGTAAGTGGGAGATGTACGCTAAATAAACCCTTTCCTCCCTAAGTTGGTGTTGGTCAGAGTGTTTTGTCACAGCAATGGAGGACAAACTAGGACACTATCTATCATCTATCTATATCTGTTTATGTCTATCTCAAGGAGGGGCACAGTGCTGCTCATCGCTGCAGCGGCTGGGCTGACAGAAACTAGATCTGGGCTATTTGTTCTCTGTCAAATACTGGCTACACAACTATTAGCAAAATAGATCAATTTTGAACATCTCAGAAATCACTTTTATAGAACAGAAATAGTTTTACTAACTCACCAGACTATTTTGAGAACTCCATTTGATATTTGAAAGGACTATGAAAATGAGTGGTTATGCTATTAATCTGGTGAGATTTTCATAGAAATTCAAAATAATACTTGTTTATTTTATTTTATTATTTTCAAAATAATAAAAAATAGAATTTTTATGCTTAAACCACTCCAATATTGTGACCATGTTAATGGTAATATCTTTGCATTTCAACTACCCAACACAAGAATATACTAATAAGAGATAATTGGGCTTGGCAACATTCTCCCTGGAGGTTTGGAAAGTTCTCAATTCTCATGTTTATGTTCGTAACTTTGATTTGTTACAACTATTGGAACCTTCCCTAGCTCACTCCCCAAATAATTTAAATTGCCCTCTTGTGTTAATGGCTGGTCTTTTGGAAGACATTTCTGAAGCTCAAAGTATAAAGAGACATTTAGATCACAACAAAGATCTGAAGAAACTCTGGCTCATTTTCTACTTGCTTTTTGATGCTCAACCAGAATCATTGGGTCAGAGAGTTAAAATATTCTAAATAGGGTCATCTTTCCATTCGCTTAAGGAATAAACTAAGGTAAGTAAAAGCTTGAAGAAAATAACTTTGCTATCTTCTGCTCCCTGATATTCCTTTCTTTTATTCTGACCATTAGTATTTAAAAGGAAAAGTGGTGGTATTTTTTTTATCATAACACAAATCTACTATTAAGGAAGAGACCAGGTCCTAACCAGGAAAGGAAATCATCACTCAGGTTCATAGATCATGATTTCATTATATTTTGTCTTTTTTGCTATGTACATATTTATACTGAAATTATGGATGAGCTGTCAGTTTTACATGCCTTTGCAGGAGACATCTATTTTTTTTTTTCTACTTTTAGTGCTTTCCATATTCGGTGCCTTAGAGATTTGCATTTCAGAACACAGGAGATTATTTACAACAGAGGTCTTTGGTAAGATTTGGTGAGATTGACATTTCCTAGTCTTTGGGTATTCTAAAGTCAAATTCCATTTCTTTCCAATGTCGTTTCTGCCACTTTAAAAGCATTAATTCAGCCTTATCTCCCTTTACCAGCAGACAGAAAAAAAAAATGGTCTTCTTTGGTGCATCACCCAGAAACACAGCAAAGCAGATGCTATCACTTTTCCTTGAGTAGCCAAGAAGTCTGAACACTATTAGTGCACCTACCAGATGCCGAAAAAATTACTTTTCTGTCTCAAATGTGTGGAACTACTATACAATAATTTGTAGCTCTGAATGCTATACTTGAAAAAATTTAAATAGTTGAGATATACCACTTGTATAGTTATATTTAACATAATTATTCGAATCAAATTTTGACAAAATGTGATTCCTATATCTTATATCCTATATCTTAATATGAGTAAGTTATATAGTATAATTCTCCATAAATATGAATAGAAGTAAAGTACTTCTAATAACACTTTCTGGTTGTCCCTGAGCCAGAATTACTGTGACCAGAGCCTCTAAATCCTTATCATTTGTCAAGGAACATTACTCTGGGTCTCATACTAATTTCAACTAATTATGACACACAAGGAAAAATCAATTGTATTTTAAATTCCTATACTATACCATAAATTCAGCATATATAATAACATAAAATGTAGCCCAGGCTAATGAGCCTCTGTTAGCACCTTATAGGAGCACACAGAGCTTGGTGAGGCTAGAAAGTCAGCACCCTGCCACTCAGCAGTTTTCACATGGACTTTTCCACTCATGCACATGGACTGTGATTACCTGTGATGTCTGCTACATGATGGGACACCATATGAAACTGAGGATAAAAGTAATGTGTATTTTTCTCCAGTGAACAATGCCTTAATGAGCTTCCTACTTCTTAAGAGAAATTGGGAATAGGTGGAGGAAGAAGACAGGAACAGCCTTTCTTTCAAATGGAAAAAAATAAAAATAAAAGATTCCACAATATTAGTTTCCTGTGATCCCCAGAGCAGCAATTCTTGAATGTATTAACTGTTATGTTTCTCTTCACTGGGGTCTGGTAAAGAGACTCTTACATTCAAAAGTGAGAGAAATTGGAAAACCCAGGGAAAATGAGGCAGCTCATATCATGGCATTAGCTGGGTTAATAGCTTAAGCATCGGCTAATACCAGCTGTGAAGAATCCAACAAAGCCTTTGGCCTTTATTTCCAATGAAATTAAGACACTTTGTTTTCACTTATAGAACTGAATTGAGAACTCAGAGACAATAGTGAAAATTATTTTTTTCAAGGAAAATAAAACTTTTTGACATCAATTTTATATAAGACGAACTATTGTGTCTCTATTACCAAAAGAAGATCAATGTTTAAGTATCCTTTTCTATGTTCCAAAGAAGGAGGACATAATGGGAGGAGACCCCCAGCCTCTAGCTGAGTGGTGATGAGAAAGAAGCAGTTCCACAGAAGCGCCCTGCATTAAACTATGTTCAGTCCTTTCATTCTTACTATCCCCTGGTCGAATTTCAATGGGTTCCAATAGTATGGAGAATATAAGTTCTTAACAGTGCATTTAATACACTACCAACAGGCAATCCAGCATTGCTTGCCTTACCCACCACGACTCGCATTATCTCCTTGTCTAGATGCCCTCAGGACATATGTTGGCCTCAGTCAGTTACCTAAGCTCTTGGGGACCTTGTCTAATTGGCATGATGAAATCCTGAGTGAGTCTTATCTCTACTAGCTCTCATCATTGAAGTCTGTCTGTGCTTACTCTTCAAGCAATTAAGAGGCTTTAGAGGTGAAAGTAACTGGTTTCCTACACGTAGGTCTCACCACCAAGCATTGCCATTCATGGTGCTTGTAGCACAGACTGTATTGTGCCCCACACCCTATAGATTCAAATGGATTTGCTGGGGCTGGAGAGATTAAGGGCACTGACTGCTCTTGCAGAGGACCCAGGTTCGATTCCCAGCACCCACATGACGGCTAAGAACCATCTTGAGTGCTGGGCACGGTGGCGTATGCTTTTCATCCCAGCACTTGGGAGGCAGAGGCAGGCAGATCTCTGTGAGTTCAAGGCCAGCCTGGTCTACATAGCGAGCTCCAGTCCAGCTGAGACTAAAGGGAGACCCTGTCTCAAAAAACAGACAAAAAAAAATCAAATGGATTTGCTAAAGCAAGGAGACTGGACCTCATACACACACACACACACACACACACACACACACACATACACACACACATACAGACATGAGAGAGAGATTTTCACACTGCCTCACAAGTCTTGTTAATAAAACAATGTCACATTTCTTAAAATTTAAAATTTTATGTGTGTGTGTGTGTGTGTGTGTGTGTGTGTGTGTGTGTGTGTTATTCCTGCATGCATGGAAATGCACCAGTGTTGTGCAATGCCTGTGGAGGCTAGAACCGGGCATCAGATCCCCTGGAACTGGAGTTACCAATAGTTGTTAGCTGCCATGTGGGTGATGAGATTCGGACCTGGGTCCTCTACAAGAACAGCCAGTGTTCTTAACCACTGAGCCATCTCTCCATCCTGAGTGTCACCTTTTTACAGAAAGAAGCAGAAAAGCCAGTGGAGAGCACCCTCTTGATTTTCTAGGCAGTTCATTTTTTATATATGAGTCATGAGCATGGTAGCTTCTCACCAGAAAGGGGTGCTGAGTCACATGAAAGGAGTTGCTCATGGGGACACCAAACTTAGTGAAAGCAAGGCTAATGCAATACAAAACCAGGTTCACCTATCTCTACCCTAAACATCGCTTTTCCAACCAGACCACAGAGTTAATTCTTGGATGAACACAGTCTTCCAGGGACTCTGGGAAACACTTTTCATTCTCCTTTGTAATTGACCAGCCAATCTATGATCTTTTACCTCCTTGGCTAGATTACACATTTTATTTTAAAAAGCATTTGTCTTACTGATTTTCTTTATTTTTATTTTTAAATATTTTTATTAAAGTTTTGTGTATTTCATACAACATTTCTCAGTCCAATTTAGACTCATTCCCCTTTCCATGCCCCCTGCCCCACCTGAGTTCATGCATTCTGCCTTACATGTTTTGCATCTTTTTCTCAGTCCTTATAAAGTTTTTCTATGCAGAGGTTTATTGTTCTTGGCAGAAGTTTACCATTTCAGTCAGTTCTTTGACCAAGTACTTTTGTCGTTGCTGTTCCCTTGAATCTGTATTGCTCCAAAATATGCCTAAGTGTGCATCGCACATTTACCAAAATTATGATGTCTGAAAATAAACTGTATGTTAATTCCAAAACATGTATAGGAATTCACATTTTCCCTTTAATTTTATATTACTCTAAAATATGCATACATGGCCTCCACTTGTATACCAAAATTATAAAGTCTGAAAATAAGTGGTAGGTCAATTTTGTAGCCTACAAGACATAGGTGTAGGAAAAGACTTTCTAAATCAGACAGTAGTGGCACAAAAAATAAGGTCAAATGGGACTTTATTAAACTCAAGAGCTTCTGTACAGTGAAAGAAACAATAAATGAAGAGAAAACCTACAGAGTGGGAGGAAACCTTCACTAGTGATACATATGACAGAACATTAACATCCAGAGTATATAAACTACTCAAAGAACAAAGGAGGAAGAAAACAAATGACCCACTCAAAAGACGGAGTTGAGAGCTGAACAGAGACTTCATAAATGAAGAAGATGGCTGAGAAACATCTTAAAAAGTGTTCATTGTTGCTAACAATTAAGGAAATGCAAATTAAAACCACCTTAAGATTTCATCTTACTCTGGCAAGACTAGCTATGATCAAGAAAACAAAGGATACCAAATGTTGGAGGGGTTGTGGGGAAACGGGAACACTCACTCACTGCTGGTGGAAATGCAAACTTGTGTAGCCCCTATGGAAAGCATGGAGAATTCTTAAAAGACTCAAAATGAGCCTATCCCCTGACCCAATCATATCACTCCTGGGTATATACCCACAAGACTCACCCTATCGCAAATATACATGCACAACCTTGTTTATTGCAACTCTCTTTACAATATCAAAGAGCTGGAAGCACCCCAAGTTCCCCTCAACCAATGAATGGATAAAGAAAATGTGGTACATCTCCACAATAGAGTTCTATGCAGCTGTAAAGAAAGATGACATCATGAACTTTGCAGGCAAATCGATGGAACTAGAAGCCATTATGCTAAGTGAAGTAATACAGTCCCAGAAAAACAAACGGTGAATGGTATCCCTGATTTTATTTTAAATGTTTCTCTTTTTCCTCCAGTCCAGTATTTGTTGATTTTATGGTGTTATGGACAATTTTCTTCTACTTTTACATTTGTGATAACTTCTTCCATTAAAATTGAACTTTAAAAGATGAGAATTTCTTTAAAAATATCTTCTATATAGCTTCTTTCATTTTTGCATGTGTTCTTAGGCTTTAGTTAATCACTTTGTATTTTATTTTCTCCTTATCTATAAATTATTTTCCACAGTCTTTACAAAGCCTCTAATTGTTTTCATAAAATACCTTTACTGATGTTTGGTGTATTTCATACAGCATTTCTCAGTCCAATTTAGACACATTCTCTTTTCCATGTCCCCTACCCCATCCCAGTTCATGCATTCTGTCATACATGTCTTGTATCTTTTTCTCAGTCTTTTTAAAGGTTTTCTCTGCAGAGGTTTATTGTTCTGGCCAGAAGTTAACTATTTCAGTCAGTTCTTTGGCCCTATCCTTATGTTGTTGTTCCCTCCCATTCGTATTGCTCCAAAATATGCCTATATAGCCGCGCGTGGTGGTGCATGCCTTTCATCCTAGCACTTGGGAGGCAGAGGCAGGAGGATCTTTGTAAGTTCAAGGCCAGCCTGGTCTACAGAGCGAGTTCCAGGACAGCTGGGGCTACAGGGAGACCCTGTCTCAAAAAGACCAAAAAAAAAAAAAAAAGCCTATATAAATGTCACATACA
Source organism: Rhizomys pruinosus (assembly GCA_009823505.1). Taxonomy (NCBI): domain Eukaryota; kingdom Metazoa; phylum Chordata; class Mammalia; order Rodentia; family Spalacidae; genus Rhizomys; species Rhizomys pruinosus. Next base: position 128,208 of record VZQC01011251.1, read on the forward strand.
TAACAAAATTATGTCCTCTGAAAATAAACTGTATGTTAATTCCAAAATAGTTTTATGAATTCTCATTTTTCCCTTTAATTTTATATTACTCTAAAATATGAATACATAACTTCCATCCATATGTTGCAATTACAAAGTCTAAAAATGAATGGTAAGTTAATTCTAGAGCCCATTAAGGGATTCACATTATAATTACACAGTTGCTTTCAGATAAAAAGAAATAATAGCATTAATGTTGTCAGCTGCCTTTCAACTAGTGATTTGTGTAGTCCACACAAATGAGGGATACCATTTCTTTTTCTGGGACTTTGTTACTTCAATAGCATAATGGCTTCGGGTTCATCCATTTCCTGCAAAGTTCATGATGTCATCTTTCTTTACCCTGCATAAACCATTGTGGAGATTACCATATTTTGTTATCCGTCATCAGTTGAGGGCATTTGGGTTCGTTCCCGCTCTTCGATATTGTAGAGAGCTGCCAGTAAACATAGATGTGCATATATCTTTGTGGTAGGATGAGTCTTGTGGGTATATACCCAGGAATGGTATGACATGGGTGGGGTGTGGTAGGCTCATTTTGAGTCTTTAAGGGGTCTCCACACTGGCTTTCCATATTGGGTACCAGTTTACATTTCCACCAGCAGTGGATGAGTGTTCCCCTTTCCCAACAACCTCTCCAGCCTTGGTTTATCCTTTGTTTTCCTGATCTTAGCTAGTCTTACTGGAATGAGATGAAATTTTTTTTTTTTTTGAATTCACATTTTTCCCCTTTATTTTTTTTTTTTTTTTTGTTCTTTAAAGACCGGGTCTCCCATAGCCCCAGCTGTCTTGGAGCTCACTTGTAGACCAGGCTGGCCTTGAACTCACAGAGACCGCCTCTGCCTCCCAAGTGCTAGGATTAAATCCCTTTATTTTTATATTTCTCTAAAGTTGCATACATTACCCTCCCCGATATACCACAATAACAAAGTCTGAAAATAAGTGGTAGGTTAATTTTAGACCCATTAAGGTCACACTTTTAAATGGTACAGTTGCTTTCAGGTAATAAGAATATAAGTAATATATATATATATAATATATATATATATATATAAATTTTTTTTTTTTTTTTTTTTTTTTTTTTTCTTTTGTTTTAATTTTCATTTCCTTAATTATTAACAATGTTGAACACTTTTTAAGATGTTTCTCAGGGGGCTGGAGAGAAGGCCTAGCAGTTAAGAGCGCCGACTGCTCTTGCAGAGGACTCCGGATCAGTTCCCAGCACCCACATGGTGGCTGAGAACAGTCTTTGACTCCAGTTCCAGGGGATTCCGACACCCTCTTCTGACCTCTGTGGCATTGCTTGACATGGGTGCACAGACCTGCATGCAGACAGTACATTCATACACATAAAAGAAAAAAAAAAGATATTTCTCAGTCATATTTACTTCCTCACTAGTGAAGTCTCTGTTCAGCTCTTTACTCCAACTTTTGAGTGGGTCATTTGTTTTTTTCTTTGTTTTTTATATAGTTTGGATATTAATGCTCTGTCAGATGTATCAGTGGTGAAGTTTTCCTCCCACTCTGTGGGTTTTCTCTTCACTTCCTTGATTGTTTGTTTTGCTGTACAGAAGCATTTGAGTTTAATGAGGTCCCACTTGTCAATTGACCTTATTTCCTATGGGGCTGCTGTTTGATTTAGAAAGTCTTTCTATGCCTATGTCTTGTAGGTTGCTGCCAACTTTTTCTTCTATCACCTTCAGAGTTTCAGGTTTTACTTTGAAGTCTTTGATCCATTTGGACTTGATTTTTGTACAGGGTGAGAGGTAGGGCTTTAATTTTGTTCTTCTACAAATGGTGATCCAGTTTTGCCAACACCATTTGCTGAAGATGATATCTTTCCTTCATTGAGCTTTTTTGACCCCTTTGTCAAATATGAGATGGCTGAAATTGTATGAGCTCAAGTTTGGATCTTCAATTTTGTTCCATTGGTCTATGGGTCTGTTTTTTTTTTTTTTTGCCAGTACCAGACAGCCTTTATGACAATAGCTCTGTAGTATAGTTTGATGTCTAGTAAAGTGATCCCTCCCTATATTATACTTTTTGCTCAGGGTTGCTTTAACTATTCAGGGTCTTTTGTTTTTCCATATGAATTTAAGGATTATTTTCCCCAAGTCTGTGAAGAAACTCATGGGGATTTTAATTAGGATTGTACTGAATCTGAATCAAATGAGAGAAAGTGGTTGGTTACTCCCATAGTATTCATGCCACTATTGGAATAATGGGCATATCTTGCTAGGCCACTTGTAGCTCTCAGAATTCACAGCTGGGTAAGGCTGATGATTAATTTTCTCTTCAGGTAGCATGCATAGTACCTCCTGGCACTATGAGAGCTAGGTAATAGAGATGAGGCTCTGAAGTCAGCACAAGTGTGATGTTTTTCCTTGTTTGTTCTACTGCTCATGTGTATAGTATCTTGAGCCATAGGGTCTTACCACACAGCTCTGATGGATAACCAAGAGGAGAGGCAATGGTTGGTATTCTTTGAGGGTCTATGGGACCCCTGGTCAACAGCTTCAAAAGGGAGATTCCATTTGTGGCATCAGACTTTTCCTTTGTTAGCCTATGTTATCTAGTAGGGGCAACATTCTCCTGTTATATGGTAAGTATTTTAAATCTCTTTTTACAAAGTATATGTATACACTTCTAGAAGCTTCTGTATGGCTTTTTCTAAAGGCCTTTAGTGTGAGTTATCCCTCCCTACACTCCTTAGCTTTGCCCTTCCATTCCCCACCCATTTAACTCTTCCTACTCTATTATTCCCATCTCTTCATTTCTGTAGCTGCATTCTACCTCTCCTTCCAGGGTATTTCCCTTGGATTCTCCATGACTTTTATCATGATTGGATGTTAGATATTGTCAAAGGCCTTTCAGGCATCTAATGGGACGATCATATGGTTTCTGTCCTTGAATGTATGTATGTGGTGGATTGTATTTATTGATTTACATATGTTGTTGAATCATCCCCATATCTCTTGGATGAAGCCAACTTGATCATGGTGGATAATTTTTTTGACATGTTCTGTATTCAGTTTCTGAGTATTTGATTGAGAATGTTTGCATCTATAGTCATCTGAGAGACTGGGCTCTAATTTCCTTTTGTGTTGGGTCTTTGTCTCACTTTGGCATTAGAATAATACTCCCTTCATTGAACGTATTTGTGAGTGTTTCTTCTTTTTCCATATTACAGAATAATTTGATTAGTGATATCAGTTATTCTTGAAGGTTTGGTAGAACTCTGGGCTGTAGCCATCTGGTCCTGTGCACTTTTTAGTTATGAAATTCTTAATTACTTTAGTTACTACATATATCTCGTTGGTTGTTATGGGTCTGTTTAAATTATTTATGTTATTTTGATTTAACTTTGGTAGGTCATACATATCTAGAAATTTATTTGCTTCTTTTATATTTTTCTAGTTTATTGGGTTACAGAAATTAAAAGTCTGTTCTTATAGTTTTCTTGATTTCCTAGGGTCTGTGAGTGTATTAGTTTGCGTCCTCTCTCTCTCTCTCTCTCTCTCTCTCCCTTTTTTTTTGGTTACTATGTCTAAAGGTTACCAAACCCCTTCATAATCTCCCCTGAAAAGTCAACTGTTGTTCTGACGGGCCTGCCTTTATATGCCACTTGATCTTCCTCTCACAGCTTTCGCTATCTTTTTTGTTGTTCTGTACATGTAGTGTTCTCACTAGTATATGATGTGGGGAGTTATTTTTCTGATTCTGTCTTCTTGCTGTTCTGTGCTTCTCTTGTACCTGGACAGGTCTCTCTTTTCCTTAGATTTGGGAACTTTTCTTCTATGATTACATTAAAAATATTTTCTGTGCCTTTGACCTGGCTTTCTTCCTGTTCTTCTATGCCTATGATTTGTTTTTGGTCTTTATTTTTACAGTGTCCAAGTGGTCTTGAATATTCTGTTCCTGGCTTATTTTAGATTTGAAAATTTCATCGATTGACAAATCCATTTCTCCAAATTCGTCTTCAAGATCTGATATTCTGTGTTCCATTTCCCCCACTTTTTTTTGAGTCTATTAAGATTTTCTTTGATTTCTTGAGCTTTTGTTTAAAGTTTTTATCAGTTTTGCCTTTCTTCAGAGAATCTCTCTTTCTTGATTTCTAATGTTATGTTTTGAATTGTTTTATTTCATTCAACTGTTTGTGTTTCCATGGTCTTCATTCAGCTTTTTATCTGTATCCTCTTTGAGTTCTTTGAACATGTTTATAATTGCTATTTGGAAATCATTGTCTTGTGAATATATTACATTGCCATTCTCAGGAAACATTGTGATGGGGTGCTAATTTCTGTAGTAGAAATATTATCTTGGCTATTCATGTTGTTTGTGTTTTCTCAATGAGATCTAGGCATTTGGATTTGTGTTATTGGTAGTGTTTCTTGGTATGGGTTGGTGATCTTGTCTTTGTCGAATGGTTGTTTTTGTCTTTGTTTGCTGTTTCCCTACATTTTTAGGTTATGGTCCAGCTAAGTAGGGCTTGGTGTTTCGTTTTGGGGCCATTTTATGTTGAGGTACAAATGGGGTATAAAAACTGATCTCAGGAGCTGGAGAGATGGCTCAGCAGTTAAGAGCACTGGCTGCTCTTGTAGAGGACCTGGGTTCATTTTCCAGCACCCAAATGGTGGCTAACAGCCATCCACAACTCTAGTTCTAGGGGATCCAATGCCATCTTCTGGCCTACATAGTATTTACACAACACAGTGCACTTACATACATGCAGGTAAGATACTCACATGTAAAATAAAAAAAAATTAAAAAATGAAAGTCTCAGTTAAGTGAGAGATACGTGCATCTTTTGAGTTGAGGTTCCAGAGTTGACTCTTCAGAGTCCTAGAATATCAATGGGCTGGGGTGGTTGCTAGGTGAACAGACTGGATGATAGGTCACAGGTCTTGAGGCCCAAGGATCCTAGTAATCAGAGCTGCTCTGCTGCTGAGGTGGTGAAGCAGAGGGAGGCATGGGAAAGGAAGCTCACCTTGGGAAGTTTGGTAAAGCCCCCAGATCTGGGAACTCAAGATGTTCTAGCAGAGCTGAGATGACAGGCACAGGGAGCTGTGGGAAAGGCTGCTCTGTCTTTTTAATATATATTATATTCTGGATACTAACCCTTCTCAGGTTATGACTATAGTATATTATATATGTATATATATATTATAGTATATAATACATAGTATATTATGACTATAGTATATTAACTTTATTTTTAATGTCCTTTATTAAAATGAATTTTTTTGGCCAGGCGTGGTGGCGCACGCCTTTAATCCTAGCACTTGGGAGGCAGAGGCAGGCGGATCTTTGTGAATTCAAGGCCAGCCTGGTCTACAGAGTGAGTTCCAGGACAGCTGGAGCTACAGGGAGATCCTGTCCTAAAAGACAAAAAAAAAAAAAAAGAGAAGTTTTTCATTTGGTATCATTAAAACTGCCTTTTTGCCTGATAGTTCATCTCATTTGGGTTTTGTCTTAAATTTTTTCCCTCTGCTCTTCACAAAGGCATTCCATGTTGTCTATTACTTCATTTTCAAGCATATCCTTAGTTCATCTTTTTCCATCTACGGATGTGATAATCCAGCAATCTAACTTTCCAAATTTTTTCTGTAAAGACATAATCTACTAAGTTTTTACTTACCATTGTTTCTGGCTGACAATTTTATGGTATATCTAATGTCAGTGTGTACACATATGTTTCATCTATTATCTATTGTTTCTTATCTTTAGTATGTAACTCTTTAAATGTATTTGTACAGTTCTCATGGTATTTTATAAGTATGGCTTCACAATGTTCAACTATGATTGTTATTTTTGTTTCTTCTTTTATAAAATGTTCTGTATGATTTCCATATTTTTGGTTTTCCGTACAATATTTAGAATGAGTGCCTAAAGTTCCAGCTATATTTTGAATCAATTTAAATTTGATGTAAACTAATTTGGTGGTGGGGAAAGAAAACCTGAATTTGATATACATATATATATGTATATATATTATCTCCAATTAATAATCATACCTTTCAATTAACCACAACTTATCACATTTAAAAAGATTTTGTTTGTATTTTTATTTTATATCTGTGAATGTTTTGTTTGCATTTTTGTAAGCACACCTTGTGTGTACAATGTCTGCAGAGGCCAGAAAAGGTTTAATATCCCCTGGACCTGGACTTGCCTATGTAGATGCTGGGAACCTAACCACTGCTGCACATTCTTTTAACTGTGGAGTCATCTGTCTGGCCTCATACATTGCAATTTTTAATGGATTTCTGGAATGGTTGTGTGCATGCTTTGCAAAGATAAAAGTCAGATGTTTATTTTTATTCTTGTTATATTGTCTTTTAAACCATTTTTTTAAATTTTATTAATTTCTGTATGTGTATGAATGTACTGTCTGCATGCAAGTTTGTGCACCTGTGTCGTGCAATGCCGCAGAGGTCAGAAGAGGGCGTCGGATTCCCCTGGAACTGGAGTTCTCCTGGAATTGTAGTTTCAGACGGTTCTTGGCCACCATGTGGGTGCTGGGGACCAAACCCGGGTCCTCTGCAAGAGCGGTCGGTGCTCTTAACCGCTAGGCCATCTCTCCAGGCCTAAACCATTTTCTAATTATTCATTACTAATATAGAGAGAAGGACTCTCTTTTTCTCCTGAACTTGCAGCCAGAGTTTTCTTATACTTTTTTAAAAAAGTCCTTGTTTCTGCCATTTTCTTGTTTTAAGATTTTCACCCCAAACAGCTAACTCTGTGTTAAGCAGTATTGGCAGAGTTGCTAATCTTTATCACCCTCAGATATGAATGTACATTTGTGTGCTGAATCCAGGCTATTAAATATTGATTTGCAGTTAATAGGTCAAAAGCAGAACTTTAGGCACGCAGTAATATGGTTTGGGATCCGAAGATCATTTCTCTTAACCAAGAAGTCAGACTGAACTTCCTGAGCCAGGAGCCTACATTTTCGGTAAGAAATTTCCCCACTGTTACTCCGTTGCCTCTGAACAGGGGCCTGCAGTAATTAAGAATGTGATTCCTTCAGAAAGCTGCTCTTGGGAGGTTGCATTAATAGATTTCTTCCTTTTATCCACAGAGCTCTGCTGGAGAAGGGGCATATGTAATATGGAAAGAGCCAATGATTCCATGTTGACAGAATTTATCCTGGTGGGACTTTCTGCCCAGCCAAAGCTCCAGACAGTTTTCTTTGTGCTAGTTCTGTGCATGTACCTGATGATCCTGCTTGTAAATGGAGTCCTCATCTCAGTAATCACCTCTGATGCTCATCTGCACACCCCCATGTACTTCTTCCTCTGTAATCTTTCCATCCTGGATATCTGCTATACCAGCTCCTCTGTCCCACTAATTCTTGACAGTTTCCTGACAGTAAGGAAGAAAGTTTCCTTCCCTCAGTGCATGTCGCAAATGTTCCTCTCCTTTGCCATGGGGGCCACAGAATGTGTGCTTCTAGGCACTATGGCACTAGATCGTTTTGTTGCTATCTGCTACCCACTGAGACACCCTGTCATCATGGCCAAGGGTACTTATGTGCCTATGGCAGTTGGATGCTGGGTTGCTGGATTTGTTGACTCTATGGTACAGACATCCCTTGTGGTGCAGTTACCATTCTGTGCTAATAATGTCATTCACCACTTTGTCTGTGAAATTCTGGCTATTCTGAAACTGGCTTGTGCTGATATCTCCATCAATGTGATCAGCATGGCAGGGTCAAATATGCTTGTTCTCATTATCCCATTGCTAGTAATTTCTGTCTCTTACATTTTTATTCTTGCCACTATTCTGAAGATCCCTTCTGCAGAAGGAAAGCAGAAGGCTTTCTCCACTTGCTCTGCCCACCTGACTGTGGTGATCATATTTTATGGAACTATCTTCTTCATGTATGCAAAACCAAAGTCTAAAACCATGGCTAATACAGAAAACCAAGACATCTTCGAGGCTCTCATCTCCCTCTTCTATGGAGTGATGACTCCTCTGCTTAATCCTCTCATCTACAGTCTGAGGAACAAGGATGTGAAGTCTGCTGTTCAGAGCATGCTGAGGAGGAAGCTCTCTGATAAAACATAAATATTAATTTATAATATGTGACTAAATATTTGAAGCAGTTGTAGACACAAAATTCATAGAGGAGAATAGCATGTGAAAACAAATTCAAAAAAATGTGACTGTCAAAAACATGTATTGATCTATTGGATATATTTTGGCAGCTTTTGTTACAATCAGTTTTTTTCTTCCAAAAGTAGAAGTGGAACAAGGCATATTCCTGGTTATAAAATATGCTATTACAGAAGTGCAAATGTATTTACATACACCCAGGAATATGAGCAAGGAAAAATAAACTTAAATTTTTAGAAAATAATAGACAAAATATGTTCTTTTTAAATTTTATTTATTTTTGTATGTGTATGAATATACTGTCTGAATGAAGGTTTGTGCACCCATGTCGTGCAATGCCACGGAGGTCAGAAGAGGATCTCGGATTCCCCTGGAACTGGAATTCTCCTGGAATTGGAGTTACAGACAGTTCTCAGCCACCATGTGGGTGCTGGGGATCAAACCCGGGTCCTCTGCAAGAGCAGTTGGCACTCTTAACCACTAGGCTATCTCTCCAGCCCCAAAATATGTTCTTAAAAGCACTTTATAACCTGTAGTAGGTACATTATCAATGAGTATGCCTAATGAATATTAATCAGCATAGAGCGAAGTACATTAATTTCTATTTACTTTGTTGTTTACATTCCCTGCACATATAAGTACTCCGATGACAGAGTTTTATCTGTTTATTATTCTGCAGTATCCCAAAGACTTGTAACAGAGCCTCTAACACAATAAATGTTGAATTAATATTTTTAAAATAAATATATAAACCACATGATGTATAATGTCAGAACTGTATTGCTGTAATAGCAGAGGTACAAACGTTTACCAAAATGAAATGTTCTAAATAAGATACATTGTATATATTGCTATTTTGTCCTATAAACATTGTTTAGTAGCTAAGGCATTGTCTTTTGTTTTTTAATGTTCAGTATGATTTAGAGAATCAGGATTTTGTTCCTAATTACTAAAATATTTGTGAATCTTTGCTCATAATGAGAATATGCTAGATGGAAGAGTTCACTAATAGGCTTTATATTCTTAAAATATAAGTATATTTTAATATTCTTAAAATATAAGTACTGTAGTAGCAGACCATTCCTCTTGGATTTTTTCAGTGTATATATTTTTATTGAATTTTTGTGCAATTTATACAAAATGTATTGATCATCTTTATACGACCCTCTCCTATATCCACCCCCAATGGATTTCATGCATCCTGTCATATATGTTAAGCCTATCAAGTCAAGTTTGTATACTCTGATGACCTTCAGCAAAGCTCACCCACTGGAGTCTGGAAGGGCTCTTTCCTGCTCTGCCTGGGATCATTCAGCTATAAGGAGCAAGACAGCCATACTGAACTTGTAATGAACAAAACTTGTCAGATGGGGATAGATGGACTGAGAGACACGGTTTGGGTGCACTGGATAATTTAAAAAAATGGCCCCAAATTAAGATTATCTCTATTTGTTGAGCAGTGCAGCCATGTGAGGCAGTACTCACATGAGCAATGGAAGCCACACTTGCACTGGGGGAGCCAGTTGTGCTCAAAGGAACATACCTGCTTTGTCCAGCTCTTTGAGGACGCTGTGGTAGATGAGGTTGGAGGGAAAACCCAAACTACAAGATTGTAGCTACTTCTTCTTGTCATAATGAGCCCACCAAACTCTCTTGTTAATAGGTTATTGTGATTTCACAGAGCAAAATGGGGACACGACAAGAAGGAGCTGTCGTTAACCAAAACCCATAAGCTATTTGGTCAGAGTCCGCTTTCCACTTGTAACACATTGGACGTGTAATGGTATCGATGAGTAAACTTCTACTATGATAAACCACAGCGATTCAGAGGTTGTTTGATACTGTATCTAACCAACTTCACTAAGACTACACACACACATACACACACACACACACACACACACACACACACACACACACCCCAAATACGGGAAGAAGTTTCAAGCCGAAGCAAACTTGCAAGGACTGAAATAATGCAGCAGTAATAAGGTCATTTGGGTGGGAAATGTCAGTGTCACCAGGCAAATGAATTTTGAGCCTTGTGCTAATTTGTGGATTTGAACCTGGAACTCTCCCACTGAGTGTGAAACCTCTAATGGAACAAAGTGGGTTTTCAGAATCACTGTGTTTGCTTAGACAGGATGTAATTCACATAACTGCACCTCACTTAGATGCATGCCGTTCACATCCTAGAAAGCAGAGACTTGAGTGTGACAGTTGTCAGAGAAATAGAACAAAAGTCCCTTTTTCTAATGATAGCAGCGGAGTAACTTTACAGAAGGTGGCGATCATGGAAGTACTTTTAGATGAAGCGTGTTTTCTAATTTGCCACAACATATGGGCTACCACCAGCCGTTATGATTTCAGATCAGCATCACTTCTTTATTCCCTGTAGTCATAGATCAAAAGGTTCTTTGGGAGAAATAATTTTTATTTTATTCTTTCAGGGTTCAGACAAAAATTAAAATTATAATAAATAATCACGAGATATACATGAAGTAAATCATCATTAGTGAGAATCTACACCTAGTGTAACCTCAATCAATGTAAGTAGCTGCAATCCAAATAAATACACTTAGAACGTAATATTTTATTAGCTATACAACTTTTCATTTTATAGGACTTATCACTTTACTTCAATCTATATGCTTTAAAGGGCTGCATCTATGTCTAAGAAAAAGTAAATCATAAAATAAAAAGATGCAAAATACTTGTTAGGCAAATTGTTCAAACACTCTGTGTTAATGAGTAAATAAGATGGATTTATGGCAAAATAAAAACTTTTCTTAAATAAGTGGATAGTTGCATCATAATCCAAGGTAAATATAGCTAAAATGTGCAATCCTGAGTTTTTGTCCCCATAACTGCACCTCACTTAGATGCATGCCGTTCACATCCTAGAAAGCAGAGACTTGAGTGTGACAGTTGTCAGAGAAATAGAACAAAAGTCCCTTTTTCTAATGATAGCAGCGGAGTAACTTTACAGAAGGTGGCCATCATGGAAGTACTTTTAGATGAAGCGTGTTTTCTAATTTGCCACAACATATGGGCTACCACCAGCCGTTATGATTTCAGATCAGCATCACTTCATCCCTGTAGTCATAGATCAAGGTCTTTGGGAGAAATAATTTTTATTTATTCTTTCAGGGTTCAGACAAAAATAAAATTATAATAAATAATCACGCAGATATACATGAAGTAAATCATCATTAGTGAGAATCTACACCTAGTGTAACCTCAATCAATGTAAGTAGCTGCAATCCAAATAAATACACTTAGAACGTAATATTTTATTAGCTATACAACTTTTCATTTTATAGGACTTATCACTTTACTTCAATCTATATGCTTTAAAGGGCTGCACTATGTCTAAGAAAAAGTAAATCATAAAATAAAAGATGGCAAAATACTTGTTAGGCAAATTGTTCAAACACTCTGTGTTAATGAGTAAATAAGATGGATTTATGGCAAAATAAAAACTTTTCTTAAAGTGGATAGTTGCATCAATCCAAGGTAAATATAGCTAAATGTGCAATCCTGAGTTTTGTCCCCTAAAAAAAGACTTTCGGGTGAAGAGATGCCTAGCGGTTAAGAGCACCGACTGCTCTTGCAAAGGGACCCCGGTTCTCATTCCCACCCCACATGGCAGCGGAGAACTGTCCTAAATCAATTCCATAGAGAATCCAGTTTCAGGGGAATCTACAAACCCTAACTCGACCGTCAACGCGGGGACAGTCAGGGCATCACGGGAAAGATGTTCAACCAAATACCTAATGAACAAACAGTACATATCATAACACATAAAAAAGGATTTCACATACTAAGAAGAAAAAAATATATTAACTATCATATCTTCCTCAAGTACTAGAAAAATGATCAAGGGGTTTTAAGGATGCAAAATTTCAACAAAATTAACTCAACTGTTATAGGAAACATTCTTTTAAAGCCTATATACAATGTGGTTAAAAATTGATATTATACTTAGAAAAGTGAGAACACATTTGAAGTTACAAGATAAATTTGGCCTTTTAATATTATTTTTGGTCTTTTGAGACGGGGTCTCCATGTAGCCCCAGCTGTCTGGCTCACTCTGTAGACGCAGGTGGCCGTTGACTCACAAGATCGCCTGCCTCTGCCTCCCGGCGAGTGCTAGGATTAAGGCAAGGGTGCGATCACCATGCGCTGAAAATGCTTGGTGACTGTGACGTGGCTCAGTGGCAGTGTGCTTGTGATACTTGTTGCATGTCTACATTGAAAAGTTCTTTTTTCTTTTCTTTTCTTTTCTTTTTTTTTTTTGTTTTTTTTTTGGGTCTTTTGATAGGGAGTCTCTGGTATGGCCAGCTGGGCCTACCCTCTATGAGACCAGGCTGCCTCAATCTCCAGAGTTTCTGTCTGCCTCTGCCTCCATGAATGCTGGGATTAAAGTTGTATCACTAGGCTAGGGTTGAAAAGTTCTTACATGTCACCTTAAAAAAAAGTATGTGTGTATTATAAAATATGGCTTATGGATACCCTTGCCCATGAACTATGTATGTGTGTATATGTATATTATAGTTGATATCTATTTTCATTAATATGTGGCTTCTCTCTCTATCTAATATTCATTATGTTTAAAGAGGAAATTCTCAAGCATGCAAATAAACACCAAACTCATCCCTGTGATGTATAGTGTTGATTAAAGTATTCAGAGCATGTTGTTATGGTTGGTCCCATGATAGTGAATCCAGTAGTATGCTGAAATCTATGAAGAAGAATTTCACATGAAAATTTCAGGCACATCTTTTTTTTTTTTTAATTTTTTATTGATTATCTTTGTAATGTGTAATGATGTACTGTCTGCATGCAGGTCTGCGCACCCGTGTGCGTGCAATGCCGCGGAGGTCAGAAGAGGGTCTCGGATCCCCTGGAACTGGAGTTCTCCTGGAACTGGAGTTACAGACGGTTCTTGNTCCCCTAAGAAAAGACATTCGGGCGGGAAGAGATGCCTAGCGGTTAAGAGCACCGACTGCTCTTGCAAAGGGACCCGGGTTATCCCCAGCCCACCCACATGGCAGCTGAGAACTGTCCATAACTCCAATTCCAAGAGAACTCCAGTTTCCAGGGGAATCTACACCCTTTCTGGACCGCAGCATCAACACAACACGGGTGCACCAAACCTAATGCAGACAGTACATTCATACACATAAGAAAAAGGACTTTCACATATAAGAAGAAAAACAATATAATTAACTTCATATCTTCCTCAAGTACTAGAAAAATGATCAAGGGGTTTTAAGGATGCAAAAATTTTTAACAAAAAATTAACTCAACTGTTATAGGAAACATTCTTTTAAAGCCTATATACAATGTGGTTAAAAATTGATATTATACTTAGAAAAGTGAGAACACATTTGAAGTTACAAGATAAAATTTGGCCTTTTAATTATTTTTTGGTCTGTTTGAGACAGGGTCTCATGTCCCCAGCTGTCCTGGAACTCACTCTGTAGACCAGGTGCTGGTTGAACTCACAAGATCCGCCTGCCTCTGCCTCCCGGAGTGCTAGGATTAAAAGGCGTGCGATCACCATGCCTGCAAAATTGCTTTTGAGTGCCTCAGTGGCAGTGTGCTTGTGATACTTGTTGCATGTCTCATTGGAAAAGTTCTTTTTTTCTTTCTTTTTCTTTTTTTTTTTTTTTTTTTTGGGTCCTTTTGATAGGGAGTCTCCTGGTAGGCCCAGCTGGCCTACCCTCTATGTAGACCAGGCTGCCTCAATCTCACAGAGTTCTGTCTGCCTCTGCCTCATGAATGCTGGGATTAAAGTTGTATCACTAGGCTAGGGTTGAAAAGTTCTTACATGTCACCTTAAAAAAAAGTATGTGTGTATTATAAAATATGGCTTATGGATACCCTTGCCATGAACTATGTGTGTGTATATGTATATTATAGTTGATATCTATTTTCATTAATATGTGGCTTCTCTCTCTATCTAATACATTATGTTTAAAGAGGAAATTCTCAAGCATGCAAATAAAGACCAAACTCATCCCTGTGATTGTATAGTGTGATTAAAGTATTCAGCAGTGTTGTTATGGTTGGTCCCATGATAGTGAATCCAGTAGTATGCTGAAATCTATGAAGAAGAATTTCACATGAAAATTTCAGGCACATCTTTTTTTTTTTTTAATTTTTTATTATTTATCTTTGTATGTGTATGAATGTACTGTCTGCATGCAGGTCTGCGCACCCGTGTCGTTGCAATGCCGCGGAGGTCAGAAGAGGGTCTCGGTTCCCCTGAGAATGGAGTTCTCCGGAACTGGAGTTACAGACGGTTCTTGGCGCCATGTGGTGCTGGGGATCGAACCCGGGTCCGTCCTGAAGAGCGCGGTGCTCTTAACCACTAGGCCATCTCTCCAGCCCATGCACATCTTTTATAGGTCATGTTATTCCCACTGCAGCTCTGGCTTGCACAGCAGACAGTGTGAAATAAACTTTTTAAGACAAAATAGTGTGTGTGCATCTGGGGATATGTGCACCTGAGTGCAGGTGTTCCTGATACCTGAAACAGTATGGCTGGAGCTGAACATCAGTGCTGGGAACTGAATATGGGTCCTCTTAGGAAGCAGTTTGCAGTCCTTGACCACTGAGCAATCTTGCCACTCTCTCATCAATCATGGAGATATTGCGAAACTTAAGAATAACTTAACTAGGCGTGGTGGCGCACGCCGGTTTAAATCCTAGCAGTTTGGGAGGCAGAGGCAGGCGGATCTTTAGTGAGTTCAAGCCAGCTGGTCTACAGGAGTGAGTTCAGACAGCTGGGCACAGGGAACCCTGTCCAAAAGACAAAAAAAAAAAAAAAAAAAAAAAAAGGAATAACTCATTTTGGGGCTGGGAGATGGCCTAGCGGTAAGAGCGCGACTGCTCTTGCAGAGGACCCGGGTCGATCCCCAGCACCCACATTGGCGAGAACTGTCTTTAGCTCCAGTTCGGGAACTGATGCTCTCTGACCTCTGCGGCATTGCACGACATGGGGACAACCTGCATGCAGACATACGTTCATACACATAAAATAAACAAATACAGATTTAAAAAAAGAATAACTCATTTTACACGGACATGAATTTTCATAATTGTCTGTGAACTCATGTTGTCATCCAGGGTGTTTTTATATTCATAATTTTCTACTTTCATCTTCCTGATTGGGTGTATTGTGACATCAGTCAATATTCCCAGGGACAAATTACATACATAAATAACAAATATATAATGTATATATACTTAAACTTTAATTGTATTTATGTGTGCATATGGGTGTGTGGTGTGTGTGTGTGTGTGTGTGTGTGCAGTAATGCACCTCTCATGGTGCCTGTGTGGAAGGTATGCCAACTTTGTGGTGTCAGTTTTCTCCTACCACTGTGGAATCCAAGGATCAAGCTCACATTATCAGGTTCATGAGGCAAGTACTTTTGCCCGCTGAGCCATTTTGTCAATCCATAAATTAATTTGTGAACATTTGGAATAAAATATCAAAATGTTTTTGCTAGGCTAGAGACAGGAGACATTTGGGGCTCATAGGCCTAGCAGCCTAGGTGTGTGCCAAGCTCAAAAATAGAGCTGCTGTATAAAAAATAAACAAGTGGAGAATGACAGAGGAGGGCACCTGATAGCCATCTCCAGCTTTCAAATGCACATGCATGACTGCACCCTTATGCATGCACAACTAAACACATGCATATACCACCCCACAAAATTAAAGACTGACATTTTTATGCATAGGAGATTTAGAAAATGTCTGGCTATGTAAGATTAATGTTATTTTTAACACAGAGCTCTTAAATATCAGGACTGGAAAGATTGGTCAACAAGCAGTTAAGAATACTGACTGCTCTTGCAGAGGACCCGAGTTCAGTTCCCAGCACACACAGGGTGCCTAACAACCATCTGCAACTCCAGTTCTAGGGGATTAATGCCTTCTTTGGACTCTGTGGGCACTGCAACATGGTGTATTTACACATACAAGCATACAAAACGGTCATAATACATGAAATAAAAATAAACCAATCAAAACCTTAAATTTTTAGATATGGTGTTAGAAAATAAAGTATTCAGTTATAACCAACTAATGATATTTTGTTAAGTTAATGAAGTGGTCAACCAAAACAAAAAAAGAAAAATGTAACTATCCACATTTTTTTTTTTTTACAGTTTTTTTTTTTTGTCTTTTGAAGCAGGGTCTCCCTTTAGTTCCCAGCTGGCCTGGAGCTCACTATGTAGACCAGGCTGGCTTTGACTTCGAGAGATCCACCTGCTTCTGCCTCCTGAGCAGCTAGGATTAAAGGCATGTGCCATCATGCCTGGCTAAGTCCAAATTTTTGTTCCTATAAGCACTTTAAAGATACTTTAAGAATCCCTATAATCTGTCATAATTACAACTCATTTCTGAGTAACTGAAGAACAGTAGTGTTATTCAAATTATTTAATAGTTCTATGCAAGTATTATAGCAAATCAGAAAGGGTGCCTTTCATAAACAACTGCTGGCATGAGCCAGTAGTAATGAATACTAGTCGTACATTCTGGCATTTTTACTGGTCAGAAAAAAAGCTAACCACCCCCTCAATGAAAATTTCACAAAACAATGAAAACTTCATGAGGCCAAGCTTGAGATGGCAGCTACCCATGCAGCTCTGTTTATTGGTGAGTTATTGTCTATTCTGATTGGATGGTAATTATGCCATAGACTTTGTCAAATATTTTCACAATAACTTCCACTAAGAAGTGGAATGCAATATAATAATACTAAGTAATGCATATCAAAACATGCTGGATACACAAATAGCTTTTGGCAATTGTTCATATTTAAATTTAAATTCTTAGCAGAAAGATATTTTTAGAGGAAATACGAGAGGGGAACAAAAGAAAAATAATGATAAAAAATTCAAGACAATTTTAATTCAGAGCCAATGTGGTAGACATTGTAATATACTCACACCATATTGTTTCTTATTAAATTATTATAATGACATTGAGATTTATGGACCTCATGGTCAATTTCTAGATGAAGACAGTAAGATGTGTATGAATACAGGCTGTAAGTGGCACAGATAGTTTTCTTTCCTCTAGAGTCCGAATGTGCTTTACACCTTTTATCTGTGTTACTGATAGAGAGTTATAAGGTAGGTAGTTAAGAAATCTTGGCTATATTTTACTGTGCTATTTATTCAAGTATGTTAATTGGACAAGTGGGTAAATTTATCAGATCATGATGATCAAGTCCTGAGACGATTTTGGAAGAAGTCATGGATAACTATTTTATCTTTTCATGAGTCTGTTATAGCATCATCCTCCTGAGAAAGTTTTGCATATGCTTCTGATTCCTAAAGGCAATGGGCAGTAAGCATTGAGCTGAGGGATTTAACCAACCAGAACACTGTGGAAGAAGCATAAGGACATGGATTTTCAGTGTGATTACCACTAAGGAGATGAAAGTGTTGAAGAATTTTTATTTATTAATGGAGACAGAAAACCTTCATAGTTAGGAGTCTCCATGTATGGTCTCCAACCATTTAAACTAGATGCTCTCCTCCACGCCCACCTTAATTACATCTACCTTACAAACCCATGTAAGTGATTCATCCCCTTTGAAACTTAATATCCTCATTTATTGTGAGCCGCCATGTGGGTGCTGGGGATCGAACCCGGGTCGTCTGCAAGAGCGTCGGTGCTCTTAACCACTAGGCCATCTCTCCAGTCCCCAGGCACATCTTTTATAGGTCATGTTATTCCCACTGCAGCTCTGGCTTGCACAGCAGACAGTGTGAAATAAACTCTTTTCAAGACAAAATAGTGTGTGTGCATCTGGGGATATGTGCACCTGAGTGCAGGTGTTCTGTACCTGTGAATACAGATGGTTGTGAGCTGCCCAACATCAGTGCTGGGAACTGAACATGGGTCCTCTTAGGAAGCAGTTTGCAGTCTTGACCACTGAGCAATCTTGCCACTCTCTCATCAATCATGGAGATATTGCAGAAACTTAAGAATAACTCATTTTGGGGCTGGAGAGATGGCCTAGCGGTTAAGAGCGCCGACTGCTCTTGCAGAGGACCCGGGTTCGATCCCCAGCACCCACATAGTGGCTGAGAACTGTCTTTAGCTCCAGTTCCAGGGGAATCTGATGCCCTCTTCTGACCTCTGCGGCATTGCACGACATGGGTGCACAAACCTGCATGCAGACAATACGTTCATACACATAAAATAAACAAATACAATTTTAAAAAAAGAATAACTCATTTTACACGGACATGAATTTTCATAATTGTCTGTGAACTCATGTTGTCGTCCAGGGTGTTTTTATATTCATAATTTTCTACTTTCATCTTCCTGATTGGGTGTATTGTGACATCAGTCAATATTCCCAGGGACAAATTACATACATAAATACAAATATATAATGTATATATACTTAAACTTTAATTGTATTTATTGTGTGCATATGGTGTGTGTGTGTGTGTGTGTGTGTGTGTGTGCAGTAATGCACCTCTCATGGTGCCTGTGTGGAAGGTATGCCAACTTGTGGGTGTCAGTTTTCTCCTACCACTGTGGAATCCAAGGATCAAGCTCACATTATCAGGTTCGTGAGGCAAGTACTTTTGCCCGCTGCGCCATTTTGTCAAGCCATAAATTAATTTGTGAACATTTGGAATAAAATATCAAAATGTTTTTGCTAGGCTAGAGACAGGAGGACATTTGGGGCTCATAGGCCTAGCAGCCTAGGTGTGTGCCAAGCTCAGAAATAGAGCTGCTGTATAAAAAATAAACAAAGTGGAGAATGACAGAGGAGGGCACCTGATAGCCATCTCCAGCTTTCAAATGCACATGCATGACTGCACCCTTATGCATGCACAACTAAACACATGCATATACCACCCCACAAAATTAAAGACTGACATTTTTATGCATAGGAGATTTAGAAAATGTCTGGCTATGTAAGATTAATGTTATTTTTAACACAGAGCTCTTAAATATCAGGACTGGAAAGATTGGTCAACAAGCAGTTAAGAATACTGACTGCTCTTGCAGAGGACCCGAGTTCAGTTCCCAGCACACACAGGGTGCCTAACAACCATCTGCAACTCCAGTTCTAGGGGATTAAGTGCCTTCTTTTGGACTCTGTGGGCACTGCAACATGGTGTATTTACACATACAAGCATACAAAACGGTCATATACATGAAATAAAAATAAACCAATCAAAACCTTAAATTTTTAGATATGGTGTTGGAAAATAAAGTATTCAGTTATAACCAACTAATGATATTTTGTTAAGTTAATGAGTGGTCAACCAAAACAAAAAAGAAACCATGTTAACTAGTCCACATTCCTTTTTTTTTTACAGTTTTTTTTTTTGTCTTTTTGAAGCAGGGTCTCCCTTTAGTCCCAGCTGGCCTGGAGCTCACTATGTAGACCAGGCTGGCTTTGAACTCAGAGAGATCCACCTGCTTCTGCCTCCTGAGCGCTAGGATTAAAGGCATGTGCCATCATGCCTGGCTAAGTCCAAATTTTTGTTCCTATAAGCACTTTAAAGATACTTTAAGAATCCCTATAATCTGTCATAATTACAACTCATTTCTGAGTAACTGAAGAACAGTAGTGTTATTCAAATTATTTAATAGTTCTATGCAAGTATTATAGCAAATCAGAAAGGGTGCCTTTCATAAACAACTGCTATGGCCATAGTAATGAATACTAGCTACATTCTGGCATTTTTACTGGTCAGAAAAAAAGCTAACCACCCCCTCAATGAAAATTTCACAAAACAATGAAAACTTCATGAGGCCAAGCTTGAGATGGCAGCTACCCATGCAGCTCTGTTTATTGGTTAGTTATTGTCTATTCTGATTGGATGGTAATTATGCCATAGACTTTGTCAAATATTTTCACAATAACTTCCACTAAGAAGTGGAATGCAATATAATAATACTAAGTAATGCATATCAAAACATGCTGGATACACAAATAGCTTTTGGCAATTGTTCATATTTAAATTTAAATTCTTAGCAGAAAGATATTTTTAGAGGAAATACGAGAGAGGGAACAAAAGAAAAAGATAATGATAAAAAATTCAAGACAATTTTAATTCAGAGCCAATGTGGTAGACATTGTAATATACTCACACCATATTGTTTCTTATTAAATTATTATAATGACATTGAGATTTATAGACCTCATGGTCAATTTCTAGATGAAGACAGTAAGATGTGTATGAATACAGGCTGTAAGTGGCACAGATAGTTTTCTTTCCTCTAGAGTCCGAATGTGCTTTACACCTTTTATCTGTGTTACTGATAGAGAGTTATAAGGTAGGCAGTTAAGAAATCCTGGCTATATTTTACTGTGCTATTTATTCAAGTATGTTAATTGGACAAGTGGGTAAATTTATCAGATCATGATGATCAAGTCCTGAGACGATTTTGGAAGAAGTCATGGATAACTATTTTATCTTTTCATGAGTCTGTTATAGCATCATCCTCCTGAGAAAGTTTTGCATATGCTTCTGATTCCTAAAGGCAATGGGCAGTAAGCATTGAGCTGAGGGATTTAACCAACCAGAACACTGTGGAAGAAGCATAAGGACATGGATTTTCAGTGTGATACCCACTAAGGAAGATGAAAGTGTTGAAGAATTTTTATTTATTAATGGAGACAGAAAACCTTCATAGTTAGGAGTCTCCATGTATGGTCTCCAACCATTTAAACTAGATGCTCTCCTCCATGCCCACCTTAATTACATCTACCTTACAAACCCATGTAAGTGATTCATCCCCTTTGAAACTTAATATCCTCATTTATTGTGAATACTAAACATACTACATTAATAACCCATAATTTTCAGGCCTTCTCTTATTCCAGAAAGTGCTTAACTCAGCAAACTCAGAGGTCAGAGATTAAGAGGAGTTCATTTGCCAGGGGTCCGGGGGTGGGGGTTGGGGATTGGGAGGGGGGGTAATGTATCATCACTTTGAAGGTATGCAACTAGCAAAAGGTGGTTTAAACACTAATGCTGGATATTCTATTTGATACTACAAATAATATGATTCTTGATGTGAATATCATACACCACACCTTTTTAGTGTAGGAGAAATGCAGAACAACCATTTCTAACCTTATACTATTTAGGGAAGAAAACACAGTCACTAACAGGAGAGGTGTGATGGCTTGCCAAGGGTGTTGAGATCACAGGCATGGCTGAGATCACACAATAAACGGAATCAAAAAACTCTAAAAGGAAATATCCTGGTTCTAGGAAAACTGAAGATGTTGACAAAAAAAATAACAGAGATATTATCACAGAAAGGGAGGAGTCTCACTCAGTTAGTTCTGTAATGGCAACACTGGGGCAGGTTAGGGAGTCATCAGTGGTATGTCCCAATTGTCATAGGGTCAGTGGGACAGTAAACCATATCACAGAGAGTTTTGCTCATCTGTGTTTAATGCAACACGATCCTCCATAGCTAAGTTATGTATCTAACCATAGGTGGTCCATGACAGAACATGTTATATATGTGTATGTCCATATACATTCAATGAATTTTTTTAGTCAAAAAGAAGAATAAAGCTATGTGATTTGCAGGAAATGCATATAACCAGAGTTAATCATATTCAGCAAATTGGGCCAGTCTCAGAGAAGCAAACATTGTATGTTTTCCTCTCATTTGCAGTTCCTTTTATTTAGATACATAAAATCAAACAGGTTTATACATCAGAAAAGTAGAGGTTGTTAGCTCGTCTAGGGGAACACATGGAGAGAACAGGAAGGCAAAGGACAAGGAAGGGGAGAAAGGCCGAGTCTGGGGGGTGTGCTCAATGTCTAATACAGTTGTGTGAAAATTAAGAAAATAAAACTAGGGGGCTGGAGAGATGGCCTAGCGGTTAAGAGCGTCGACCGCTCTTACAGGGGACCCGGCTTCGATCCCCAACAGAACTGTCTGAAACTCCAATTCCAGGAGAACTCCAGTTCCAGGGGAATCCGACACCCTCTTCTGACCTCCGCGGCATTGCACGACACGGGTGCACAAGCTTGCATGCAGACAGTACATTCATACACATACAGAAATAAATAAAATTAATAAAAAAATTTAAAAAAAAGAAAATAAAACTGAAAACAAAAAATAAAGGAAAAGGAGTCACCCAGAGCCCAGACAGCAGTTTATTTTTACTCTTTCTGGACATTCATAAACTTTTATATTTCTTTTTTTGTTTTGGTCTTCTTTTTTTTTTGAGACAGGGTCTCCCTTTAGTCCCAGTTGGCCTGGAGCTTGCTCTGTAGACCAGGCTGGCCTTGAACTCACAGAGATCCTCCTGCCTCCTGAGTGCTGGGATTAAAGGCGTGCGCCACCACATCCGGCAAACTTTTGTATTTCTTAAAATGAAGCAGTTGCTTCAGTGACTAATATATATTTTTTTAACTCAGAGAAGGGACCTATTGAAGACATCACACTGGGATACTATTAATCTTATTGAAAATTGAAGGATATGCATGTTTTTGTCCAACACAGTAATAAAGTTCTTAAAACTTATGTACTCTGGGTCACATAGCTCAGAAGTAGTTCAGTTATAACTGGAGCAGTCATAAAGAAATCCAAAATTTTCACTTTTTTGTCTTTTTGAGACATTTTTGAGGGTCTCTCTACAGGCCCAGCTATTCTGAAACTCACTATGTAGACTAGGCTGGCCTTGAACTCAACAGAGATCCACCTGCCTCTGCCTCCTGAATGCTGGGATTAAAGGTATGTGTCACCACACCACTTCATTTTTTTCCTTACTAATAAGTGACCTGTTAAAATCTCCCAGTTTTCAGCAATATAAGATCTTTAACCATGTAAAAAAGGTGCTTGCAAGGAGACCTAGCCAGCATAGGAAGTCACTGTTGCCTTTCTATTCGTTACTGCAGAGCCTGTTAATCTCCTCCCACAGGATTGCAGAACACAGTCAATATTTATATGTGAGCCCAGA
This sequence comes from Rhizomys pruinosus, assembly GCA_009823505.1. Classification (NCBI taxonomy): domain Eukaryota; kingdom Metazoa; phylum Chordata; class Mammalia; order Rodentia; family Spalacidae; genus Rhizomys; species Rhizomys pruinosus. The sequence goes on from VZQC01011251.1 coordinate 151,349, forward strand.
ACTACATCTCAGAGGACATCATTAAAAGTTTACTGCTCTCCTTCTCTCTGATATCAAGGTACAAATAAGTTACACAGGGGTAGGATCCCATGTGCCTCTTAACAGTCTAAAGTCAGGCTCTTTAAGTGAACTGGTAACTTTTTAACAACCCTCTTTCCCCAAAAGTTTTCTAGAGGGAATCTGTAGGAGCAGCGTTCCTAGGAGATTGCTTCCCTCCACAGTTGCAACTAAATAGGAAAAAGTTAGGTGAGCTCATTCTAAAAGTGGAATCACTACTCTGTGAAAAGCAAGCTATCCTCTGCGTATTTCCATCAACAAGTCATTGTGAACTCCAGTTAGACAGGGAAAATGAGACCTATCCCAGCAAAAACAGACAGAGGAACCAACTCGAGAGAGAGAGAGCTAGTGTCTAACACTGCATTTCCTTCAGTCACATGGAATTGAAGATCTGGCTCAAGGTCCACCCTCCAGGCCACCTTCTATTCAGTCTATTATGTCCAAATACATTAATTACATAGCTATGGAGGTAGTTAGCCTTCTAACTTTGAGAATATATTAAAGTATATAATTAGTTTATTTTCATTCTTGGTAGTTAATTTACAACCTCCATAAGGTACAAAAGAGACTCACACTGCAATCCAAGATAGGAAATAACCAGTATTAAGAGTTTTGTCATCTTTGATTAACATGTAAATTATATTTAATGACAGAACAAAGAGCTCAGGAGTGCTAAGACAACAAATGATAGATGGTAAAGAAATAATTATAATGGCCAGTGTGTCTGTTGTTTCAAAATCACTGTAGAATAATAAAGATCATTGAATCTTTCCCTTAGTGTGTGGTACTGGGAATCAAATCTACAGCCATGTGTACGCTGTGCCACTGAGCTATATCTCCAGTCAAGAACAGTTTTTATTTGGATCTAAGTGTATGTATTAAAACTCAAAGATATGGATTCTCAACCTTTCTCACAGTGGTTATGTGATAGGTACCCACAAGAAGATCCTTTGAGAGAGTATACTGATTTTTGAATTATCTTCTGTTGGGGGGAGGTTGTGACGACTGTTCAAACTTTTGATAGAGTTCTAAAGAACTGTATTACAGTGACTCAACTAAACACAACATCAAAATTTTCTCTAGTCCCAATTGCAAGTAAAAGTTGATCAGTGCATGGCTCTCTTCTGTCTGATAGTATTGGACATAGGCATTTGTGGGACAAGAGCATTGGTTCACATGGCCTGCTAGCACCAGTGTTTCTGTCTCAGGAAACCTTCATCTACCTCTGTTTCACAGAGAGTTCCTGAAGAAAAACGACCTAGCTTAGCTCTGGCCACAGATGGATGAAGCACTCCAAGATAGTACACAGAAAGAGCTTATGTCTTCAGTGAATCCAGACTCAAGGACACACTAGCTACTGCTGCTGCAGTGACGATCCTGAGTTTTGAAAATCTGAGCCTTGCTTCCCTAAAATATTTTCATTTTGTTTTACAAACATCTGTGCTGGGCATGAGGTACGATGTAAGTAATCACACTGTAGTGGTTCCTTACTCAGATACAAATTCCACAGTCTGGAATACAGTGCTTGCAAAATACCAAGCTGTGGCCAAGCCCCAATTTCACCACTAATACCAGAAGCCTGGTCTGCACACCAGTAAACTAGGCAGTGTTTTGGTTTGTATCATATTCTAAGAAGATTTTCCACAGTATCTGAAGAATAGAATATGTTGAAAGAAGACAAGAGTGAAAAACTGAAAATTAGGAAAAAATTCCAAAAATTCCAGTTTATTTTTAAAACACTTTATTTATTGTTTTTATATTATGTGTATGAGGGTATTGCCTGAATATATGTGTGTCCATGTCATGCAATGCCCACAGAGGTCAGAAGAGGGTCTCAAATCCCCTGGAACTGGAGTTACATTGTTAGCCAAGGTGCAGGTATCGGAAACTGAACCTGAGTCCTCTGCAAGAGCAGCTGGTGCTCTTAAACACTGACCCATCTCTCCAGCCCCCAGTTTATTTATTTTTATATTGAAATATTCTATTGTTAAGTGAATTCCACCTATATTCAGAAATACAGCCTGGTGATTTAGTATACATACAAAGTACATTCAAATCAATGAATCTAATACCATTCAAGCTGTACATCAGAGGTCTAGATTTATTCTTCATTTTATTGAAAGCTTTGACCCAAGTCTCCCCAATTTCCCTCCCATAATCCCAGAAATACCATTCTACTCTTTGCTTCTGTTCATTGGACCCAAATAGCACACATTAAGTAGAAATTCACTCTCAGAGTTGTGTATTACTCATTTCTGGCTTTGCCAATATCCCTGCTGAACTAAATCGACTTGAACATATTTATAAAAACAAATGAGCCTCTTCTAATGCCAACAGAATTATTTTAAACAGCTTGTGAAAACTTTATATAATCAAATTCAGTATGCTTCATAATTTGGTCTTAGAAGCAATCTATATTTTTCTCAACTCATCAAAGAATACATTCCATATTTTGAAGGCAATGCTTCATTTTGAAATTTTAATTGATTTTTTTAAAGCTTCATATTGAAGCAAAAGATTAACACATCTGTTTTACTAGCCAAAGCCAAGTGAAATTGATCATTATGTGGCACCAACCTTAGGCAAACAATACCCAGGTTCACTAGTTCACATTCAAATATAAAATGTTAACTGTTATTTACAGAGTACTTATCAAATGTCGACAGTCATGATAAGTACCTGAACTTTATAACAGTCCGGTGAGATAGTTATAATGCTTATTTTATGACTTAAATAACTTACTAGAGTTTGATGAAACACAAGCCAGTCCTAACTTTTGTATACCCAACTCTTAATCCATTCTCTTTTAAAAAGGTGTATTTTGTAACCACAATATAATTAGAACATCAAGCACTTTTACTGAGTGCCTACTGTCCAAGTTTATGTTAGTTATTCATGTGCCTCTCCTCATTAATTCGTAGAATGACAACATCGGCTGTAAGTTTCCCTTTTTATTGACAAATATGGAAACCAAGGCTCAGACATGTGCAGTGACCTCCGCAAAGCTGCAGAAGTAGATCTTGGTAAAGCTGGCCGAGCGAGCAGCTCCCAGAGTGCCTCTCCTGAGCCACTTCACTCTTCTGCTTCTCAAGTGACAGAGCTACTTTGTTTTTATAGAGTCAGGAGAACCAGTAGTCAGAGGCAGATTTCACAGTAGGGGTTCCCTAGTTGTTTCTTCAGCATTACATTCTCTTAAGGATCTTAATGAAATATAGGAAATGGCTGATATAACAGAATGGTAGGCTAGTGTAATAAAGACTCAGAAACAGTAGAGAACAGTATGTATCTATATTTTGATTCCCAAAGAGAAGTAAGAAATTGTATACTCACAGTTACATATACATTCGAATGAAAAGAACTTTGTGATAATTGCAATTATCCTAATGTAACTTGTGCGGCTTCATAAAGTACACTACTTAGGTTTGGAAGAGTATAAGAATGGCGACCATTAATTATTCTGGAGGTGCATTCCTGTCCTCTACAGGCAGAGTTGATTAATTATAAGATAGTGTCTACTTCTGTTACCAGTCTTTTAAAATTTGGGTATTTTACTGGCATGATTCATTATTTTTTATCTATGCTTTTATATTTAATAATTAAAATGGATGAGAGTGTACTATAAAAATAAAACAGAAGCATTCTCCAAACAATGCGTTATAATTATTATTGTAGCATTATTAAAAACAAAAGAGCAGAAAAACAGTACCCATTATTTAGAGGTAGCATATATTAGGTAAAATTGAAACTTAAATTTTACCTATGAGTGTCCGATAAATTGTGTATTCTCTGAGTAATGGATCACATGTGAAACTGATTATGATACAATATTGAGGATAAAAGGGTGTAAGTTACAGATAAAGGCAGAACTATGGTACAGTGCAACGATTCTCATGTTTATATTTAAAATTTATGAACTTAACATTTTTCTACCAATTGTGTTCAAGTTTATCTCAAGGATGATCAAGATGCCTGGCATAAAAAAGGTATCTAATAAATATTTTATGAATGAGTAACAGGAAAAATGTGACATGGTATAATAAAGCATTTTTTAAAAAGTAGTGAAAACTTTGAAAAAGAATATCCGGGTGTGGTGGTGCACACCTTTAATCCCAGCACTTGGGTGGCAGAGGCAGGCATGTAAGTTTAAGGCCAGCCTGGTCTACAGAGTGAGTTCTAGGACAGCTGGGGCTGCAGGGAGACCCTGTCTCAAAAAGACGAAAAAAAAAAAAACTTTGGAAAAAAGAACAATATGTTCTATGGTTTAGACACAGAATCATATAGTTATCAATGGATAAATATAAAGATAGGGCTGGAGAGATGGCCTACCGGTTAAGAGCACCGACTGCTCTTGCAGAGGACCCGGGTTCGATCCCCAGCACCCACATGGCAGCTGAGAACCATCTGTAAATCCAATTCCAGGAGAACTCCAGTTCCAGGGGAATCCAACACCCTCTTATGACATCCGCGGCATTGCACGACATGGGTGCACAAACCTACATGCAGACAGTACGTTCATACACATAAATAAATAAATATAAAAAAATAAAAATATAAGTCACAGAGTAATGTTTATGAGTGGGGGAAAAGCACACCGAGGGGCTGAGGGGCTTTAACTGGGGAGGGAGCAGGGATGGCAATACAGAGGGTGAGGAGGGAAGATGTCAGAAAAAGCCAGAGGGAAATGCATTATTTTACAAGCTTACTTTAAAATACATATATTCTTTCTATCCCCCTCCTCACTTAACTGAAGGCTTTCTAACAAACACCCCAGTCCCAGGCAAGGGAACCCTCCCATCCTTTGTGTGGTTGGTTAGGATAGTCCCTAGAGACTCCCCAAATAATATCAACTATTGTCATGGCCCTCGGTTGAGCCCCAGGGCTTGAAAGTAAAATACCTATATAACCATATTGCTGAGACTGTGGACACAGGTCTTAGAAGAACTGAGCTGGAACTAACCCTGAAGTGCCCTCTGTGAGGACCAGACTCACAATACTGGAAGATGTTATGAAAGTTACCAAGGGAGAGAACTAATCAATGGTTCTACCCAGTTGTAAAAGCCTATAAATCATAACCATGACTGAGCCAGCAAAATATCTCCAGTTGTAGGTACAATAGTTGCAATTTTATCTTGGGGGTGACAGAGAAGCGTGCCTAAGGGCCTCTCATTATGAGGGAGTTTATGCCTTGTACTCTGATCCTAGCCAAATACCCAGGGTTGGAGAGGTCATATACCTTAGAGGAGAACCTACTACTGCCACTTTCCTAAATCAATATAATTTCTAACTATATTCTAAATCCTTATCCTTACAGACACAGATAAATGTAGCTTTCAACACTCATCAAAGAAGCTTCTTTATGCAACAGATGGAGCATTTGCAGATTCACAACTGGTACAAACACAGATAGTAAGTGACTGAGGAGTGTCCAACCTCAATTGATACATCTATAATGTAAGGCCTACATGGAAGGCTCAGGGAACATTGCAGAAGAGAGGGCAGAAAGATTGTAAGAGCCAGAGGACGAGGAAACCTACTGCTAGATGTTGTCATCTTGTCATGGCAGGGAGGCTGCACCCACAAAAATCCCAGTAATATACATACTTCAAGAAGATTTTGTGAAATTGAGAGAAGGTGGGAATATGGGAAGAACTGGAGAAGAAAGGATGAAAATGATATAAATATAGTTAAATTTATGAAATGCCTAAAACATAATCTTTTTAAAAAGTCAGAAGGAATAACAACCAAAGAACAGGGGAAATATATGGAAATAGTGAAGTTCCCCCCCAAACAATAAACCTCTGCTTTGGAAAAAAAAAAACAAACCTCTGGAAAGACTTGGAAAAAGATGCAAGACATGTATGGCAGAGTGCAGGAACTCAGGTGGGGTGGGGGACATGGAAAGGGAAGTGACTCTAAATTTGACTGAGAAATGATGTATGATGTATGGAAATAGTTTATAAGAATAATAAATTAAAAAAATAAAAAATTCAAAAGGAAAGAAAGCTACAAATTGAAAGGTTACATGCAAAAACTTGAAAACAAAGTATTATTTTTAGTCTATTAGAACTTTGTACAAATTAAGATAAAAACTATTAAAATTTCAAGAGATAGTTAAAACTGTAGTAAATAAAAGCAACCATAAGCATTGACCAAAAAAAAAATTTTTTTTTTTGGTCTTTCGAGACAGGGGTTCTCCCTGTAAGAGCCCCCCAGCTGTCCTGGACAACTCACAAACTGATGACCAGGCTTGGCTCTTGAACGTCCAGAAGATCAGCGTGCCTCTGCTTCCCAAGTGCTAGGAATTAAAGCGTGCCGCCACACTACGCTTTGGCTTTTTTTTTTTTTTTTTTTTGGTTCAATGTTATGGTTGCTTTATTACCTTACAGTTTAACTATCTCTTGAAATTTTAATAGTTTTATTCTTAATTTGTACAAAGTTTCTAATTAGACTAAAAAATAATAACTTTGTTTCAAGTTTTTGTCATGTAACCCTTTCAATTTGTAGCTAATTTCTTCCTTTTGATATGTTTATTGTTTTTAATTTATTATTATCCTTATAATAAAATTTCCATGACATCATACAATCATTTCTCTAAGTCAAATTTAGAGTCACTTCCCTTTCCC
>VZQC01011251.1:159403-180774 GCA_009823505.1 Rhizomys pruinosus
GGGAAAGGGAAGTGACTCTAAATTTGACTGAGAAATGATGTATGATGTATGGAAATATTATAAGAATAATAAATTAAAAAAATAAAATATCAAAAGGAGAAAAAGCTACAAATTGAAAGGTTACAGATGAAAAACTTGAAAACAAAGTATTATTTTTTAAGTCTACTTAGAACTTTGTACAAATTAAGAATAAAACTATTAAAATTTCAAGAGATAGTTAAAAACTGTAAGTAATAAAAGAACCATAAGCATTGGACCAAAAAAAAAAAAAAAAAAAAAAAAAAGCGTGGTGGCGCACGCTTTAATCCTAGCACTTGGGAGGCAGAGGCACGCTGATCTTTGTGAGTTAGAGCCAGCCTGGTCATCAGAGTGAGTTCCAGGACAGCTGGGGCTCTACAGGGAGAACCCTGTCTCGAAAAGACCAAAAAAAAAAAAAAACAAAAAAAAGCAACCATAAGCATATAAAGGAACAAAGAAGTAATGTTTAATGTTCAATTTTATACCAAGTTCAGAAATGAAAAGCAAACCCAGCTATCCTACTCTTGGGTATATATTTGAAAGGAATCAATGTCAGCATACAAAAAAATACCTGTACATTTTAAAGGAATCAATTTCAGCATACAAAAATACCTGCCTTTATGTGTAATGCAGCATTATTCACAATCACCAAGTTATTGAATCAGCCTTGTTGCCCATCAATAGATGGTGGATAAATTTAAGTTAAAAATAAAGGAAAGCAGAAGCAGTTTAATTAGGGAAAAGGCGTGAGGCCAAGAAGAAAGTTGACGGTGATTTGCTGGATACAATTAAAGTACCTTATAATACTGTATGATTTTTTTTGACAGGGTCTTCCTAGCTTCAGCCTGCTTAGAGTTCACTGTATGGAGCAGGGTGGTCTCGATCTCAAAGAGATCTGCTTGCCTCTGCCTCCCGAGTGCTGGGGTTAAAGTTATGTACCCCCACGCCAGGTGTCTGTATGAAAAATTTAAAAAGAAAAGAAATAAAGACTGGGCAGAAGGTTTCACCACTAAAGTGACTGGTGTGCAAGTATGAGAATCTGCATTCAGACCCACAGACCCACACAAGAAGCTGAGCACATTGGCACACATCTGTGACCCCAGGGCTGGGAAATGGGAAGGAAGAGACAGGAGACTCTCTAGAACTCTTTGGTTGCCCAGGTAACCAAATAAGGACACTTAACCCAGGGAAGACCCTGTCTCAAAATAAAGGTCTAGCGTGGTCAAAGGAGATACTTGTCAACCTCTGGGCTCCACATACACATTGCTACACACCCCTGCATGGACACATACATACATTCCCCAAATAACAGAAATGAAAAATATTATAATATGCTTTATGCAAATAGGAAAACTTAGGTTCTAGGAGATAATGAATTGTCTAAAAATATTGCAGCAGTATATAAATATTAAGTTTGAGGAAATAATTTAGCATGTGTACTAAGAATTTTTTATAATTTGTATCTTTTTTCTCTAAATTTATTATAAGTTGTTTTTAGACAGATAAAGCCAATTAGATGGCCACTGCATGGATATCAATAATTATTATGTTAAAAACTCAAGAAAATTAGAAATGAAAATGTCCACAATATGAAAATTGTAGGCATGGCTTGGCATTTAAGAGCGCTGACTGCTCTTGCAGAGGACCCAGGTTTGATTCCCAGCATCCACATGAGGGCTAAGAACCATCTTTAAGTCGGGCCTGGTGGCACATTGCTTTTAAACCTAGCACTTCGGAGGCAGAGGCAGGTGGATCTCTGTGAGTTTCAGGCTAGCTGGGGCTATAAGGGGAACCCTGTCCTCAAAAAAAAAAAAAAAAAAGAAAAAAGTAGGACTAAATTTTAGTAATTCCACTTAATGAAATGAATTTTTTTCAAGCATTAAGAAAGTGGTCTTACAGCTTCTAGGTATGATGGTAGACTAGCATCTGACTCTGTCATAGTTGATGAGAGTCAGAATAAGCAAAAATAGATTCAATTCCAAAAATAAAAATTGAGAAGAGCTTTGGAAATCCACAACGGAAGTATTCTGGTCTTATTCTCTGTTGCTGTAGCAAACACCATAACCAAAAGCAACTGAGAGGAGGAAAGGGTTCATTTCATCTTACACGTTATGTTTCATCATTGTTGGGAAACCAAGGCAGGAACTCAGGTAGGACTGAAGCCAAAACCACAGAGGAACTCCACTTGCTGACTTGCTTATAGACACATGCTTAGCTGGCTTTCTTTCTTTTTTTTTTTTAAACATTTTATTTGTTTATTTTTATTTATTTTTGCATGTGCATGAATGTACTGTCTGCATGTAGGTTTGTGCCCTGAGTGTGCAATGCCGTGAGGTCAGAAGAAAGGTGCTCGTTTCCCCATGGAACTGAGTTCTCCTGGAATTGGAGTTACAAGACGGTTCTCAGCCACCATGTGGGTGCTGTGGGGATCGAAACCAGGTCGCTGCAAAGAGCATAGTCGAGTGTCTTAACCACTAGGCTTTCTGATGGAGCCTGGGATAGCTTGCTCAGGGTATGATGCCACCCAGGTTGGGCCAAGACATCCTACATCATTTACCCCACAGGGCAATCTGATCTGGCCAGTCATTCAATTGAGGCTCCCTTCTCAGGTGACTGTAGGCCTGTCAAGTTGACAGAACCAACAAGGGCAAGAAATGAAAGGAAAGCTACAAAGAGCAAAGCAAAGTCTGAATAAACCATGGAAGACAAAGCAGAGAAAAGGACGGGAAAGACACCTAGTTTGTCTTCTGGTCTCCCATGTGGACACATACATGTGTATCCACATACACATGTGTACCTACACACACACACCTCCCACAAAACTGAGCTACTGCAGGGGTCTGAGATCAGGGAGCTGCAACACGACAGGAAGCCTTAGTTTGGCCTGCTACAAAGTAAGAGTCAAGGCCCAGGGCGGCACGTGTGAAAGCAGAAGGGTCTGATGCTGACAAGCCAAAGGGAAGGATATGGGGAAAGAAAGTGCCACTCTTTGAGGCCAGGGGAAGATCTTGTCAACTGAAAATAACCCTGGAGTTTGATAGGCCTGAGCCTGAGGCCCCAAGCTCTGGAGCCACCTGTATGTCATTTACTGCTGTAGTCTGAGGGCTATGGAGTTCCAGAAGTGTACTTGGTGCCCACAGCTGCATCCTCCAGGTGGTCTTAAAGGGAAGAAGACAGGGCCTCTTCCTAGGTGCTGTGATGCTTTCCCACATTCTCAAAGCAATTGGGAGCTATTCCCCAGCTAAAACAGCCGCCCCAGGGGTTACAATCAGGGAGGCTTGCTTGGTATGTTGAGAGAACCTGTCCAGTCCACAGACTGCAAAGCTAAGTGTGGCCAGCAAAGACTGTAGTGGGGCGAAGGTATGCCTTCCAAATCAGAGTTTAGTAGTATGTCATTGCTCTTAGGGTGCTGGGATTACATTATATATTCATGAAGCTACAAGGTATCTCAGTGCATCTGTAAGTGTCTTTTATGTGTGCTTTTCCTGGATGTTTGCATCCTTAATCCAAGGTTAAAAATAACCCCATTAGTACTTGTAAAAGGACATGAAGCTGACATTACTTTATTGTATTTTTTTAAAAAAATTTTTTTTATTAATTTTTATTTATTTCTGTATGTGTATGAATGTACTGTCTGCATGCAAGTCTGTGCACCCATGTCATGCAATGCCGCGGAGGTCAGAAGAGGGTCTCGGATTCCCCTGGAACTGGAGTTCTCCTGGAATTTTTTTTTTTTTGTTTGTTTTGCTGGGGATCAAACCCGGGTCCTCTGTAAGAGCGGTCAGCGCTCTTAACCGCTAGGCCATCTCTCCAGCCCTATTTTATTGTATTTAAATGCTCCCGAACACATTAGTTTAGTGTAAAATGAAATATGTTATAGATACACATTCAAGTACGGATACAAGAAAAACAAAATATAACCAAGGACACAAGGGAATCACAACCTCTAACTTAAACTTAGGACAAAATGGACATTCAGCAACTTCCAAAGCACTAGCAGTTATTTCCCCATTGCAAGATTACTGAGTGTGAGGCTGATTTGTAGTTCTTATTTTCCCTTAATCATACAAATGTCGCCAACTTTGTAAAATTGTGGTGATGTCTTTGACTCCTGCTGAGTTTTGCCTTTTGGAAAAGAGAAGTGATGCAGCATTTAACCTGAGGATGAGTGAGAAAGTCTCAACAAACTCAGAGTTAAGGCATCCCATGCAGATGGCCTCATCATAAGCAGGTAGTTTGAGGATCATCGCATAACCCATAAAGCTAGGTAGTAATAACTGGTGTGATTCAGAAAGGGTGGAAGAATGGAGGCGATGGGAAAGAATAATCACACACCAAACACTGTGTGTACAGTTAGCACTAACAAGGTGGTTGTACATTAAACAGTCATTAACTTCAACTACTTAAGCTCCTGGCATAAATATGACAAGATTTATCTTTCACTACCTGCATACGGGCAGGGAAAAATCTGATTTTTGGATAGAAAGTATCTAAGCTATGACATTGATTTTCTATGTAGCCCTTTCTGAAATTATTTAAATTTTCTCTTTTATCTGCTCTTGAACTTATTGTTTCCAAGTGGGTTTTCTTTCTACCTGACTTCATCCCATAACTATGAGTATAGAACAGGATCATTTGTTGGCCCCGCCTATAACCTTTTTTTTTTTTTTTTTTTTTTGGTCTTTTTGAGACAGGGTCCCCCCTGTAGCTCTGGCTGTCCTGAAACTCACTCTGTACACCAGGCTGGCCTCGAACTCACAGAGAGCCGCGTGCCTCTGCCTCCCAAGTGCTAGGATTAAAAGACATGCAACGCAAAATTTATTTATTTCTGTATGTATAATGTACTGTCTGCGTGCAAGTTTGTGCACCCGTGTCATGCAATGCCGCGGAGGTCAGAAGAGGGTGTCAGATTCCCCTGGAACTGGAGTTTTCCTGGAATTGGAGTTTCAGACGGTTCTCAGCCGCCATGTGGGTGCTGGGGATCGAACCCGGGTCCTCTGTAAGAGCAGTCAGTGCTCTTAACCGCTAGGCTATCTCTCCAGCCCCCCCCCCACCTATAACTTTTGAAAGGATCAAGTGGTATTGGCATCGTGGCTCTGTCTGACTTGATTTGAGCCCACTTCAGAACATCAATAATTGTATATATGAAATAATTGTATATATGAAATAAGCAAACCTACATATGAATATTCTTAGTTTAGCCCGTCTTTTTTCTGCTTGTGATAATATCTATGCTCTGTCTTGATGTTCTGTCTTCCCTAAAGTAGAGCTCCTATCTCCACTATTCCAGTATTACTTGACCCCGGTTGATGCATCTCAGAGGATGAATAAGGACTAAAGACTAAGGACTAAGGACTAAGACCCAAGGACACACACACACACACACACACACACACACATACACAGAATTGCTGATAGTTAGCTGGGTCTTATACTGCTTTAAACTTAGGGCAATGTGAGAAATTACTATATTCATAAAAGGAACACCAGTTTATGAAATCAAAGGGATTAAGAGACGAGGAAGATGACTTCAGTTACAAACATGCTGAATCCGAGGACATGAGAGCCCTCAGGAGAGCTTCCCGATAGCTAAGATAAAAGCGAGTGATTTTGGTTAAGAAGGCAGGGGTTAGTGGTAACTAGATCCGTGAAAAGATGTCACTACCTGAGGACAGCAGAGGGCGGAGCAGGTATCCTGCAGATGTGCTGTATTTTAGAGTGAAGTGCAAGCACAAACATCACAGGAAGTACTTAAGAGGACCACAGCAAGATAGTATTTATTCCTCACATTCTGACTTTGTTGAAAACTGGAAGGAGTTTCTAGATTCTTATCTATCTATCTATCTATCTATCTATCTATCTATCTATCTATCTATTTATTTATTTGAGTCTCACTATGTTGTGTGGGATGTCCTTGAATTTGTGATTCTCCTACCTCCATCTTCTGAGCAGATGGGATTATAGCTATGCTCTTCTGTTCTTGGCTTTCGTCATTTTATGGTTTTCCATTAAGAATAGCCGTATTCTGCTTCTGAGTATCTGTAGACACAAGGAGGAGAAAGGTAGAAAGTGAAGTCATTCCTTCTAGAGGATCTTAACTTTTCATTACTGCATGATATAGTTTTCTCACCTGAAATCCGAGACCCTCTTCTGACCTCCGCGGCATTGCACGACACGGGTGCACAAACCTGCATGCAGACAGTACATTCATACACATACAGAAATAAATAAAATTAAATAAAAAAATTTTAGAAAGACAATGATCAAGAAAGGAGTAAGCACAGTTGGAGGCTGGGTGTATGTGGACTCGTGGGACTCTTTACTGATAGCAGTAGATAAGGACTTGGAAAGAAATTATCCCCAAGTTCTCAGAGAATCACTAGGAGCCCAAGTGAAGAGTAGCACCAATGTCTTTAGCGGTATGAGTCAGCCAACTCATTGCACCTTCTGGGAACACTGAGACTCAAGGAAGAAAACCAAGGAACATGTAGGATAAAAGCATGTGTTACACATCAGACAGGCAAAGTGAGTGCTGGGAGATTTTATCTATATCTATCCATCCATCCATCCATCCATCCATATCTCTCTATAATGAGTGATCATATTACAAATAATTATATATAATGTCCTAAATGTATTTAGCATTGTTTCATAGACAGGAATGAGAGGCTAATACAATACTTCCAGTCACATTGACCATTTTCACATCTTGGATTTAAAATCACCTCCATCTAATACCAAGTCATATCATAGTTTACTATACAATACATGGTTCCTCACCTAATTAATTTGCTTATAATCCTGAATCTTTCTGGTCTTCTCTATGGAAAGAAAGCGAGCTCCACTCACTTTTTCTGGGTGTCTGTAATCCCGTGGGACCCCCCCCCAACATTTATGAGTTGTGACAGTGTAGTATCAGGCTTCTACAGAGAAATTGAACCAACAGAGTGTAAATGTGTGTGTGCATGTGTGTGTGTGAGAGAGTGCATGCTTGTCTGTGTGCAAATAAATTTGTTATTAAATTTAGGTATTTGCTTATATGACTGTGGATTATAAGTTCCTGGGAAGCAAGGTGTGTGGTTTAAAGACCTGAGAGCCAGATTTCCAATGGTGTGGATTTTAGTCCAGGTCTTGGCCTGGGAACTAGAAGGTTGAGAGTAGAAGACTAATGTCTCAGCTCCAGCAGAAAGGCAGAGTTAGTGCACTTCCTCTGTCATTTTGTTCAGTCCCAGTTCAGATTGGATCATGTCCACTCCTTGAGGGGATTGTCTTCGGTTTTATACAGTTCACCAGTTCAAATAGTAATCTCTTCAGGAAGAAAAACACAAACTCAATATTGTAGTATTTAAGTAATAGTAAATAATGTTTAACATTTTCTGGGCATCCCACATAAAATTAACCACCAAAGAGATTGTGAGAAGGCTTAGTAGGTAATGATGTTTATTGTACAAGCTGGATGACCTGAGTTGACCTCCAGAAGACATGTAAAGATGGAAGAAGAGAACCTCAAAGGTGTCCTCCAATCTCCACACAAGTGTTGTGCATGTTCCCCTCCTGATCACGAACACACACACAAAACACGATCATAATAGGTATATTTAAAAATGAACCACCCTCTCTAAATTGGATTGAGAGATGATGTCTGATGTATGAAAAAAGTTTAATAACAATAAAAAATATATTAAGAAAATAAAAACGAACCACCCCAAACAGTACCATACAGTTTATGGTAACATGTTGTAGTGGGCTTCTTGTTATCATATCATGTCTTGAAGCTGGTATAGATCCCCACAAAGGAATAGTTATTATAATTTAATGCCCTTGTATCAGAGCTCTTCATTAATCACATAATTCAGATAATAAATACTTAAGATCATTGTCTCCAGATATAACCATCAGGTAGAGTTCACATGATAAAATGAAAGCTTTAAAAATGTAATAACCAACTTTTGTTGCATTTGACCTCTTATAGATGTCACACTTTACTTATAAACTACATAAAATTTGCAATGTATTTTTAAGCATAGAAAAATTTTAATAATCAGATTAAGAAAGCATGCTTTACTACCTTTGATCCCATGACACATACATACACACAGGCACATATACATGTATTTATCAATTAAAGTTTGCTCTAAGATAATTTCACACAATTATAAAGTTTTAAAAATTTTATCTAAGATAAAATGCACACAATGCACACTGACCACTCCCATCTCTTCTCCCATCTCCTTCCACTCCTTTCACCCTCCTCCTCCCCACAAATCTCTAACTCATGTTCATGTCTGTTCATTTTGTTTTTTTACTCAATGAGTTTAATCAGGGGGCTGTGCCCAAGACATTGGAGCTATCTGTTGTAGCCTGGTGGCATCAGCAGAATCTCTACAGCTGAGGACAGTGATTGCCCCTCTGCCAGAATCTACCAATAGCCAGTAAGGGGCGAGACCCTGCTAGCTCCTCCTACTTCTATGGCTGAATCTTGGGCGCAGGTCTTGTGTGGCTCTATGCCGATAACTGCAGTGTGATTTGTTGATTGCAATGGTTCCACTGAGTTGAGAGGATGGCGTTTTACAGTTCTTCATTCTATCTTTCTGGTCTTACATGTTCCCTCTCTGCAGTGTTCTCTGAGTATTAGGCAGAGTGGTGTAAATGCTAAGCCTCCAACTGTCGAATATTCTCAGCATCTTGGGCAGCCATGAGTCTCTGAATTCACCACCATTCATTGTAAGGAGAGGGTTCTCTGACTAAGCTTTGGGGAAGTTTTTGTTTATGGGTACAAATATAGATATTTAGAGCTGGGCCTATGACCAACCAAGACCTGGGTTATTAACTGGGGTTACAACATCAGAGATGGGTCCTCCCTGTCCTGAAGATAGTAGACATGGGGGTTGCTTTAAGGCAGG
The DNA here is from genome assembly GCA_009823505.1 of Rhizomys pruinosus. Lineage (NCBI taxonomy): Eukaryota > Metazoa > Chordata > Mammalia > Rodentia > Spalacidae > Rhizomys > Rhizomys pruinosus. The sequence goes on from VZQC01011251.1 coordinate 168,325, forward strand.
AGGGTAGTGGAACAGCAGGAAGACTGTGAGTGGAAAGGTTTAAGCAGGGAGGGAGATGGGAGGATTAGGGAGATGGGGGTGCAGGGGGTCATTAACCTAGACAGAGGGCCTATAAAGAAGCTGTATGGAAGCCTGGTTTCTTGTAACCAAATTAAAAAGTATGAAGGAGGGATTAAAGGGTGTTACTCCACGTGGCTGGAAGGTGCTCCCCTTAGAAGCTGTGGGTTACTTAATAGTTCCCCAGTCCCAGGTGTGGAATACCTCCGTTGGGGGTTGGGGGAGGGTGTCAGGTGAGATTCCTTCATTCTCTGCTGATCTGTATAAAATTGGACACAGATGCTTGCCAATTGGGCTTGCGTGAATATTGCTTTTATTTACCGGTTGGTTTTCTCTGTTTTTTGCAGGGTAGTAATGGCCATTCAGGGCAGACAGAGGAAATTGACCACCACTTCTATGAGAAAAAAAAAGGGGGGGGGGAGATGTGGGCACGTGTGGGTTTGCATGGGCTCGGTGCCAGGAGCTGGCTTGCACACCTGTACGTCTTTTCCTGGGCCTGCCCCAAGGCTGGAGCAATACAGTGGTGTGGGAGGTTACAATATCTAAATAAACAGCATGTTATATGAAATAAGTCGGACGTACATTTTCTACCGTGTGTTCCCAAGATGTGCTGGAGCAGTCTCGCATGAGTGTCCTACATGGGGTCACCAACCCCCACAGTCAGGGAACCCCCAGAATGTCCCCAAGGACTATAGGCTCATGCCAGTCCTCTTGGCTGCCCGCCAGAACTAGAAGACGCCATATGTTTGGCTGCAAGATTAGAAAAAGTGCGCTAGAACGGAACCGGAAATTTCGTCTCTGCTGACTAGCTTCCAAAGCACAGAGGGTCCTGTGAGGGTTTCAGGGTGAGAGAAGACACCATTTGCAGTATCCAGCTGTGAACCTTACAAACAAAAGACCAATTTGCCAGGTAGGATGTCCATAGTGAACCGTACAAACAAAAGACCAATTTGCCAGGTAGGATGTGCGATAGTGGTATGACTGTTGGAATAACCAGCATTTTTTGCAGTGCAGTCCTTGAGGTCCAGCGCTACTTTGCACTGCATATTCGAGCCTCTTTGGTCTTTTTCACTCTGAAAGACTCGGACGTAGTTCCTTCACTTTCGGGACTTGGATAATTTTGAACACTGTAATCCATATATATTGTGAAATATCCCCCAATTTGAGTCACTGTGATATTTCCTGAAGAGGATTTGACAGAAATGTGACAAGCATCTGGATCTATTGTCTTCTTTGCATCCTTTCAAGAAATCTATGATTCAATTTACAATATTAACTTCAAAATCTTAATGAAGATGGTATTTGGCACCATAAAATTGCTCTGTATTAAATCTTAGTGGTATTACATTGCTACTCATCAAACTTTCAGTTTACTCATTTGTGTCTCTATGTACTCCTGGTTTTAAATTAAATGACTTCTAATAATTTAGTATCATCATTTTATTCATCATATAAAATACTTTGAGGATCATATAAAAATTCCTACCGCTTTCAATAGTGAGAACCATTTAAAATTGACTTATGTATTCTTTTAATATCTCCCACAATTTTTGAGCACTTTTATGTTGGGAGATGAATGAGACAGCAAGATATTCCAGATCTGTCTTGATTCTTTTTTTTTTTTTTTTTTTTGCATAATTGTTAAAAGGCCCTGATTACTTTCAGTGGAGATCTGAATTCATATATTAAGATTTGCTATTAGGCATATAGCAGTAACTGGGTGCCACTCTTCCAAGCCCTATCAGTGAATCAGACTAATATCTAGGAGAAAACTGCATATTAATGTATATTTTATTGAATTTTTCTGGACTTCATAAAATAAATCTTAATCATATTCAGAACCTCTCCCTCATCTGTACCATGTAGCCCTCCCCCACCATATTTCATACCCTCTGTCATATTTGTTAAGGCCTATCTGGTTAAGCTTTTGTACCTAGATGTCTCTTGGTGCAAGTTCATCTACTGGGGTCTGGTCAGGCTATTATTATGCATATGAAACACACATATATGCCTTTTATTCCTGTTAATTTTTATACCTGTGTCTTACTGTAATTTTCCTATTCTCTGTCTCTCTGTCTCTGTCTCTGTCTCTGTCTCTCTCTCTCTCTCTCTCTCTCTCTCTCCTCTTTCACTCTCTATTATATGTAGGTGCGTGTTCATGCTGACAACTCCAATTCTATCTAATTCTCCATAAAAAGTTTTTTCTAGCTTTCTTCATTTTCATATTCATACCTTATCTGATGTTAGAAATTGAGAAACTCGGGGTTCATTGTACCTAACGTAGTTGTTACTTGCCAGATTCTCTGTGTGTAAGTGGCTTCCCTTTCTTTCTCTTAGACATTCCTATGGGATGCTCCACTTACCTCACCCTCTTACTAGAATGATGACACATCAGGCAAGCCTGGCTTGCCTCTTCAAGGATGTCCACTTCTGTCTGATATTGTTAGGACCTACCTCGGCCTTTCTCCTCAGCTCTATTCAAATCTTACTTCAGGGATTCTCTCTTCATCCCTGCCAGACTTAGACATCCACACTGTGAATCCTTTGCCTCTAGGTGCTTTTCTCACTGTGTCAGAACTCCAACTCCAGTTGGATGCCTACTTGTTCCCATATTATGTCGACATTATCCTTACTCTATTTTAATATACTGTGACTCTCATCCTTGCTATGATATCTGTGATCCTCAGCTTGGTGGTGGGACCCATACCCTGTTTTGGGCTCTGAGAGCCTGGGCTGAACCTCTCTTCTATAGTGGTATCTCTTTTCCTATGGGAATACATTATGCTGTTCAGAGTAAATCAGGATAACCTCTTCAATACTTCTGCGTAATTAAACCTTTAATGAGTGGTCCTTGAGCACAGCTCCATGGATCATTCAGGCTAGGATGCTGTGCTAGGCAACTCAAGCATATATAATACAAATATATGAAATGGTATTTAGTAAAAATGTAACTATATTACTAAATCTTGTTCGTTCATCATTTCATGATTTTTTTAAATTAAAGGAAAATATTTAAAATAAGACAATCAATTCCTTTTGGAAGAGTGAAATTTTCTGTGCTGTTTTAAAGGAATTTATAGGGATTTTGGTATATTTTTCAGTAATTGCTTAACAATAATAAACAGTATGATTTCTGTTTCACCCAGCCTTTAACAGCATTTTCATCATATTGTAGTCAGTCTTTAACTTCCTTCTATTTTTCTCTTATAGTTAACTATAGTTAAAGGTTAGTTGATACTATACCAAACCTTCTATAATTGTAGCTTGGTGAATGAAAGAGTATATAAATTCCAGTTCTCTTATCTCCTTATATTAGGTCTTGAACTTGGACTACATTTTAATATCCTTTTAAATTTTAATTAGTGAATTTAATTGTTAATTACTACCATTTGTCTTTAGTTGATTTTGTACTCTATATGGAGAACAGTGTGCCTTGGTTCTGCCACTGGGAGAATTTCAGAAAGTAACAAGTGATTATAGTGTAAAATGGTAACTGGAATAATGGAGATCCAAAGCAGTGTAGCAGAGAAGAGGCTAGATTGCAGAAGACATCACACCTGGTCTGTCTTTTATAAGACCATTGTTAGGGGTTTTCCAAAGAAAGAGAAATTTGAAAATGAAATGGCATGTATCATTGTAACTAGATGCAAAAGAAAATCAGGAAACTAGGTGACATGATAGGTGGAGCACAGCGTGTGCAAAGGGGCAGGGAAAGGTGGAAAAATATGGAGCAGAAATGGAAGCTGGAACCAGATCAAAACCCTGGATTAAATAAAAAAACAAGAATATATTAAACACACAAAATATCATGAAGTACTTTTTAAATTTTATTTCTTATTTACTTTTGTTTTTAATTTTTTTTATGTGTATGAGTGTATTGCCTGCATGTATGAAAGTGCACCCATATTTTGCCCTTGGAGGCTAGAAGATGGTGGGTTGGATTCCCTGGAACTAGGTTGTTAGCTGCCATGTGGGTGCTGGGAATCGAACTCAGGTCCTCTGCAACAGCAGCCAGTGCTCTTAATCACTGAGCCATCTATCCAGCGCCCTGTTTTTATTTTTGAAATATTTTTATCGATGCCAGAAATTCATACAATGTATTTTGTTCACATTCAGACCTCCCCTCTCTACCCGCCCCACTTTCCACACCCCCAGACTTCATGCCCTTCGTTATTATGTCCTTTACTTTTTTGTTGTTTTGGTTTTTAATTTTTAAGGACTATTGAATATAACCCATGCCTGTCAAGTGCTCCTGGATGTGGGTCCATACCTTGGAGTCTGATAAACCTACCAGCTACCACACCAGTAAGGACAATTGACTCTTACTCTTGCAGCATCTATCGGTAGCCAATAGACCCTCAGCTAGGGCTGGTGCTTCCTGCCCACCTTTCCTGTGCATACTGGGCCATCATCTGGCTTGGGTTTGCACAGCTCTTGTACATGCTATCATAGGTGCTGTGAGTTCATATGTGAAATGTGGTCTGAATTCTCTCTCCCCTCCCACGAAGCCCCCTGTGGCCCCTTACTAGTTTCCTGACCTGCATGGATTTAAAAAGGAGATCTGGAAAAATGCATTTTGATAAAAATAGATACATGAGCAGGATGCCCTTGGAAAGATATAAAGTTTTTTTTTGTTATTTTCAAATATTTTATTTGCTTCTTAAACCACTTGTTCTTGAATTTCATGAGCTCTCAGTCATTTTCATAGATTGATGCATTTAGATCATTAATTTTTTAAAGTTATTCCTAACTGAAAGTCTGTGACTGAACATATGACCTTATTTCTTTTGTTGTCTATATTTAAAAAAATTTCCCTTAAATCTGTGAGCTCATTCGTTTCAAGGCTTAAAGGTTTGAGGGGTGAAGGCATTGTTTCCTTCAGAGCCAGGGTGTATTATCAGTTTTCTCAGGGCCAACGGACCTCTGTGGAATAGAGCTTTGGAATCACTATGGCATAGACTAGGACACTCAGGTTGTCAGGAAAGTCTTTGGATTTGGAGTTCATGTGCATGAAGAGGATCATGCCATAAAACACAATAATCATTGTCTTGTGGGCTAAGCAGGTGGAGAAAGCTTTTTTTTTCTCTAATGCTAGCTGAATTGGTTCTTAGTATAGAAGAAAAGATTATCAGCTGTAATGTAGGAGAGACAGATCAGCTGTAATGAAGAAACAGAAATGTTACATTGCCCACATTATGAGAGTTTCATTCAAATAAATATCTGTGCAAACCAGCTTGTCAGAGGCCAATATTTCATAAACAAAATGATGAATGGCATTTTTTCCACAAATGGGCAACTGTATTGAAAAAAATCGTTTTTCCTAATGAACTGAGAAGAGAATCAGAATACAGAGGGCCTTACTCATGATGGCTGAGTATTGCAGGGGTAGTAGACTGACATGTACCTGTCATAGGACATCAGATCCAGAAGCACAGCATTGATCCCATGGCATAAGAGGCAGGCATTTGAGTGACACATCTAGTGAAGGAGATGTTCATGTCTTGGACAGGAAGTGTATCAGCATTGTGGGAATGAAGGAGAATGTACATCCAATGTCTAGGAAGGAAAATCCCCAGAAGGGGATTTTCATATAGGTGAAAACCCAGCAGAGTTAGGGTAATCAAGGTGCTGTTCCCAGGATTACCAGACATACCACCAAACACATCAGGAAAGTAGTTTTGCAGTTCTTGGGTACTCAGAAATTCTTTGCAGAATGAACTCAATCTTTGTGTAGTTGGTCTTTTCAATTTTGGTTTGGTTTCTGTACCTAGAATTTAAGAACTTTGTACAGCATCATCAAACAAAGCAAGAGCTGGCTGGAATGGAAGGCAATAGGCATTAGCAATCAGCATTGGCAGGAGAAGTATTAACACCTGTAGGTTCAGCATTTAGGACTTCCCCATTAGCTTACAGGGCAGTTGATTGAAGACACAAGAAAATAACATTGTTGGTTTATGGAAATTTCCTGAGATTACAGTTCTGGAGGCCTTAGGTGGGGAGGAGCCACTAGCATTTTTTTTTTTTATTTTTTTGAGACGGGGTCTCCCTGTAGCCCCAGCTGTCCTGGAACTCACTCTGTAGATCAGGGTGGCCTTGAACTCACAAAGATCCACCTGCCTCTGCCTCCTGAGTGCTAGGATTAAAGGCGTGTGCCACCATGCCCGGCTATTTATTTATTTTTTAAATGAGCATATGTTATCCCTGATGCAGTTAAACCATAGACACCACTGTGAAATAACTATTTTGGAGAGAGATTGCTTTAATTTGCCCAATCAACTTGATGTTAATGATGGTAATGCCAGTCATTAACAGCATTAGCGTTACTCACTTAGGGTTTTATAATTTACAAATGTTTACATATATTATTCATCTTCTCATTACTAAAGATCTCAGGGGAAAATAAAGTTGAGAAATTCGTATAAAAAGTAAGTTGAATACACTGTTATGAAAAATTTCCAGTTTTGGTTTTAAATCTTAATTTTTATAATTATGCCCTATTTATTTCTCAAAACTGTGCAAATTAGGTGGGGGAACAGTTATATGAAAAATTTCCAGTTTTGGTTTTAAATCTTAATTTTTATAATTATGCCCTATTTATTTCTCAAAACTGTGCAAATTAGGTTGGGGGAACAGTTCTGTGGTAGGAACTTACCTAATTTGTACAAGGTCCTGGCTTCTATCTCTAGCACCTTATGCAGACAAACAAAAATCATGTAAGTTTTCTACAGGGAGGGAATTAGGTATGCCTTTCTCCAGATTTTAATGTGACCCCAAAGAAGAGAGCCACTCATCCAGTAAAGTGCTTCTGAACTTTGATATGCATTAGTACCACTTGGGGAATCTTTGTGAAAGATTTCAATTCAGTGGGTCTTTGGTGGACTCTGACGTAGAAATGACTTTTATAAAGTAGAATCTGGACTAACAACTTTTTTTATTTTTTTATTTATTTTCATATGTGTATGAAGTTATTGTCTGCATGTAGGTGTGTGCACCTGTGGTCAGAAGAGGGTGTCGGATTCCCCTGGAACTGGAGTTAAAGACGGTTCTCAGCCGCCATGTGGGTGCTGGGGATTGAACCTGGGTCCTCTGCAAGAGCAGTCAGTGCTCTTAACCGCTAGGCCATCTCTCCAGCCCCTGGACTAACAACTTTTAATTAACCTTGGCAAACTCACTGATCATGTGCTCCTGTGTCTTGTGATCTAGATATCTGGTCTTGGTTCCTGGGAGCCTATCCAAAAAAAGATAATGAACGAATGTGGGTATGCTTGAGAATTAACATATCAAAGTGCTGAAAGGCAGCACCCATCTTCATTGACTACAGTGAAGCCTGGGAAGGGTGCTTGACCTTGTATAAATGAGATATTCTAGAACTAGGGATGAAAAGGCCAGATTGTCTCATGTGATCAGGGTGGATCCAACCTTGTACTTCTCTAATGGAAGCTAGGAAAACCACTTTGAATAAAATTATGGGTGGAGCCTAACTTGAAGACACAGTTCCAGTGATAAAGTTCCACAAGATATCTGGGGTGCTGAATGTCCTCTGTGTTTGGGCCCACTCTTAAAAACTAAATGTAAGACTCAGGCATTTTATTCAGGTAATTGTAATGTTAACATAGTAATACACTCTGAGATCTCCTTTGATTAGCCTGTTTCCACTGACACTGCTTGTTTACATGGCAACTTAGAGGAACAAGGCTTTTCACATCTCTGACTGATAGAATCAGAGAATGCTACTGGTACTTCATCTGTACAGAAGACAACTGGATAGTATATTAGGCTAACCTGAACAATGTGGAGAAACTTGGAGTTAGAATTTATTATTATTAAACAGTCATTAATGTTTGTGTGTTGGTATGTGAACATCCCATGAGTACCCAAAAGGTCAGAAGAGGGTGTCAGATCCCTCAGAGTTGGAGTTATACTCAGTTGTCAACCTCTCACCATGGATGCTGGGAACCAAACTGAAGTTCTCTGAAGAGCAGCAATCACTCTTAGTTGCTGAGCCATCTCTTCAGCCCCTAAAGGAAAGACTTCTATAGTTTATTCAATGTGTTGGTTTCCACTGTGTTATTTAGATTCTATATATACAGGTAAATTTATACATAGACTGTAAACAAATTTATATATATATATATAGATATATATATATATATATATAAACATACATATATAATGTATAATAAGTTTGGTTCTCGTTGAACTTGTTGTAATATATTTCCTGAAGGGAAGATTTCGATTTTTAAGTAAATGAGTTATGGTTCAAAAGACAGCAAATGGCTTTAAATTTTCAAAAAAAAAATATTAAAGGCCAGATTTGTTGCTGGTGGCATCTTTATAGTAAAAAATCACAGAATGTGCTTTTTTTTTTTTGGTATGTTGAGACAGGTCTCCCCCTTATCCCAGCAATGACCTGAATTGCCTCTAAGAGACCAGGCCTGGCCTAAACTCACAAGATCCTCCTGCTCTGCCTCCGAGAATGCTGGAGTTAAAGTCGTGCGCCACCATGGCCTGGCAGAATGTGTTTTTTTTGTTTTTTTTTTTTTGTTTTTCTTCTTTTTTGGTTTTTTTTTGAGAACAAGGGTCTCCCTGTACCCCAGCTGTCCTGGAATTTGCTCTGTAGTCCGGCTGGCCGTTGAACCATAAAGATCCACCTGCCTCTGCCTCACAAGTGCAAGGATTAAAGGAGTGCGCCACCTTGCCTGGCTAAGAATGTCATTTTTAAAACACCACTTTAAAGGGGCTAGAGAGTTGGCTCACCATTTGAGTGTATACTGCTTTTGCAGAGGATTTGAGTTCAGTTTCCACCAGCCATGTAAGGCAACTCACAATTTCCTGTAACTCCAGTCACAGGGGATCTGATACCCTTTCCTGGTCTCTGAAGGCACTTCACCAAACACACATACCAACACACAGACACACATATTACATGTAATTAAAAATAATGAATAAAATATAAAAACTGATAGTCTTCCTAGCTTTAAAATTTATACCTATGGAAGAAGGGAGTTGGGGACCCAATGGATGAATTTCCTTTTAGTATTTTTTTCAAAAGCTGGCTTGTTTCTTTTGAGTTAATATTATTTCTCTGATAATTATTTGCTATTAGATTATGCTGCTTTCTATGAAAAATCTACTTTACAATGGTCAGGGGCTTCAATCAGCATGAAAGGGTGACTGTATGTCTATTGCCTATTGAAATGAGGGCTCTAATCCCAGAGAGTCTGCAGATGAGATTGCAGGCACACATTACAGAGCATAGGAAATGCAAGGTAGGCCATATCCACTTCTTTTGGAAATAAGACTGGAATTTAATTATCAAAAGATAATGGTAATATTATAGCCTACTTTACATTTGCCCATGCAATGCTGATAGAGGTTTGGGATAGGCAACACCCTGTCTGGGTTCTGACTGGAAGGTATCTGAGATATGGAGTAGAATGCCCTCTCTTTTCCAGGAATGTTTAAGAGTTGATTCCTATGTGAAGATTAATCTCAGAAAATAGAAATAGTAGACATATGGTATCTTAACAGTTCTCAGATGCTTGCTGCAATAAAAATCTCATTTGTAAATATTTATGAAAGGAAACACCAATCTACTTTGATGCTTGCAAATGGGAGGAAAAAGATAACTGACAGCACAGAGCCACGGTTTTCCATCTTGCTTTTAATGCTACCATAAATTTTAGGAAGCAATTAACAAACTCACCTGAATATTATCCTTCCTGAAACTTTTCCCACACTTAAATTGACTTCTCTAACTTGGATTCCCAGAATACATTTTGGAACAGGAGTAGAGCTGTCATAATTATAGTTATTTGCTAGTAAATGAATTTCCATGAGATACATAGCACCAGATTTTTTAACAAGAACATTTATAACATTAATGTTCTCTTTTAAAACAGCTTTGTAGATTTTTGTAACACAAGAGAAACTCTTACATATTAATAGGACACTCATGGGGTTGGAGAGATAGCCTAGCGGTTAAGAGTACCGACTGCTCTTGCAGAGGACCCGGGTTCGATCCCCAGCACCCACATTGCAGCTAAGAACCGTCTGTAACTCCAATTCCAGGAGAACTCCAGTTCCAGGGGAATCTGAGGCCTTCTTCTGACCTCCACGGCATTGCACGACACGGGTGCACAGACCTGCATGCAGACAATACATTCATACACATACAAAAATAATAAAATAAAAAATGAAAAAAAATAGGATACTCATGAACACTATGTACTTATATTTGTTTGAAATTTGTACTAGTTTGAAGATGATTTAAATTATGCTTATGAGGTTAAGTGAAAGCCAGCAAAAAAGGACAGCTCACAGTGTTGTTTGGAAAATGCATAACTTTAACCAAAAATAAAAAAAATAGAAATGTTGAAATAAATATGGAAAATGTTAATGGTTATCTTGGATAGCCTTTTTCTCCTTTTCTGAATGGTCTAAATTGCTTTTTATATAAAGACAATTAAGACTGAAAAACTATGTATGAAACACATAAAATTCAATAAAAATTTATAATAAAATATTTTAGTATTCTTATTTTACACGTATGAGTGTTTTGCCTGAATGTAGGTAAGTGCATCCATGTTATGCTATGCCCGTAGAGGTCAGAAGAAAGCAGCACATCTCCTAGAACTGGAGTTACATAGGGTTGGTAGCCTCCATGTGGGTGCTGGGAATTGAACCCAGGTCCTCTACAAGAACAGCCAGTGCTCTTAACTGCTGAGCTATCTCTCTAGCCCCTGAATTATCTAAATTTCTAAGATAAATGTACATAAGGGAAATATACAAAGGAAAATGTAATCAAAAGAAAACAGATGCAAGTTTGTATAGCTATGTTAACAATTAACATAAAGTCAAAATACAAAAACTACTTAAATAGAATAATTATTGTCTCAGGCATTTCAAGAACACATTGGATGCTGAACTGGATGCTGGGGCATCCTTTCCATTTATTCACAAGGATTCACATTCTTTTTTTTTTTGCATTGTAACTAGAGCATTTTTTAATTCCCACTCTCAAAATCTTCAGTCTTTATTAACTTCAAGACTTATACCAAGATTAAACATCTGAGTAGCTTCATTTAGTTACATGTTGTCTAAAGACACAATAGACCACAAATGCCTGAAAAAGAATTACTCTAGAAAATGAAGTTTTTATCTGTAAAAGGTTCTGAGCCATTCTGAGTCTTAGTAGTCCAATCCTCCCTCCGCGTCCTGGTCTTTCATAAAAAATGATAAATAACAAAGTCCCAGTGATCTGTGATGTTATTATTGTTTTTTTTTGTCTTAATGGATGTAAGCAAAGTATGATTTCTTAATTTAAGTTATAAGTCAACCTTTTTAATATTCTCATAAAGCTTTTTAATTTTCTATAGATTGTTTTTGCTGCACTTTTACTTAGCTACTTTGTGAATTGAAGCTCTAGTGTTTAGCTTGCTCAAAGGTTTTAGCTACCTGAAGAGCTAAGATTTTTCTAGTAAAAGCATGTGACAACTGTATCCTGTACCTACCCTTTAACCTTCTCTTGTTCTTCAAAATAAATCAATCAACATAACCAATGTGCAAAGTTAATCGAAAAATCAATTCTCAATTTATGGATTTTAGAAACTATAATTCTAAGTACACCAAGAGTAAGAGACTGTATTATCTTCCTTCACCAAGTGAAGGATAATTGACAACAGCTGGCAGCTACTCGAATGCAATAGATTTACTATTGCTTATTTAGGCTCTGTGATGTTGTAAGCAACTTTCTCTTCCTTTATGATTCAATTATATGATCTTGAAATAGACTGCAGATGATTGGACTATATTCCAATTCTAAAAAATAAATAAAATATACTGGCCTCACAGGATATCCCTAGGTTTTCATATTTTTATACACATATTAAAAACCAGCAAGCAATGACCACCTCAACTAAAAATATTATATTATTAATAGGATGTTTGCATTTTGAAATACTGACAACAGTCAGTTCTCCCTTTATCTCACCTCTGGACTGAAATCTAAATTACCCACACCATTGCTTCCTATTTAGTAAAGGGAATGTTTCCAAGCAAATTGGATTTCATTTGCCTTTTCCAGTTGAAACCAAAAGATGATAAAAAAAATTGAGAAAAAATAGTCAGAATAAGGAGATTTTTTTCATAACCAAATATTTGTAAGAGGATGTCCAGGACTAAAGCATATTAACTATGAAGATCAATGATGCAAGACTACTTTCCCATGATTCATTACACAGGGAGGGGCCTATTACTCAAGCAGGAAAACTTGACACTTCTATTCACTAACAATTTTATTCCCTGAGGTTGTAAGCCAGAAACATGCAATTTCTGAGAAAAGAACTGGCTCTAACTTGCTGCTTCCGAGTCCAAAGACCCAGTTATCTTTAC
>VZQC01011251.1:182640-206425 GCA_009823505.1 Rhizomys pruinosus
TTTTTTTTTTTTTTTGGTCTTTTTGGGATACAGGGTCTACCCTTTAGTCCCAGCTGGCCTGGAGGTTCCCTATGTAGACCAGGCTGGCCTTGAACTCACAGAGATCATCCTGACTCTGCCTCCCTAGTGTTGGATTAAAGGCGTGCGTCACCATGCTCAGCACATTTTTGCTTTCTTGTCCCTTTTTATCATAAATAAAGCTGTACTAGTGATTACAACTCATTCTGTATAGAGAATGTTTCTATTTTACTTTTTTTGGATAATATTTCCCATTTCAGTAAGTAATTATAAAAGTAAAAGTAGCTGGGCATGGTTTAATCCCAGCACTTGGGAGGCAGAGGCAGGTGAATCTCTGTGAATTCAAGGCCAGCCTAGTCTACATAGTGAGTTCCAGTTCAGCTGGGGCTACAGGGAGACCCTGTCTCAAAAAGACCAAAAAGAAAAAAGTAAAAGTAAAAAGATGATTATTTCATACCATGTGAAATAATCAAATTTGAAATGATTAGACATTGCAGAAATTAGACATTGCAGTCTTAAACAGTTTCCATCTTAATATATATGATGACAGAATGATACTTACAGTATAGTTAATAGTTACCTTAAAACTTTCTACAAACTCCATTGTTGGTTAGAGTACTTTAGTAAGCCACATATTATTTTAGGATAACAGTGCTGTAATTATCATAAATTACATAGATTATTATGATAAGTAATTATCATAAAGTTCTTTCTATTTAAAAATATATAAATATGTGTGTATCTCTATCTCTATGTAACTGTCAACTTTATGGAAATAGGGAAAAAAGATACATATTCAGTTCTCATGACAGCGTTTAGAGTATTTACAGGCTGTAGTTTCTAAGTCTTTCTTGCCTAGAATTCTCTTTCCTCAGCCATTTCTCATGTTTTATTAAGATATTTAAAGCACATATTGCTGAAGAAAATACCTTAGGAATGAGAGGTACTAGGGAGCCCCCGCTGCACATTCTTCCTGGAATAACCTGTGGCTACTGGTTGGCCTGACTCTACAGAAGCAAAGCAGTTCTGTCACTTAAGAGGTAGAAGAAGAGTGAAGTGGCTCAGAAGATGAACTCCGGAGCTGGTCTGATCAGTTTATTAAGCTCTACTTCTGCAATTTTATGGAGGTCACTGCCCATTTCTGACTCCTTCTCATAGTGGTTAGTGAAAGGAAGAACTTACAAACTTCTACCTGATAATTTCATTTTAATGAGAAAATAAGAGGCACAATGCTTACAGTTCTAATTATGCCAGGATTATAAATGTGCATCTTTTAAGAAGGAGAATGGGGCTGGAGAGATGGCCTAGTGGTTAAGAGCACCGACCGCTCTTACAGAGGACCCGGGTTCGATCCCCAGCACACACATGGCGGCCGAAAACCGTCTGAAACTCCAATTCCAGGAGAACTCCAGTTCCAAGGGAATCCGAGACCCTCTTCTGACCTCTGCGGCATTGCACGACATGGGTGCACAACTTGCATGCAGACAGTACATTCATACACATACAGAAATAAATAAAAAAATTAAAAAAAAAAAAAGGAGAATGACTTTGGATTAGTCTAAATTAGTCTCTCAATTTCCTGACCTGTGGTTTAGCAAAATCTAGTAAGATATTTAAGGCATAAAATGAACATTATACTTATAGGACTGTGTTGAAGCTTAAAGAGTGCTTATTATGATTCAACATTTGAGAAGTGTTCCATAAATGACAGTTGCCATTGTTATATTAGAATATGAATCAGTGACTCTGCATATTGTTTGCCTAAAATTGGTAGCATATATGTTGTGTTTCAGTTGGTGTTGGCCAATGTGTTAATCCTGCTTCAATATGAAGTTAAAAACCCAACATAAAAATATCAAAATTAATCACTGACATCTAAATACCAAATGCATTTCTTTTTTATTTTATTTTTTGTATGTGTATGAATGTACTGTCTGCATGTAGGTCTGTGCACCCATGTCGTGCAATGCCTCAGAGGTCAGAAGAGGGTCTCGGATTCCCCTGGAACTGGAGTTCTCCTGGAATTGGAGTTACAGAAGGTTCTTAGCCGCCATGTGTGTGCTGGGGATCGAACCCAGGTCCTCTGCAATAGCAGTTGGTGCTCTTAACCACTAGGCTATCTCTCCAGCCCCCCAAATGCATTTCTTGATGAGTTGGGGAAAACAGACTGCTTCTGAGAAAAAATAAATTACGGATTTGATTACATAGAGTTTTCACAAGTTGGTTAAGATAATTCTGTTCACATTAGAAGAGGCTCATTTGTTTTGATGTGTGCTAAAATCAATTCAGTTCATCAGGTGCATTGGTAAAGCCAGGGACAAGTAATGCATAATTCTGAAAATTGAATTCCTGGTTAATATGTCCCTTTTCTTTCCAATGCACAGAAGCAAACAGTGGAACAGTATTGTCAGGGCTCAGGGGAGGGAAATTGGGAAGAGTTTGGTCTAAATGTACAAACTTCTGGTTTTACGATGAATCAGTTCTGGATATTTGATATACAGCTTGAGTGGTGTTAAGGTGTTAGTTGATTTGACTGTAGTATTCATTACGTAATGTTCATATATAATAAGGTAGACCGTGTATACCTTGAATATACTCATATTTATTTGATAGCCAAATATTTTAAAAGTAAGTGAGAGAAAATGGAATTTAATAGATCTCTTGACTTTCATTCTTCTTTCAGTATATTTTACTGATAGTATCATGGCAGATTTTCTTAGATGTGAAAGAATTTAAGCTGTTACTTAGCATAATGACATGTTAATCATCTGGGCTTCTGATCTCAGTGGTTGTTGTCCGTTAAAAATTATTGTTTCATTGTTAACCCATCTCAAATCCTGGCTTCAGATGCATGGTACAAGGGGAATAGCCAGGCCCCACTGTTTTCTGAGTGCCGTTTTCCAATGGTGGCACATGATTTAAGCTGACTACGTGCCAATAGCTTTCATTAGCAGCATAAATTTCTGTAAGACAAAGTCGAAGAATCTGGGAGAAGCAAAACTTGGGCTTTCAAGGATCAGGGCTGTGATTCCAATAGGGTTCACCAGTGTACCCTTGAGTAATTGTTCTTTGCAGTCCTCCAAACCATTACCCTACTTATCTTTGAGAGTTATCACCTGGGACCAGGCTTGATCTAGCATCTTGTGTCTCTTGGAGCCTTGTGTGCATTATGGATGGATGAAGAGCATGGAGTTGCAGAAACACTGGACTTGGCAGGTCAGCATGATCCAGTTCCTTCTCATGGCAGATTCCTGTGGCCAGTGGCTTCAATGTCAGGGACAGCGACTCATGAATTGTTAGCTGTGATTATTGCCACAGTGTGTTTAAAATGACACGCTTAACTGAGACATTCAAGAATGCTTAAAACTGTATCTCAACCTGAAAAATGGTTAGAAACATCCATCAAATGGTAAAGAGCCTTTAAGTTTTCATTAAATTCATTTATTAATTTTGTTTGTTCCTGCATGTGCATGCCTCATTCCACAGTGCCCATGTGGAGGTCAGAGGACTACCCATGAAAGTTGTTTTTTTTTCCTCCAGTTTGTTAGCTCTAAAGATTGAAGCCTGGCCACCAGGCTTCATAGCAAGCACCACCGAGCCATTTTGGAAGCCTTAAAGAGGCTTTTGATGAACACCTGTTTTATAGTCAACACAAACATACTCTCAGTGGACCTTCCCATATCTGCCTGAGCAAATAGCCACTATTCGAAAGTTTGGTTACATCCATATCTTCAAGTTCTGATGTATAGAAGCCCACTCAAACAGATGAGATAGTTGTTTTTTTTTTGTTTTTTTTTTTTTTTGTTGTTTTTTTGTTTTTTTTTGCTGGCATACGGTTATTCTATAGCAGTTTTGAATCATCATAAAGAATAGTCCTGTTGCTGGGTGTGGTGGTGCACGCCTTTAATCCCAGCACTCAGGAGGCAGAGGCAGGTGGATCTCTGTGAATTCAAGGGACCAGCCTGGTCTACATAATGAGCTCCAGGCCAGCTGGGACTAAAGGGAGACCCTGTTTCAAAAAGACCAAAAAAAGAAAGAAAAAGAATACTCCTGATACTCCTGTTACAGAAGGGGCACTGCTTAGTGTGATCATTTCTTTATCATCCTTTCTTTGCCATTTACCATCTTCCTGCTCCTGAGCTCCTTCTTTAAATGTTATTTTAGATTATGTATATAGTTTAAAAATATCTTGTATTGAGTATATTACATACATATAATATTGTAAAATTAATAATTGTATAATGTGTTTTAAATCCTATCCATTCCCATCCTCTGATTGATTGTATTGAGTACTTGTAAACACTGCAGGAAAAACGTGTTGCCTGCCCCCTTTGCTGGGCATGGTGGCACATGCCTTTAATTCCATCACTTGGGAGGCAGAAGCAGGAGGATCTCTGTGAGTCCAAGGCTCACCTAGTCTACATGGAGAGTTCCAGATCAGTCAGTGCTACAAAGTGTGTCCCTGCTTCAAACCAACCAGCGAACCCAAAGAATTCCCCCTTATGAATGTTAGATCTAGCCTAATTCAAATGCTCTGAATTGATTTCCTGGAATGAAAATGAACTAACTGGGTAATTTGTTATGATCTTGCTCACAATCACAAATATCTTTGTAGCTATGAAACTCAAGTATTTGGGTATAGCACTGTATATAAGGTGAATGGAGTAGTGGGTGTACAGGCAAGCCTTTAAGTCCACGAGATAAGCAAAGTGCAGTTTTGTGCACCCCACTTCTAGTTTCTCACTTACCCCGTTGATTCACACTTTTGAACAGCTTAATGGAGCTGCATAGAGGATGGATTTCTTTTCGGAGGGAAATGATTACAATTTTAGATTTTTTTTTTCACGTGATGGTCTCAGTCTTTTTTAAAATGTTCAGTGGTAACTAAGGCGGTAACTCAATCTCCTTGTAACCACCTTTTGCAGATTCCTTCCAGAAAAGTTATCAGTGAAAGAGGGTTGTTAAAAGGTTACCAGTTCACTGTAATAAGCCTGACTTTAGACTGTTAGTTAACTACCACATGAGATCCTACCTCTGTGTGACTTATTTGTACCTTGATATCAAACAGAGTTAGGGCAGTAAACTTTTAATGATGTCCTCTGAGATGTAGTTCTGGGCTCAGGTATAAATACTGGCTGTGTTCTGCTCTCCTGTGGGAGGAAATTACCAGGGACAATGACTTCCTATATTGGCTGCCTGGTTGAAAGCCCCTTGCTCCAGATGACTAAAGGTCTTAATAGAGTTCAAAACTGTTATTAACCAGTTGCTAAAGATAGAGGTCTTACAGGTCTTTCACCATTCAAAAAACTGAAGTGAACTATCTGGTGGGGTAATGGGAATGTGAATTTTGGAGTCCATTGCTCAAGCACCCACTGAGTTATTTTAGACTCTATGTGCCTTATAGAATAAAAAACATGGGTATCTTTAGATTTATAAGGATTACATTAATATATAGAATAATATGTTTCATGGGGTTGCTTTTCTCTGCTATGGAATACACACAACAAAGAGGTGATGGCTTCATTTTAATTACTGTTCAGTAAGAAACTTCAAGGATATTGTGTAGAGTTAGTCAAAAGAATTGTCTCTGTTCTCAGGTTTTATCTAGGTTTAGAGTCTTGTTGATCCTATGGCAACTTTGAACTTTTTACAGGTGACACTGTGACCTCCCTACAGGAGGCATTACTGAGATAGTTGGGGCTGAGTTTCTTTCTCTGTGATGATATCTCTGATATGACTGATCTCAATGTCTCCCATTTCCTTTCCTGGAGTTGGGATATTCCCTTTGAGGCTTTTATAGACCCTGTCCTTTGTAATTTCCATGAGTCTATGTAGCCCTGCCTCTCTATTCCCAGGCTTTAGACAGCCCTTTTGTCTTTCCTATTAGTGGTCCTCTTCTCTTAAAGTGGGATGGGGTCAGTAATGGCTACTGTAATTTGCGCATTCATTAGCAAGACATTATGTATTTGCATCAACAATCGTATTATCTATATCCTCAAAAGGTTTAAATTTGGATCCCCGAACCATATGACCCACGATGACACTGAGCTAACATGTTTATAATTGATTCTTCTGTCCCCTTAGTTGCTGATCTAAGTACACTTTCTCTATATTGAGAGAAGTGAGAAAAACATGGATTAGTAAGCTAGGATGCTTAATATTCACAATAACTGAGAAAAAAATGAGGTTCACAGAAGTTAAATACTTATATAGGGTGTGTATTAGTAAGGTGACTGTGAAGATGCTAATTTGAGCTATTAGACTATACATTAAGATTCTTAACTGAAAACCAATGACTCTATGATAATGTAAGGCTATTCTGGTATAGAGTTTGTCCTAAGCCTTATTATCCATTGTCTGTGAATAGAGTACAGACACAAGTGAGGTGCTCAGGATGGTGCAATAATTTTAAGCAAAGTGAAATTTTTACTCATGCTTCTGACAATAATCGTCAAAGGACTTGATCACTATAGTCTCTAAAATCTACTTGTCCAATGAATAGGTTTGAAGAAATGCCACAGTAAAATAAGGCTAAGATTTCTTTTTTTTTTCTTTTTTTGTAATTTTGAGACAGGGTCTCCCTGTACCCCCAGCTGTCCTGGAATTCACTCTGTAGACCAGGCTGGCCTTGAACTCACAAAGATCCACCTGCTTCTGCCTCCCAAGTGCTAGGATTAAAGGCGTGCACCACCAAGCCCAGCTTAAGGCTAAGATTTCTTAATTCCCCTGCTTTCTAGTAACTTGATCCCTGGTCAGAAAGCAAAGGTATAAATTACAAAAGAACTTTATTTGGGGGTCTAAGGGATTGCAACCTGGGAGATCCAGTTTGGAGTAAAACTGAACATGGGTTTCAAAGAGAGAACAAAAATTTTAGGTTTAAGAAGGAAAAAGCCTGCAATGATTGCTGACGCCAAGCATTAATATGCTTGAGTTTGTAGCTGATTTGTCAGCTGCTGTGGCAGAGGCCAGTGGCCGAGTCAGCATCAATAGAGTTTGATAGATGAGGATCTCTGGGATGCATTTTAAATTAATATTTATGTGCTTGCCTCCATTTCTGTCTCTGCCTCTATTTCATTCTCTTTCCATGTTTAGATAGTTCTGTGATTTCACAAATGCTGCAATGTTTTCCTGACTCAAATGTAATTGGATTTTAGATTTCTCTGTTCACCCCTCTGCCTCTAGAGGAGGGAAGCCTAGCCGTTACAGGTACAGCTTGTATTAACCTACAAATTAAGAATGAAGGTATATACATTTCAGTTTTGTTGTGAAAGCTTAATAAGAAATAATATGACATGAGTGTAGTACCATGTCTGGCACTTTGAGTAGGAATTAAAATTCCCAACCATCTTCTTTTTCCTTTTGTTTACTTCTTTTTCTCTTCTCCACTCTGAAACTGCTTTCTTATTTCTTATATCTTCACTTATTTCTTATAAGTGACTCCCAGAAAACTATATGTATCTAACAAATTTTAATACACATTATTTAATTGTATTTCACTTCTTAGCTGATGGATGAAAATATAAAGTTGATGTCATAATTACCAACCAATCAGAACAGTCCTATCATCAAGATGTACAACTACAAAATAGTTATACTTTTCAAGCCAGCTTTCATGAAGTTTTAGTTGTTTTAGCAGAATTTTGAGGGTTGATTTTCTTAACCTTTGACCTATTAAATGGCCAGTTTACATACACAAATAGTACTAGGGCCATTCTAAACACTTATCAAGGCATCCATTTTGATTTACAACACTTGGAAAGAATTCTTAGATATTTTCAGTATTACTTATGTTCTTCATTTATTTAGAATAATGTTTTAATCATGGAAGGTTATGGAGTTTATTTACATAATTGTCCTTAAAGTATAGGTAGGAAAGAGAATGTAGACTATTTAATATAGTTTCTTTGCCATTTCCCAATTCTTGCTTTCAGCTTAACACCATATCAGTTCTAAAATATGTTCCAGGGGGTAGAGAGATGGAGCAGTGGTTAAGAGTGTATACTGCACTTGAAGAATACCTAAGTTTGGTTCCCAGCACCCATGTCAGGTGACTCACAACCACATATAACTCCAGCTCCAGGAGATCTGACACCTTCTGGCCTCCTTAATCAACCAAATAGCTACATACACACACAAATGAAATATTAATATATGTTCTACACATGATTTAGAAGACCAGGTAGTCTAAAATGGAGTTAAGATTATTAATTTTGTTCAAATATTTAACAGCCTTATAAATCTTTGTGTGTTTATTTTCTTAACGTTTGGAAAGTCCATTTTGTCACATGTTAATACAAAGCATCAGAATTTGCCTAGCATTCTGTTCTCGTTTTCTTTCAGCTGCTGTGATAAACTATTCTGACCAAAACCAGCTTGGGGAAGAAAGGGTTTATTTATCTAATTGATTACAGTCCATCATCAAGGAAAGCAAAGCAGGCCCTCAAGACAGGAACCCGGAGGCAGGAACTGAAGCAGAGATGGAGGAAGCTACTGATGGTCTTGCTTCCCCTGGTTAGGCAGTAAGTTCTCTTATCCAGGCCACACCCACCAGCCCGGGGATGGCACTGCCTACAATGAGCTGATCCTTTCTACATCAAGGGACAATCAAGAAAATTCCCCCAGAGATATGCGCACAGGCTATCCTGATGACAGAAATTCCTCCTTAGGTTCCTTCTTCCCCGGTGACTCTTGTTTGTATCAAGTTGACAAAAATTAACCAATACACTTAATTTTTCTATTTTATTGCAGTCTTTATCCTTTCATAAGCATAATGATAAGTCTCTTTTCAACATACTTAATATATATATGTATACTTTTTAAATAAAATGTATGTGTATAATAAAACAGTATTACCAAAGTCACAGGCTTAGCTTACTTACACTGATTCTGGTCACAATGGGTATGGGCTCTTACTAATGGAACTTTAGTTTGGAATGTATTTGTAGCAATGACTTGTGGGCTGATGTCTTTTACTTGACCTTGCACCAAAAAGCTACTGTTTATAATGAAAAAAAAAAAAACCTCACAGAACCATGTGCTCTTATGACATGAGAACCTGATCTTGATCCCTCAGGGTCCTATTTTGCCCTCCACCCAAGATAATAAGCGTGGGTGTGCTCCAATTAGCATATCAAAGTCTTGGGTACATTCATATTTGGGAGCATTCATATTTGTAATCTCACCGAAATCAGTGAGAATAATTGACCTTGTGTGTATGAGATATTTTAGGCCTAGGGAACAAGGACAAGATTCTCTGATAAGAGTGGATCCAAGCTTGTGCTTCCCCATTTCATGCTGGAGAGACAGTTTTAAATAAAAGTATGGGTAAGACCTGGCTCAGGAGCACAGTTCTATGAGCGATCTGAAGGAATGAACACCTGGGGTTTAGGTCCTCTCTTTGCTATTAAAGGTTAATGCTAAGTGGGATGCTGTAAGGTAATGAAAAAAAATAAGATTTTATCTTCATGGAGCTTACATGTATGTGGAACAGAAACTTTAAATAAAGGAGCCAATAAAATCAGTACAATATCTTGTGCTGATTAATATTTACTTGCCAAACTCAATGATCAGATACTTATTACAGAGTACAAAGTACTTTGTAGCATACAATTCCTCAATTTTCTGTTTTATAAGATTTATATTTGTTCTTTATTGATAGATCTTCCTGAAAGAGCTTTAACGGTTTGCATTCCTGTAATGGTATTTATCAAAGCCAGAAACTGGGGACAGGGATGATGGAGCATGCCTTTAATCCCAGCACTATGTAGACAGATGCAGGCTGGTATCTGTGAGATTGAGGCCAGCCTGGTCTACATGATGAGTTACAGGGCAGCTAGGGCCTCAGAGAGACCCTATCCCCAAAACACAGGCAAAAAAAAAAAAAAAAAAAAAAAAAAAAAAAACAGACGGTGGTCTGGTTTCTAAGGTTAGAACAAAAAATGCATTATAGCAACAGCAATCAAAATACTTCTGCCACAAGGCTTTGATAGTGACATTGTGAATTAAGACTTGCTGTGTGTTCTAAAATAGAGTTTATTGTCAACAAATGTCCATAGGTTGCTAAGAAGAATGTGTGTTCTGCAGTGTCTGGGTGGTGTATTTTGTAGATTTCTGGTCTATATTGTCATTTGACCCTGATGCTTAACTGATGGTTTTGTGGGAATGACCTTTTTACTGGTGATATCGAATTACTAAAGTCATCCAGTGTCATTGTATTGTTATATAATGCCCCTCAACATCTGAAATTGCATTCATCAATGACAGGTTCACATATGTTTAGAATTGTCCTGTTGATTGACAGTTCCTTTCGGCAACTATGAGCTGAACTTCTTTCTTCTTTATGTGTACGGTCTATTTTGGTAGATATTAGTACTACATCTGCTTGCTTTCTGTTCCATTTATTTGGAATATCTTTTCCATGTTTTTACCTGTGTTTGTCTTTGCCAATGAGGTATGTTTCTTATAGGTAACAATGGATCCTAATTTAGGGTTGAAATTTTTGAAAATTTTTGAAATACAATCTGCTTATCTTTGTCTGTTGATTTGAATATGGAGACTGTTAACATTAAGAGCTGTTATTGAAAAGTACATTTCAATTACTGTCATTTTGTAGTTTGTGTGTTTTGTACTTTGCTTATTTATCTTTCTAGTGACTTTTATTATTTCCTACGGTCTCATAGATGTGTTCAACTTTTTCTTCTTGTGTACTGGATTCCTTTTGTAGTGATGGCTTGTTGGTAATGAATTCTTTCGTTTGTGCTCATCTTGGAAAGTTTTTTCTTTCTCTTTTGATTATAAAAGATATAGTAACCTAGGTTGGAAATTATTGTCTCTCAGAGCTTGAAATACATCACTCTTTGTCCTCTTGACTAGTGTCTGTTGAGAATCTGCTACTAATCTGAGGGGTTTATCCTTCTATGAAACTCGGTCTTCTCTTCTGCAGCTTTCCATATACACAGTGTCTTAGCTACAATATTATGTGAGAAGGTTTTGTCTAGTGTTTTCTGGCATCCTAAATACATCTCTATCTGAATGGCTATCACTCTCTGAAGATTCATGGCATTCTCTGCTTCAAACATATTGAATATGTTTTCTGTGTTTTTAGCTAAAACTCTTATCTTTATCTCTCTTATCTATGCCCATGATTTGTAGATTTGGCCTTTAAATTATTTTTATAGATCTTGTATGTTTTGTTCATACTTTGTTACTTTCCTTTGTCATGATCAGAATGTTTTAATCCATCTACCTTGTTTTTGAGCCCAGGGAGTTACTCTTCTATTGCTGGTCTTTTGGTGAGGGTTGTTATTTGAATTATTTTAGCTTTTTACTTCTAAATTTTAGTTCTCCTTGTTGAATTCACCTTTGTGTTCTTATCGTCTTTCTTATTTCATTCAATTGTTTATGTTCGCTTTGAATTCATTCAGGAGTTGATTAGTGTTCTTTTTGTTTTGTTGAAAATTCTTATAAGATACTTCATCTAATTCATTGCTTTAGGAGTCCATTGCCATAGAATTAAGGATTTTAGTGGGAGTCATGTTTTCTTGATTATTTTCTTTGTTTCTTTTGTTTTTACAATGGGATTTATGCGTCTGAGATTAGGTCATTGAGTGAAGTTATTTTTTTTTAATTATGTTTTCTTTCTTTTTTTTATTATTTTTATTATTTTTTTTTTGTATGTGTATGAATGTATTGTCTGCATGCAG
Organism: Rhizomys pruinosus; assembly: GCA_009823505.1. Lineage (NCBI taxonomy): Eukaryota > Metazoa > Chordata > Mammalia > Rodentia > Spalacidae > Rhizomys > Rhizomys pruinosus. The sequence continues at coordinate 194,361 of VZQC01011251.1, forward strand.
GTCTGTGCACCCGTGTCATGCAATGCCGCGGAGGTCAGAAGAGGGTCTCGGATTCCCCTGGAACTGGAGTTCTCCTGGAATTGGAGTTATAGACGGTTCTCAGCCGCCATGTGGGTGCTGGGGATCGAACCCGGGTCCTCTGCAAGAGCGTCGGTGCTCTTAACCGCTAGGCTATCTCTGTTTTCTTTCAGTGGAGTACTCGGAATATTCGTATGGACTGCACTGTGGTGGGGTGGACGTGCCATTATTCATCATGGACTGGGAGTGTAACTCAGTAGCTAAGTTTTTCCATCTTTGTGTGTGTGTGTGTGTGTGTGTGTGAGGGTGTGTGTGTGTGTGGTGTGTGTGTGTGTGTGTGTGTGTGTGTGTTTGTGTGTGTATTCCCAGTTTCTGTTAGCTTTGGGCTTTTGATTTTTTTCTTTAATTTTATTGTTACTAAACTTTTTCATACCTCATTTGTCAGTTCAATTTAGACCCATTTCCCTTTCCATGCCTCCCACCCCACCCGAGTTCATGCACTCTGCCATACATGTCTTGCATCTTTTTTCTGAGTCTTTCCAAAGTTTTTTCAAAGCAGAGGATTGATATTTTGGGGAGAACTTCACTTTTTTTTTTTTGTCCCATTCTTTTGTGTTTGTTGTTCCCCCAATTAATTGCTTAACAACACACACATTATATAGATATATATTATGTCTCACCTATTCTAAAATTATGTCATCTGAAAACTGTATTTTCTTTCCAAGTCATATTTCAGGATTCATATTTTTCTTAAGTATTTCCATCTTGCAGAATACTCTGTGTTTCTAAATCAACATCCTACCCATACAGGAACGTTCTTGTTCTGGGTTGTCACTGGCTTTAACAGTGCCTATAATTTTTTTTTTTTGTCTGGAAGACACTATCTAGCAGCAGGCATTTTGGTTCTCTTTCAGCTTTCTCTTTCATGATATTCCCTGAGTCTTGGGTGTTTTAGATATATCAACAGAGGCTGGGTACTTCACAGTACCCAGTATCTTATTCTCTGCATTTTGACCAGATGCAGATCTCTATAATAGTATCAATCTTTTGTAAAAAGAAGTTTCTTTGATGAGAATTGAGATATACATTTATCTGTGGGTATAAAGATTAATATTTAGAATACTGTTAGAAACTGCGGGCTGGAGAGATGGCGTAGTCTCCAGTGGATGGATGTACACCAAAGGACATTTGGAACACAAACTTGGCTTGATAGGCCTTAACATATATGACAAAATACATGAAATCCAGTAGTGGGAAAGGGTGTTAATATTAATATAAGAGGGGTGCAGATAAAAGAGGGAGTCTACATATGATCAAAATATATTGTATGAAATTCTCAAAAAATTAAGAAAGAATCATGTGTTTTATAATATCAATATGATGGGGACTTTGTGTCCAAATAATTTCTTAAAACAAAATTTAAATATATCAACATATTTTCAAATCTAACTTTATTATGAATAAAGGAATGTAAAATTGTGTACTTTAGTTTATTACTGAGTTGTTTGACCCTCATTCAAGACCTATGATCTAAGCATTATATATAGTAATAGATATTAACCACTATTTTGGCAAAAAAAGTATATAGAACCATAATATATAAAGCAAACATGGAATAGAATTTCCATAGTCAAAGTTACACTAGTTTTCAATGGAGAAGAATGCATAGTTCTTTCAGTAATTCTTTTATTTTTTTTCTACTCAATTTGGTTTAAGAGGACTTCAAGGCAAATAGTTTGAAAATTACCAACTTAATAATGAATAACTAATATTAATCATCTATGTTGTTAATATTTTAACACCCATGGTGATGAAATGGTAATTAGAGTATTAATAACTCGCCCAGATATAATTTTAATTTTTTTTAGTTAGCATGCAAAGCAGTGGGTTTCATCACAGCATCTTCATAAATACTTGTTATCATGCTCTGTTCACACTCATCCCCCTCCCTCACTGAACTCCGTTGTGCCCCTGACATCTTTTGTCTGGTTCCCTTCCTTCCCCTAGATAGTTCCCCCTTTGCTTTTCCATCTCGTATATTCAGCTACTTCCTCCAATTTCCCCTGCCTTAAGACCTCTTCCTCTCCTTTCATGATTACAGTTTAATAACTTACACAAAACAGATACATAAATGCACAATAGACATAATTTTAAATCTAGGTTCTGTATAGAAGAGAAAATACATAGTATTTATTTTACTGAGTCTGGCTTATTTTACTTCACATAATGATTTCCAGCTCCATACATTTTCCTGAAAATGTCATGATTTTATTTTTTTATTATGGCGTGTAATCAAATACTACATTATATATATATATATATATTTATAGTATATATATATATATATATACATTATAGCTTTTCCTCTGTTTGTTGATAGACATTGAGTCTGGTTTCTTTTCATACTCCTCATGTGTAGTGCAGCAATAAATGTGGATATCAAGTATGTCTATGGTGTGCTGATTGAAAGTCTTTTGAATATATACTTAGTTGAGTTATTTTAGATCATAAGCATTTTATTTATTCATATATTCATTTATTTAGAAATATCCTTATTGATTACCATAGTGGCAACACAAGTTTACATTCCCATCAATGATGTTCAAGGATTCCTCTTTCTCAAAGTCTTCCTAGTGTTTGTCATTTGTTTCTGTGGGATAGCCATTGTACCTAGGGCGAAACGGAAAATCAAAGCAGTTTTTATTCAGTTCATTTATTGATTGGATGATTTGGGGTTGTTTTGACATTTAATTGTTGGAATATATATATATATATATATTATCAGGTTCAAAGTTTCAGGTCTTATATTTAACCCTTTGATCCATTTTAGATATATTTTGTTCAGAGTAAGAAGTGTAAGTTTAGTTATGTTGTTTTATAGGTGTATCTTTCCAAATAGAAATACAGTCTCCCAGAAGATTTTTTTAAAAAGAGCCTGTCCTTTCTCCATTGTGTATTTTTTGCATCTTTGTAAAATCTTGGGTGACTGTAGCTACATGTGTTTATATCTTTTTTTGAATTGATCTATGAAACTTTGAGACTATTTTTGTGTTGTACTATGCTATGCTTGTTACTATGGCTGTGTAATATAATTTGAGGTTGGTCTTGTGATTCCACCAGCATTGCTTTTTCCGCTGTGGATTGCCTGGGCTATTCAGGATCTTTTTAAAACTTCCATATGAATTTTAGAATTACTTTTTCTGGTTCCATGAATTTTGATGGGGATTTTGCTGAGTCTGCTGATTGTTTTGGTTTTACAATCATTTTCACAATATTAACTCTATCAATCCATGAGAATGCAAGTTCTTTTAATTTCCTACTTTCTTTTTCCATTTCTTTTCTCAGGACCTTAAAGTTTTCATTTGCAGGTCTTTCACCTCCTCAGCTTTGTTTATCCCCTGGTATTTTGATTTTCTTTAAAGCTACTATTAGTTGCATTTCCCCATGATTTTATTTTGACCAACTTAACTGTTGATATATAGAAAAGTTATAAAACAACTTTTTCACTGATAACTTTTTCAGACATTTTATCTTTATTTTTTTCAAAGCCATTTTTTTTATTGAAGCTCTTTGTATTTCATACAAAATTACAAATCAAATCTAGACCCATTTCCCCCTTTCTGCCCCCCTACCCCACCAGAGCTCATGCATTCTGCCAAACATGTTTTTCATCTTTTTTTTCAGTGTCTCTCAAAATTCTTGATGTAGAAGTTTACTGTTTCTAGCAGAAGTTCAACATTTCAGTCAGTTCTTTGATGCAGTCTTTCCATTGTTATTATTCCTTCCAATATGCATCATTCCAAAATATGCACATATACGTGACATGCATCTTCAGCTTATGATTTTTTTTCTTTATTAGGCTGAAAGATGTTTGAAGTCTCCTCCTTGGCAAGCCCAAACCACCATCAGTTCTACCCTTGTGTTCCACACTGGGGTTTTCCCTTCCCATAGTCACCAAATGAGGTCCAGTATCAGACATATTTTTAAATTATTTTAATCATAGCAATTTCAACAGGTAAGGTGGCTTATCCTTCCTTAATTCTTTGGTAAACATCATCAGGAAATCTGAAGAAAAAAGTAATTATTTGAAGAGACACAGAAGGCATATTTCTTAAATTCAATGACATTTTTATATAAACTATCTGAAGTTGTGGAACAGAAGGTAACTTCCTAACCTGGAAGAAAATTATATAAGAGAAATCTATTTTCAATTTTTCTTTTAGATAATTAATGGAGACAGCTCATTTGCCCTTATCTGAAATAAGGATGCTCACTCTTCTGACTAATGTTCAATACAGACTTAACTACAATCATGATAAGAAAATGGCAGAAACGGTAATTAAAAGAAAAGACCAAGAAAATTATAATGTTTGATGAGAAAATTTTTCTGGCTGTTAAGGTCAATGAAAAATTCTTTCTATGAAGTGATTAGTAAACAATGAAAATAAATATAAGAAAAAATAAAGCATTTTGGCTTTATCTTAGCAAAGCACATACAAGATATTTCTAGACAATCCATAAAGTTATAACATAGGGGGCTGGATAGATGGCTCAGCAGTTAAGATTACGGGCTGCTCTTGCAGAGGATTCAAGTCAATTTCCAGCACCTACAACCATCTATAACCCCAGTTCCAGGGAATCCAATGCCCTCTCTGAACTCTGAGGGCATTGCATGACATGGGAAGTACACTTACCTACATGTAGGCAATACACTCAAACACATAAAATAAACATAATAATAAATAAAATATTTTTTGAAAAGTTATAACATAGGGCATAGTAAAATATGAGTAATTCAGCAAGTATGATTTGTTAATAGATGGTAAAGAGTAAGTATGCTGGCACTTCCCCGTCAAATTGTTCATGCATATGGTTGAATTCATTCAAAATGTAACTTGTGTTGCTTTTTGAGGGATATGAGTACAAAATTTAAAATATACATGGAAGAAAAATGTTAAGGGTATCAGAGATATGGTAAATACTTTACAGAAAACAGCTATAGTATTTGAAATGGATAATGGGGTTATTATGCATAAAACAAGGACAAATAAAACAAGAGAAGCCTTGGCTAATCTAAAAGATAAATCTTTAAACCAACAGACAATCAAGCAAAATATACAGATCAGTGGCTTACAGAAGAGGTTTGATAATGGCCGACATGAGCATGGATCAAATGTAGAAAATCTGAAAAAAATTGTTAATCAAGTGTTCAGAATTAATATAAGTTAAAATGTTGTAGTAGAGCATTTAGAAAGTGTTCGTCAAATGTTTAAGGTTAATTTCAATAGGTATGAGATATCATTTTTCTAAATTAGGAAAGTAAATGATAACAAATGATGGCAGGTTTGGGGGCAGGTGTGTTATACAGAAGTATCTTCTGAGTCAGACAGATGCCACCTTCCTGAGCTCAAATGTGCCCACTTGCCAAAGATCCTCACAGCTAGGCTTGCTGACTGCTGATGCTCTGAATTGAAGGAGGGGCAGGGGGCGACCCAGGACCCTCACCCGAGTATCCAGCCATACCTCCCAACCAGTGGTGAGCAATTCAGCCCCAAGTGCTCATGTCTGAGGAAGAGCTAGTGTATATAAGCTGGGGAAGATGAAGGGAGAATCTCTGATTATTTTATGTGGCCATGGGGAAGACATCATTCATGCCTGGGTGAAGACCATTGCTCTGTAAGTAGGCCTAACAAACTCATTGGTTTCCCAGAGTGCATTTTGGTGGAATTGTACCTGAGTTTGTGAGTTTGTCATTGGGAACAAGGGAGGAAGGAGTGGATGCTCTTTACACCGCCCCCCTCCCCCCAGAAAAAAATTGAGCAATGTCGTGGAATTCTGTGGAAGTACACAATGATATACAGGAATGTTTCCAGCCACTTTAAAACCTTATAGGACTTTGTAGGAAATAAGTTTCTTTCCCCAGAGAAGGCCCTGTATTATTTCCAATGTTTTATTCAGAGAAACAGAGTAAGCACAATCCAACAGACCTCAAAGACAGCAATGTTCATGGCAATTTGGCATAGGCCCCAGGAGCTGTGAGGATATAGTCTGAGGTAACAGACAGAGGCCAGAATCTGTCAGTAGGGTATCTAGATAAGAAACAATGTGTACAAGTTAAATTTTTGGAGAAGAATGCTGGTTAGCCAATTTGTGAAGTATATTAAATGTAATATTAAGGAATTCTAGTTTACTCTCCAGGCAGTTGGGAGTCATGAGGGGCTCCTGAGGGGAATATAAAGGATGGAAACAGAAAACAGGTAATGAAGGGCCATTCTTCAGATGTATCTCTTTCTCACCAACTCTCAGCTGTGACTTTTGTCTTGTGGCTCTGCCAGCACTGTTCTTCAGGGCAATCACTCACTTCTTAGACAACCACACTGAAAATTCATACGTTGTGGTGATAGATGTGTAATAGCTCATTTTGGTCAAATTGATAAAAATTTATAATGTTCTTAGCAAAAAGACAATTTTTTTTCCTTCTCCTGAGTTCTCAGCTAAGTTCTGTCAGTTTTGCAAACAAGGTGCAAGGGCACAGTCCATTAGTCCATTATCAAGGGAAGCCAACAGAGGAACTCAGGGCAGGAACCTGGAACACAGACCATGGGGGAATTCTGCTTACTGGCTTGATCCCCTGGCCCATGCTCGGCCAAATTTCTTGTACAATACAAGGTCACCAGCCCAGGTGTGGCACTACCCACAGTGGGCTGGGCCCTCCAATATGACAGAAGAATCTAGAAAATACCCCATGGTCATGGCCACAGGCTAATCCAATGAAGACATTTCCTCAGTTGAAGTTCCCTCCATCCAGGTGTGTCAAGTGGACAACTAAAGTTAACCAGTGCAAGATCCATAAAGTGTTCTATTGTTTTCATCTCAGACATCAATTCATTTTTTTTTTTGACTTTTTGAGACAGGGTCTTCCTGTAGCCCCAGCTGGCCTGGAACTCACTATATATATAGACCAGGTTACTCTTGAACTCACAGAGATCAATTCCTTTTTATTTTCCAGTTTTAGAAGGTCTATTGTTTCAGACCATATTGACAGTCTCTACTCTGTGACAGATGAGTTGATAAAATGTATAGTATGCCAGTCTTTTCATTACCATATTGAAGTAATGAGCAGTACTGTTAAATCTAATCCAATGGACTGATATATCTTTTCTTAAAGTACACCAATTTACTAATCACAGAGTTATTAATTTTGAAGTTAAAAATTATTAGCTTTCTATTTGTGAGCTACCAAGAGCAGATACTGTGAGCAATGCTGGGCACTCCCTCATAACTGGACGTGGGAAGGTGCCTATTTATCTACAGGTTAAGTATCTCTTCAGGGAGATTAATATGTGGGCCAAAGCCATTTCTGAACTTCTGTGCATGCTATGAATACGTCTGGTTGTCTTGCATTTCATTTTCTTAAATATGCAATTTTTGAGGCTGGGGAGATGGTTAAGAACACTTCTTTTTTTTTAATTTTTTAAAATTTTATTTATTTTTGTATGTGTATGAGTGTACTGTCTGCATGTAGGTTTGTGCACCCATGTCGTGCAATGCTGCGGAGGTCAGAAGAGGGTGTCAGATTCCCTTGGAACTGGAGTTCTCCTGGAATTGGAGTTTCAGACGGTTCTCAGCTGCCATGTGGGTGCTGGGGATCAAACCTGGGTCTTCTGTAAGAGAGGTCGGCACTCTTAACCGCTAGGCCATCTCTGCAGCCCCACTTGCTTCCTTTATAGAAAAACAGAGCTTCTTTCCCAGCTCCCATGTTAGGCGGCTCAGACCCACCTGTAATTCCAGCTACAAGAGATGCAGTGTCCTCTCTCTGGCCTCCATGGGCACCTTCACTTATAAGCACATACACAGACATGCATATACATAAAAATAAAATAAAACTTGAAAACATATGTAATTTTCATTTAACAGGAAACTTTTTTTTTTGTTCTCTACTCAAAATATCTTTCCCTATATTCTAAAATGGTATTTCGGTTCTCAAACACTTTTTCATACTTCCATAACAAAAGAAGCCTAAATTAATGCCCAATTGGGCATCAACAACCTTCCAAAAGGCATAAAACTGGGACCTTCCTCCAGTTCATGCAAAATCATTCATGTAAAATCCCAAAGGCTGTCCCTACAGTAGCAGTAAGGTCAAAAGTTCCCATCGGTATGGTTACATGTTGTTGGTACTTGTAATTATTTTGAGAAATGGGGTTTTATGATCCTTGAGTTGTTACTTTGACAGTAAACTTAAATGATTTTTCTAAGCTTTTATTGAATTTCTGTTAATTTCTTTTTTTTAATGGGGAATTGGGGCACATAATAGAACATGTCGATTCTGTGAGAGTAGTTACAAACATAAACGTGTTGGAACCATCCAAGGAGAGAATGCGGAATATCAGCAGTAGGGCTATGGGGCAGAAAACTAAGATGAGCAATTGCTTTATAAGAAGGAAAACTGAGGCCTGAAATCTGATATTCACAAACCGACCTGTGGTTGATCTCAGCATGCATTTCTAATCTCCAGACTAAAATAGGAAATAAATTCAGATACTGTATCTTAGTAGAAATACTTCACAGCAACTCTAATGCATCCCAGCAACAATGTTGCATAGTAACTTGACTGCATCCCAGTCGAAATACTTCACAGTAACTCTAATGCATCGCAGGGACAATGCTGTATAGTAAGTGGACTGCATCTAGGCAAGGATGCCTCATTGTATCTCTACCTTATCCCAGCACTAATGGTTCATATTAATCATACTTACCCCTTGATATTATGGTACCCACTGTGAGGAAAATGCACGTATTTGGATTAAAGACTGAACTGAATTTCTGCTAATTTTCTTTTTTTTTTTACCAACAAAATTTTCTTTATTAGTACCACAAGACATAATAACATTTACAAACACATTTACCATTTGTTGTGAGTCTGCTAATTTTCTGTAATATATTTTGATCATATTTAGATCACCACCTCTGTCTATGCCCCCTTTCTAACCCTTACCAAATTTCTGTAGTCTAATATATCTTATATGTATATATTATACACATTAAGGCCTATAGAGTCAGGTTTGTGTCCCCCAGTGCCTTAGAAGTGACTGACTGAATCTTCCTTTCCCAGCAGTCATTGGTTGCCAATAGTTCCTGGGATAGGGTTGGGGTTTCTTAACCACTTTCTCAAGTCTATGCTGTAATTTTGTCAGGCTTAAGCTTATGTGGGACTTGTGTATTCTGTTACCATTGTTGTGAGTTCATATGAGTAACTGACCAGTTGCTCAGAAAAGTATTTTCTTGTGGTCATCCACCACCTCTGGCTTTTATTCTTTTTCTACCCACTGTTCTACAATGATCACTGAGCCTTGGGAGGCTGAAGTTTGATATAGCTATCCTATTCACAGGGCATAGAAGAAAGCCCAATACAACTATTCTGTTATGTAGATATAGTACTGAAATGATTTCTAATGATTTATATTTGTACCCAGAGATGAACACATCTCTCAACTCTCAGCAGCGAAGCATCTTTACTTGGCAAATGGTAGTTACCACAGACAACCACAACTGACTCACATGCAGTTGAAGCTCTAAGAATCCTTGATTCTGTTCAGAAACCCACTGAAGTGCAGCTTCCCAATCTCCTGCAGCTGGATAAAGTGAGAACAATATTTCTAAGTATGGTGTTTTATTTATCCACAAATCAAATGATTCAATACATCTAGGATCCTCTTGTCTCAATTGAGGAGCTCACGGGACTAACAACTGTTCTTTGTTCCCATTGACTGAGGAGTAAATAGTATGCTAATAATTCTAAAAACAGTATTGTTTGTGGTTGGCATCCTTTTTTCTTGGCAAATTTAAACAACCATCTCTTGGTGTAATAATTTGTAATTCAGTCTTAGTTCAGTATTCATATTAAGCCATGATTATATCATAAAATAATTAATAACAGCAATTTTAATTTACATATAATATCCCCTCACCAGAATGTGGCAATAAACAGGATAATTTAAGTGTGTTTAGGGAGCATAATAATTATGCGTTGGACTCCAAACACATTAAATAGATCACAAAAAAGTTCAGTCTGCCTAGCTATTTATATGTAGTGAACTGTTATAATTATACTAGTCCTGCCTGAGGCCGGTGGAATGACCACATTAATTCTCAATCATCAACATCCTGCAAGAGTTACTGATTAGAGTATTGTGAATACTGATACATGGTACCCAGCGAAGATCAGAGAACAACTTTTAAGAATATATTCTGTCATCCACTCTTTCCTGGGCATCAGACTCAGGTCATCAGCCTGGCATGTGCTTTGACCAGCTGAGCCATCACACACACCTACCTTGTTATTCTAGTGTGCTCGGTTCCCCATAAGTCTTGATCCATCTTTCTTCTTTAAAACTTAACTAGTTCAACTTAAACTACCCCTACTGTTTGATTTGGTGAACAGCATATGAAGAGAAGAGTCTAGCTTTCTACTGATAAAGTACATCATTAGGAAAAGGCATCGCTTAGGTGATTTACTTCATACTGAAGCAGTGGTGACATAGCCTTTTAACATCCACTCCGATTAATCTATCTTTGAGAGAGAAAGAAAGTGACTCAAGGTGCTGGAGAGATAGCCTAGTGGTTAAGAGCACCGGCTGCTCTTTCTTGCAAAGGACCCAGTTTCGATCCCCAGCACCCACATGGCAACTAAGAACCATCTGTAACTCCAATTCCAGGAGAACTCCAATTCCAGGAGAACTCCAGTTCCAGGAGAACTCCAGTTCCAGGGGAATCCGAGACCTTCTTATGACCTCCATGGCATTGCACGACACGGGTGCACAAACCTACATGCAGACAGTACATTCATACACATACAAAAATAAATAAAATTTAAAAAAAGAAAAAAAAAGAAAGTGACTCAAATTAAAATGAGAGCATTACTCCAGTGTTCAAACAGAGATACTGATCCATTTTGGGGAAAACTGAAGCTAGTAATGTTTTAGGGAATTAATCAGGAGATAAATCAGAGGCACGAAGAGGACATAATGCTTGATTGATCCCCCCGCCCCGTCAATGCAGATATGTAAGTTTTGCTGTTAAGCCCTGCACTGATAATTTCATGAAGCATTAAACTGTAATGAACTATTTTGTTCTCTTTAAGAATTACTAAGCAGATTAAAGTGAGGGAGAGGAAATTACTATAGAAACACAATAATATTGTATTCACGAATCATTTTCAGCCACTCATCAAGTTGAAATATACTGACTTCACAGACATGTTTATTCTACCATGATTAAATCCTGAGGAGTGGAATTGTAATGGCTTCATTGTCTTGAAAATAATAGATATCCAAGAATGTTACTTATATGCATTTATGGATATGAACACATTTTATGAACTCCAAGCTTGTTAGGTATTACTTTGAAAGAAATGAAGCATAAAAAAAGAAAATAAAATGTTGTTTGACTGAAAGTATTCCCCAGTGCTGATATAAACCTGACTATAATAAGTCAAAATTATATGATGGGCATTTATTTCTCTAAGAAAGCAGCATATTCTCTGCTTAGTGAAGAATAACGGGGTATGCAACTCATTTTTATTTAATTTTATCATTTATTTTTAGACATATTTAAGTATATTTAACACATCAACTTTGATTCTAAAATCTTGATATAATCTATTATATAAAAGTAATGAGGTTTTCTGCCATATTATTATTTTTTATTGATGCTTTGTGTATTTCATACATCATTTTCCAATTCAGTTCAGGCATATATCCTCTTCCCTTCCCCCCACCCCACCCCTACCCATCCCAGATCATGCATTCTGCAGTAACTTTTCTGCATCTTTCTCTGCTTTTTTGTTTTGTTTTGTTTTCATTTTTTTTAACAATAAGTGATAATTTGTGAGTACAAGCATCCTTCATGTAAAACCAATTTGCAAGCAGTTGTGCCCAAACCCACACAGCTCATGGGTCCCACCATCCAGCAGGGGGGGCTTGTATGTTCAATCAAGTTGATCAAATGAGTGTCCAGTCTATATTGTTGTAGTTTCACCATTAACC